>WAAF01016150.1:479765-490527 GCA_013400475.1 Tricholaema leucomelas | reverse complement strand
CCAGCTTAAACCCATTCCCCCTCATCCTAACATTACCAGACCTTGTCAATAGTCCCTCCCCAGCCTTCCTGTAGGCTCCCTTCAGATACTGCAAAGCCACTCTAAGGTCTCCTGGAAGCCTTCTCTTCTCCAGGCTGCAGAGCCCCAACTCTCTCAGCCTGTCCTCATAGCAGAGCTGCTGCAGCCCTCTCAGCATCTTCGTGGCTCTCCTCTGGACTGGCTCCAGCAGTTCCATGTCCTTCTTGTGTTGGGGGCTCCAGAACTGCACACAGTACTGCAGGTGGGGTCTGAGGAGAGCAGAGTAAAGGGGCAGAATCCCCTCCCTTGCCCTGCTGCCCACACTGCTCTTGCTGCAGCCCAGCACAGGGTTGCTGTCTGGGCTGCATGTGCACACTGCAGGCTCATGTTGAGCTTTTCGTCGACCCAGACCCCCAGGTCCTGCTCCTCAGGGCTGCTCTCCAGCCTTTACCCTAGGATATTGCAGGTTGGTTAAAATGACTTTTTGTGTGAGAATGAGTGTGGCCTTTAGTGACAACAGTGAAATAGCCTATGACTTCCCAGCTAGTTTTGATCAAAAGGCATTCAAGTAGTTTATGCCATCTAAGTTGATGCCTCAGGGACACAGCGACTTACATATGCCTGGCTGAATTACAGTCGCCTCCTCGTTTTCCACTTGCAATGTGAGGTCTGCACAGTCTGCATAGTTACTTTTTTTCCTCTGCTCTTGCTCCCTACAAGCCTCTACTCTGGTCAGAGGCAAAACTGTGCCTTATTGCTCACTTCTCCTCCAGTATCACACAGTGACAAAACCAAACCCAGCATATTGCAGCTTTACTCCACTCAAAAGGCATGCAAAGGAGAAAGAAAGAAAAAGGTATCCCTACACCTCCATGGTTTGGGCTTTTTCTGTTGAGTGGTGACTGTAACTACACTCACTAGAACAATTCATAGAATCATGGAATCAGAATCAGTCAGGCTTGGAAGGGGCCACAAGGATCAGCCACTTCCCACCTCCCTGCCATGGGCAGGGACACCTTACCCTAGAGCAGGCTGCACACAGCCTCAGCCAGCCTGGCCTGAAACACCTCCAGCCATGGGGCCTCAACCACCTCCCTGGGCAACCCATTCCAGCCTCTCACCGCTCTCATGCTCAACAACTTCCTCCTCACCTCCAGCCTGACTCTCCCCACCTCCAGCTTTGCTCCATTCCCCCCCAGTCCTGGCACTCCTTGACAGCCTCAAAAGTCCCTCCCCAGCTTTTTTGTAGCCCCCTTCAGATGCTGGAAGGCCACAAGAAGGCCACCTGGGAGCCTTTTCCTCTCCAGCCTGCACAGCCCCAACTCTTTCAGTCTGTGCTCACAGCAGAGCTGCTGCAGCCCTCCGAGCATCCTCGGGGCCCTTCTCTGGACATGTTTCAGCATCTCCACATCTTTCTCATCATAGGGGCTCCAGAACTGGCTGCAGTACTGCAGGTGGGGTCTGAGCAGAGCAGAGTACTGTTCATTTTGGAACAGCTTCTCTACAAGAACTCAGGTTTGCAGTTCTGGTGAAATATTCCAGATATTGAGAGTATTTTTTTTCCACTCAAAGCAAAGCAACATTTATCTACCTCGTATGAGTAACTGAACAGAAAGGGTAACAAAAAAAACCCACCCAAAAAACCTCTGCTTACTGAAAACTGTAAATACTCTGTGGAAAAATACCAACACAGTCTTATTTTTGTCTTGTATATTAAAAACTTCCCTAGAAATTATATTCACTCCCAATCCTCCTCCTTCTGTTTTCCCAGACCAGGACTACCTATCGAGTGAGGAAAGAGAACAAAACTTACTTGCAGAAAATAAAATAAGAGAATCTACAATGCTGTCTGGGACTTGTTATCCTCACCTTCTACTTACCTTCTCAAAATACCTCCTAGGAGGGAAGCATTGAGGCATTCTGGTGGTGAAAGACGCCTCTTCACCTCTGCAATGGTCACTTTGTACTTCGAAGTGGAGCTTAGTAGAGATAAGCGACCAGGAACAGAGCAGAAGAGGTCAGTGGGGTTGACTACACAGGTGCCACCTATGAAAGAAAGGAAATGTTAGAGCAGGGGAAGTGTCATACTCCATGTAAGGCATCCTGGCCTGAATCAGGAGCCCCTGTGCTCAGCACTGCTCAGGACACACCTTCAGTACTGTGTCCAGTTCTGGGCTCCTGAATTCAAGAGAGATGTTGAGGTGCTGGAAGGTGTTGAGAGAAGGGCAGCAAGGCTGGGGAGGGGCCTGGAGCACAGCCCTGTGAGGAGAGGCTGAGGGAGCTGGGGGTGTGCAGCCTGCAGAAGAGGAGGCTCAGGGCAGAGCTCATTGCTGTCTGCAGCTGCCTGAAGGGAGGCTGTAGCCAGGTGGGGTTGGGCTCTGCTGCCAGGCAAGCAGCAACAGAACAAGGGGACACAGTCTCAAGTTGTGCCAGGACAGGCCTAGGCTGGATGTTAGGAGGAAGTTGTTGTCAGAGAGAGTGATTGGCATTGGAATGGGCTGCCCAGGGAGGTGGTGGAGTCGCCGTGCCTGGAGGTGTTGAAGCAAAGCTTGAGATGAGGCACTTAGTGCCATGGTCTGGTTGGTTGGGCAGGGCTGGGTGCTGGGTTGGACTGGATGAGCTTCCAACCTGCCTGATTCTGCGATTCTCTGATTTGACAAATTCAATCTCAAAGAACAGATTCTATTGTTTAATTGTGATTGGTGTGATGGTGTTTTGTTTGGGGTTATGTATTTATTGAGTATTTTGGGGTGGTGGTTTTCTTTTTGTGGGTTGGCTCTTTTTTTAAATAGTGCATTGTGGTTTTGCTTTGAGAAAGAGGAATGGATACAAATTTTCATTCTGGGAAAAATGAGTTAATAGATCATTATGGTGACCTCGTCTGGTTTGATGCTCAGTAAAAACTGGACGTTGGCAGTCTTGTTTTTAATAGATCATTATGGTGACCTCGTCTGGTTTGATGCTCAGTAAAAACTGGACGTTGGCAGTCTTGTTTCTTGCATAATTAACAACATAAGACTGAGCCAGACTCAGGTACCACTCAGGGCTTTGAAAAACCAAGATTTTTTTTTAAAGTGCAGCCTTGATTCTAATGAGAAATGTTAATTTTGCCTCTTGCAGCAGCGTTTAGGACAACAAAGATGCCACGGCACTATAGCTTTGCAGGGATTTGCAGCCATAAGGGTTCTCCAAGCCTTTGAACTCTCATATACTGATCTCAAAGTTAGATTAGGTGATGTTAGTTACTGAATCTATTGAGCTGCATCAGTTTATCTCAGGTTAATTCTTGAATTGTTCGTTTCTGGGAAGTGGCAATTACTCAGCTTGGGCCTTAAAGTGCTGAATGATCACCGAACCTTTCAAGGAAGGCTGTGATCAATAACTTCTCAGGCAAAATCTTTTTCTTTTCAACTTCAAGTTAATATGTAATACAACAAGAAGGCAATCTTTCCCTGCCACAGGTAGAAGAGGATAGTACAAACTCCCATGGGAAAAAATAAATGCACTCTTAAGGACTGTCCCCTCTTTTACCACCAAGTGCAAAACATAGAATCATAGAATCATAGAATGGTTTAGGTTGGAAGGGACCTCAAGGATCATCCAGCTCCAACCCCCCGCCATAGGCAGGGACACCTCCCACTAGAGCAGGCTGCTCAAGGACTCATCCAGCCTGGCCTTAAACACCTCCAGGGAGGAAGCATCCACAACCTCCCTGGGCAACCTGTGCCAGGGTCTCACCACCCTCACTGTAAAGAACTTCCTCCTAACATCCAGTCTAAATTTCCCCTCTTCCAGCTTAAACCCATTCCCCCTCGTCCTAACATTACTAGACCGTGTCAATAGTCCCTCCCCAGCTTTCCTGTAGGCTCCCTTCAGATACTGGAAAGCCACTATAAGGTCTCCTTGAAGCCTTCTCTTCTCCAGGCTGAAGAGCCTTTTCTTCGACCTGCCCTCTCCAACCTAAGTGCAACAAAAAAATCAGTGGAAGAAATAAATCTTACCACTGCCTGCACACTTCCACCCTGGCAGAAAGATAAGAAACAAAGGGATGAGCTGCATATGACAGTTACACAAAACATCATACAATGCAATGCAGAGCTAGAAGGAGTTCAGCTGCTCTCTGTGAGGACAGCACCATAAATACCCTCCGTCAGTAGAACTGATTTGTGCTCATCATTCACCTCTAAAGGAAAGGTAATGTGTTTTTAAAGACACCATGACAACTCCTCCTTTTGCTGCGAGCACCTTAATCCTTTTGCACTGCAAGAGCTCATTTTATTATGCTTGAAACTTTTAGGTTTGTAATCTAGATTGCCACGGGATAGGACAGGATGGGATAGAATAGGGAAGAGGAGAGGAGAATGGAAGAATATCGGCTCACTTTCGACAAGGTCCTGGCTCCTTCACTTTCTCTTCTTCCACATGTAAAATTACAGTGACTATACTTGGTCCAGTTTCAATAGAGAGTGAGGAATATAGCTGAAGGATGAAGCCTTCATTAGAGGCAGATTATTACTCACTTACATAAGGCTACCAGAATTTCTTTCCAAATGTGGCAGCTCTTGAAGGTATATTTAAACATTTGTGCTGACAGCAAAATAACATCTCTTGGTATAAATCCCAGATGGGTGAGATCCTGACTCTGCACAACAGGCTCTTTAATGGCTTTTCTAATTATGCCACAGCATAGATATTAGTGACCACTTCTCAGAACACAGAGACAAATTTCACATCGCTAAGCATCGAGGCACTTATCCACAGCTTTGCACAGCTACAATTTCTGAGCTCTTAAGCTCAAATGCAGAAATCTGGTGCCATGTGTCTGACACGTTTGGGGGATGTTTTTCTTGCTCTGATGAGCTTGTTTGCTTGTTTTTTCCCCTCATATCTGAGGCAGCACTGCACAGAAATCTGTAAATACTTTCTATCAACCTTCTCAAAATTCTGATCCTTCAGGTACATTTGTGAAGAAGTTCTTCCCAGAGACAGTGACTGGCATTGGAATGGGCTGCCCAGGGAGATGGTGGAGTTGCCATGCCTGGAGGTGTTGAAGCAAAGCCTGGCTGGGGCACTTAGTGCCATGGTCTGGTTGATTGGCCAGGGCTGGGTGCTAGGCTGGACTGGCTGAGCTTGGAGGTCTCTCCCAACCTGGCTGATTCTATGGTTCTATGAATGTTAATACTGAGAAGATTTGTTTCTTTGGCATCTCCTGCCACACAAGATGTGTACACACCTGTGCATACATACATGTCAAGAAAAGAGTAGCAAGGTCTACATATTTATTTCCTTCATTAATTCTGTGCATTTTATAATGACAGAAATGGTAGTGAAATTAGCATTGTATTAAAGTTTCTCTTCTTGCCAGGTTAAGCCAATATGTGCAGCATTTATTCCAGATAAATAATTGTTCCTTTAACCCTAAAACCTGCCCCTACTGTAACCAGAGCTTACTGGAACACCTATGCAATATGGTTGTGAGCAAAGCAATTCCAGGTAGGCCAAGTATGGGTTAAAAAAGTAAAAGCAAACAACAAGTCTCAAGTCATTTGCTTTCCAGAAACACAGAGAACAAGTTGCAGATTATGAGAAGGTAAAATCTGTTGCGTATAATTATTTCACTGTATTAATTATTCATTGACACAGCAAGAGAGAGTGGTGTGGTGGTTTCTAGATGAAGCTGTGCCTTTGTCACAAACTGCGTGCAGTTCTGAAGGCAGAAATCCACTACCAAAACCACCACCTTGGAGAGGAGATAGATGAAGCCCTGGACTTTACACTAGGCATAAACAGAGGCAGGCATGGCAGTAAACAAAGGGAGAGCTGCTGGAAAGGAAAGGCTAAGTGCAACCTTGCTGGGAGAGGAAGGATTTGATTTCTTTTCAAACATAAATGCCTTATTGTATTCCTTCCCTCATCTTCTGGTCATGCATTAGAGTGGACAAAGTATTCTGTGAAGAAGTGCAGCTCAATGGGGAGAGGACAAGGTATGTTTTAAGTTGCACTAACAACAGTGGCAACAACTAGCTTTTCTTGCCCATCAAACCAATGCTGCTGTAAGGTGCTGTTGAAAAAGTTGGCCCCTGTTAGCTGTTGATCTGGTCTTGTCATAACAGAGTGGGATGCTCACAAACACCACTTGAAGAGGCAGAAGAAAACGCCCTTAAAAAATAGAACCGAAATAATGCCTTTCATGAGTCTAGCTGAACAGCCTACAGATCTCTATTCCTCTTAGCAACTTCTACTTGCTTTAGGAAACTTTACAGACTGGTTTCTGGTGCCAGGATACATAAAACCCCATCAGATCATTAGATGAAGAGCCCCACACAGCTCTGGCAAGGTCCCCACTATCCTACATAAAGAAGGGAAAACTGAGGCCATTTCTCCCTGACTATTTAACCACACCACTGGTCCCACTGCAGTGCTAGGGAAAAGATGATGAGAGCAGGCAGAAGCTGAGATAACTGGTGGGATCACCCAGAAGACTGCCTCAGCAATTCTGTGCTCCAAGCACCATGTGAAATGGGCCTGTGAATACTGAAAACACTTTTTTGTTAGGACAACTCTTTGTTCTCAAAGGGAAGTGATCACATAGTCTAGTCTGACATCGTCTGTTGCCATAAGACACTGAGTTATAGGTGACTGTAAATGGTGATAGTTGTGCTCTTACAGACACAGATGGTCAAAGATACAAGCAAGACAAGATTTAGGTGAAGGGGGAATAATTTTTGCATTGAAAATGGTAGATTAGGGGGAGAAAGAAAGAGAGAAAGAGAGAAAGGGAGGGAGAAAGAAAGAAAAAAGAAAGAAAGAAAGAAAGAAAGAAAGAAAGAAAGAAAGAAAGAAAGAAAGAAAGAAAGAAAGAAAGAAAGAAAGAAAGAAAGAAAGAAGGAAAGAAAGAAAGAAAACAGAAGATAGGAAAAGAAAAGAAAAGAAAAGAAAAGAAAAGAAAAGAAAAGAAAAGAAAAGAAAAGAAAAGAAAAGAAAAGAAAAGAAAAGAAAAGAAAAGAAAAGAAAAGAAAAGAAAAGAAAAGAAAAGAAAAGAGAAAAGAAAAGAAAAAAGAAAAGAAAGAGCAAATGAGCTCTCAGGCACACAAACCCTTCTTCAGGGCTTTTCATCCAACTCTACTCAACTGCTTCTTTCTTCATGACAGAATTTTACCCTCTGATCCGTTACCTTTATGTTGATTTCAACAAATACCATTGTTGAAAAGGAGAAAGATATGTGAGGAAGAGATATGCTTTGTGCAGCAGACCACATTAGAGTGGAAGACTCACAACCATATACTGTCATATACTGCATGGCCTCAGCTGCCAAATCCCATCAGGAAGTTATATATAACCTGATCTAGTCGAAGATGTCCCTGCTCATCACGGGAAGGGTGAATCTTGATCTACCTCTTTCAGTCTTTAACGTTCCTTTCAACTCAGACTATTCACAGTCTCACAGTATCACCAAGGTTGGAAGAGACCTCACAGATCATCAAGTCCAACCTGTTACCACAGAGCTCAAGGCTAGACCATGGCACCAAGTGCCACGTCCAGTCCTGCCTTGAACAGCTCCAGGGACGGCGACTCCACCACCTCCCTGGGCAGCCCATTCTGTGATTCTATTCCATGATCACTGTCAAGTGGTCTGAGGGAGAGGAATAAGGAAAGACTGTGGTCATTGCCTTAGTTTTAGGGGCAAATCCTTTTCACTCTGACATGCCAAGCACAGTGTAGTCCTTTGTGTAAACATTGCTTTTGCTTTGTTTCCCAAGCTGAAGAAGAACCAAAGTTAGGCTATGCAATACTGCAAAACATAGTCACAGCAAACACTGGGGGAGTATTTTCCCTTCTTTATTCCTCTCTCCCCATCAAATAGCACAAGTCAGTGCAAAATGCCAACATAAGCTGATGATGGGTTGTGTAGATGACAGCAACGAGAATGACAGAGCCTGACTCCAACCCACCAGTCTTGTCAACACAATGAAAATCCCAATAACACACAAGGCAAAAGGAGCTTGGTCTGTTTTGATTGTTGGTTTCCCTTTGTACAGACACGGAGGACAATGGGGTGGCTGCAGTGTGATGATTTATTCTGATTTAGTTATGTGCTTGGACATCTGCTGAAATCTAAGTCTCCCTGATGCCCTCAGAGTTAAATATTTGTGCATGTTTTCATTGACAAAATCCATATTCTCACATACCATGTGCTCTTTGTATGCAATATTATTGCATCATTAGGAGTGAAGGAAATACCCCTTTATTTTAACACTTCAAGCAGGTTTTCACATGTGTGTCTATAATTTTCTGCAGATACACACTCTGAAAGGCTGTTTCCTCTTTGTTAATCATAGCAGCTGCATTTTAATGAGTATTTTATACTCATTCAGACAAGGTAGTCCCTTTCACCAAGGAAGTCACCCATCAGTAGCATGCAGTTATGGAAGGCAACATCATAATATCCTGGTGACAACAGCATAGAAGTGCTGGGAGAACAGTGCAAAAGTACTGCTTATTTTATTTGTTAATTATAACAGCTTTGTTAATGATAACAGCTGCCTTTTAGTGAGCATTTTATACTCACTCAGGCAAGGTAGTCCCTTTCACCAGGGAAGTTACCCATCAATAGCACAGAGTTATGGAAGGCAACGTCCTAATATCCTGGTGACAACATCATGGAAGTGCTGGGAGAAGAGTGCAAAAGTGCTGTTTGTTTTGGGGTTGCATGTTTGTGTGCTTCTGTACATTATTGAGTATGCCTGAGTGCCTACAGATTAATCTGATATAAAATATTAATAACATGGCTATGCTTTTTATTACTTTATTATTTATACCTACAGGTGCTGTTGGTGGGAGTCTGCAGCTTATAGCGTGGGGGGGGGTGGGGGGTGTTTCTGCTCTGTTCTGAAATTCTGGTGAATGTACAGTACATTATAAAATGCAGACAGGAAAATCTACCTGCCCACAGGTGTTGGCTTGGTTTGGGTTTGGGTTTGCTGGTTGGTTATTGCTTGGTTTTGTTTTTTTTCCCCTCTAGCAAGTAGCAAATCTAAGCAAGCAGCTAACTGCATGGAGTTTATCAGTACTATTTAATCCCATCTTCAGTTCCTCAAGGTCTATAAGCAATTTTAAACGTTCTACAGACACAACTCTAAAACTCATCTACATTTGCTAGAAAAAAACAGTAGGTACAGGATTCTTTTTTGTGTTGTTTTTTTTTCCCCTGGTTATTCCTTTAGTCTCCCTTAAATTCACAAACTTTGCATCATGCAACTAACAACTGGCAAACCAATTCATTCCACGAACACAAACATCACCACAACGTTGATGCTAAGGAAATGGATGCTGTTGATGCTAAGGAAAGGGTATGTCAGCATGCAGAAAATTGGTGTTTTTTTTCCCCTAAAAAAATAAGTATTAATCAGTAGATTCAGTATGACTGCAAGAATTGTCAATAAGTTTTAAGACCAGCCTCATAGCTACACCACAGGTCTTAAGGCTATTAAGACTGTTATGAGTTTTAAGTTTATACAATGATAAAAATAATAAAATGCAATATTTGAAAGTATAACTAGGAGAAGCAAGGTATTATGATGGACAACGGGACAACAAGACAGGGGAAATTGCTACAGCAACTCGGCTTTAAAGATTGCATCACCGTGCAAGGGGACGTTAAATCTCAGGTACCCAAGACCAACCCTACACTAGCAAGATGTGTCAGAACCAATCTAGGAGAAGCCTTCCAGCTCCTGTGGTGAAGAATAGCACCCAAACCAAAGCTAAACAAAAAAGAGATTTGCTTCATGTCTTTCTTATCCATAAGTCGTAAGAACTCATCGTTTTTCAACATCTCTCTGGGCCCTCTCTGTGGCAGCAGTTTGAGAAATAGCTGTCCGTTGTTGGATCGTGTGCATCAACCTGTGCTGGCGTCTATAGGGCTGCAGGAGGACAAAGGCTTGGGCAGGTTGCATACAGTGTGTGTTGTGTGTGAGAGAATGTAGAAGTGCTTGTTGAGGGTGTGGTCGAGACTCTGCCTGTGGTGTGTGAAGAGTGGGCTCTGCATGGGGCAGAGTGAATGGTACTGAAGCAGGGAGGAACTGGCAGTTGATGAGTGTTGTGTGTGTCCACTTGTGTAGTACTTCTGTACTCTTCCCTGAGTGTGTGCCTCGAGTTCGCAGGATGCCAAGGTCTGCACATTCTGCATCCCGTGTGTGTGACTCCAAACCCTCCACTGAGACAGGTCAAACTGAGACGGTGTGGATCATGACATCCCACAGCTCAGCACTGAGCAAAGGGAGAGAGAAAACAGAATCCATCACCTCTACCCGAGCAGGCGAGGAGACTAGCACAGATACCCAAAGCGGGTGGATCCCTACCGAGGCGCTTTTCATTGCTCCTCAGTGGACAGCCAGAAAATACCCCTTTGAGGATCAGCAGGGGAAACAAGCAAACGGATCTGAACAAACCCTCGAACAAACAAAGCACCAAACTGCAAACTCACATCTCTTACCCAAACTTCTGCCAAAGGTCTTGCGGGTTCAAGGACCGCAGAGAACCAACTGCACTCCCTTCCCGGCCCGGCGAAGCTCTCTGCTTCCGGACACAGCCAAACTGCTGCTAAGCCCCCTCAGTCCGCTTCCCGAGCCTGAAACTCCCCGGGAGCTGAAAGTTGGCTTTAGTCGGCTGGAGATTATCGCAGCTGGAGCCGCAAGAGCCATTAATTAAGCCAGCTATTTAGGATTTTAATGCGATTTAAATT
>WAAF01016150.1:469765-477265 GCA_013400475.1 Tricholaema leucomelas | reverse complement strand
TTTTCCTTCTCCTCTTCGTTCTGTCCTTCCTTCTCTTTCTTCTTTCTTCTCCCCTTTTTTCCTTCTCCTCTTCATTCTATCCTTCCTTCTCCCCTTCCTTCTTCTTTTCACCCCTTCCTTCCTTCCTTCTCCTCTTCCTTCCTTCCTTCCTTCCTTCCTTCCTCCCTTCCTTCCTTCCTTCCTTCCTTCCTTCCTTCCTTCCTTCCTTCCTTCCTTCCTCCCTCCCTTCCTTCCTTCCTTCCTCCTTCTCCCCTCCATGCTAATGCACCTAAAACACTCCAGAGCAATGTGTTGTGGTTTTTTTTTAAATATACGTATATATTAGTGACAAAAAATAAGCTAAAAAGCCTGACACGCGATGTTTAAAATATTAGGGGAGCTGCTCTCCAGTTAATATATTCTTATTGATGTATTACTAGAAAAGAAGTGTGATTTATTTATATGGGATAGTGTATAGCGCTTAGGTGCAGGATGTTTTGATTACTGCTAACACCTATCGCTTTTTTTGAAGTCGGACAAAATATTTATTATGTATTTTTAATATACGTTTGAAACTTATATGCTCGCCTTTGATATTTTCCCTGAATGTGCCAAGAGACAGAGAGCAGTGCAGCAGTAGCTCAGCACTTAGATCAGGGAGAGAAAACCTTGCGTTTTCAGGCTGCTGGATTCCCTTCACTATCAATCTTTAAATTCTTGAATAAATTGATCGGTTAAAAAAAGAAGGAAAAGAAAAAGAAAAGAGGGGAAGAAGAGAGATTTGGCTACAATCATCTCTATAGGTAATTGGAATTTCCTTAACAGGAGCTGGAGAGCTGAATAAACTGGAGTTGAGCTGAGCTGAGGTTTGAGCCGCCCTTCAGCTGGGAAATGAGAAGCACAGTCGAACGCTACGGGCACAGACCCCAGCTGACGAGGACTCTGTCCTTCTTGCAGCTAATGATCTCCGCTTCTCGGAGGTCAGCTCCCGGATCAAACCCGAAAGAATTCCCCCTCTTCCCAGGGATAATTAGAATCCTCTGAAATCCGAGAGACTAGGACCCAGCCAGGCACAGACAGCACGACTCTGGGCAGGAATCTGCAGGCCCGGCGCGCTGCCAGCCCTTCCCCACAGCGTCCCGCCAGCGGTGCCCGGGGAGGGGCCGTGGCGCGGGGAGCCGCGGAGCCGAGGCCGCCGCTGCGGAGAGGAGGGGCCGGGCGGAGCTGTCCCTTCAGCACCACCTCGCCGCCGCCGCCCGGCCCTGCCTGCGCCACCGGGCACCGACCACAGTTCCGGCCTCTGGTCCTCAGCCCCGGCTTCGGCTTCGGGCCCGACGCGCTACCCCGCCTCCTGGTCCCCAGTCCCGGCCTAGGGTTCTGGGTTCTGGGCTCTGGCCCAAGCCGTCAGCCCCGGCTTCGTCTTTCTCTGTCGGCCCGGACAAAGCCTGGTCTGAGTCGGTGTGGAGAGACAGCACTACGCAACCTCTGCTTCTGTGGAGATAACCGCAGAGTAGTACTACTCCCTGTCTCTACTCATTGTAGTCGGATAGTCTCGATGGTGGCTAAAGTCAGCTCTCTGCCACAATAGTATCACATGGCCTAAACCACCTCCCAATTATCTGTATTTCATGGTGGATATAATGAATAAATAAAGGCAATAATGAGACAATAAGTGCTCATTCCAAGAGACCGAGTCTTTAAACGTCCTCTCTCCTGCTGCGTTATTCGTTTTCTACCGGGAAAGGGGTTAAACTTGCAAGAATTGTGCGCCTGCATTAGATCTTTCAGCAACTTTTGTTTCTCTTCAGGGAAAACGACTGCAGTAACGAACTCCCTCTCCAGAACACTCATATTTGACAAATGTTGAAGAAATGCACATGTAATAAGAGTTCCAAACCTTTCCCCTGACTTCGACGTTAGGTATTTATATTGACAGATGGTTATCAAATGAAATGACACTCAAAAGTGAGTTCCACACCGGTCTGTAGCGCCACTGAAACCGCATCTCCAAAAACGCTCTTTCCTTTCCCCACATGACATCAAACTGCCTATTTAACAGCCAGGAAACACTATCAGGGATCAGTTCAGTTAAATAGGGAATGATGAAACCGCTCAAGAAAGCTCCGGATTCAGCGGAATTATCCGAGAGCTACGGAGGAACAGAACACTTGTGAAGTGCAAAATGGACTGTGAAATGTGAAGAGGTCTAAACTAGTTTGCACCTACTTCTGTCTAATGTCAAATTATCGCTGCTTTGACAGTAAACTCAAACTACGCTGAACAGTAGGGGAAGAAAAGAGAGAAATGGAGAGGGGGTTAAGTTTTTAAAAACTGATAGACCCAAGTATTTGTAACCTCTTACCTCTTCTTATTACACCTCCTTGCCCGTTCAGTACAAGTCCGCACTGGGCCTCCACCGAGCTCTTAAGAGGAGAGGTGGAAAAAAAAAGGAAAGAAAGAAAGAAAGAAATAAGACACAGAAACCCAAAGAGATCACACAGCTTTTGTTTTGTTACACAGAACCAATAGTTAAGGTGAACACTAAAAAACCCCACAGCTACTCTCATCGAACTCCAGTGCTTTGGCGAAATCCCACCCAACCCTGCAGTCTCCCCCTACCCCATGAAATGCAGGGTAATTATCACTTTAATTGTTATTTAAATACGGCTTTATCCTGAACTGGGGAGTTAGATGGGCAGTTCTGCAGCAGGATAGAGTGATAAAACAAGCACTCTTAAGTGAAGTGTGCTCCCTCTCTAGAGTCGCACGTACAAAGGAAAAAATATACTTTAACATAGTATTGTTAGTATATGTTTAGCTGGTATATATATATATATATATATATACAGAGAGAGAGAGAAATTNTATATAGAGAGAGAGAGAGAAGTTCATGTATATATATATATATATATATATATATATATGTTTCATTGAGGCGTCTATCCCAATTTTCAAAGTGTACACAAAGTAGACAAAGAGCGCAAACAGCAGACGAGCTACCGGGCTCTGCCGGCTACACAGAGCCGTAAGGGTGTTGTAACAATGCATGTGTCCGCACATAGGTGGGGATGAATATGCATCTGTGCGCGCACACACACAGGCACCCATGTGTGAGCCTGGGGTGAAGAACCATCCAAAAACCTGCCTAGGGCTTTTGGTGCACACCCGAATAGATCTCACTTCTTTATTCTCCTGTTACAAGGGTGATTATTTGGGGATCTTCGCCCTCCTTAATAAATATTTTTATTGGAAATGATAAAAGGGTTGGGTTTTCTTTGGGGTTTTCCTTATGTT
The DNA here is from genome assembly GCA_013400475.1 of Tricholaema leucomelas. NCBI lineage: Eukaryota > Metazoa > Chordata > Aves > Piciformes > Lybiidae > Tricholaema lacrymosa > Tricholaema leucomelas. The sequence goes on along the minus strand of WAAF01016150.1, from coordinate 473,992 downwards.
AGGGTTAAAAAAACAAAGCAAAGCAAAACAAAAACAACACAACAAACAAAATCTAAATCTTTGCCCAGTGGAAATGTGTTAAAGACGCATTTTCCTCTACAAACAAACGAGGTATTGGACATGAAAGAGGCCTTTAAGGGTGTTAACCTACTCAACAGCCCGTGAAGAGTTAAGTAAATGCGGAGAGAGTCGGTGCATAATAAAACCCCCACTTTACAAAACAACCTTTACAGTCCTGGCTCTCTCCCCCACTTTCACCATATTGGCGCTGGCCCTGTAAGACCTTCCTTTTCAAGGCTCTTTTTTATTTTAAGTGTTCTGCCTTAAAGTGATTATGAAATCAATATGAAAAAAACTTGGCGACTGAGCATAAATTAAAGCGGTGATGGGAAAAGGTGTGACAGTTTTCTTTGTTGCCCATGGAAAATCTTTTTAGGGCACTGAAAGATGCCACTCCAGCTCCAAGACTGTTTGCATCTGTTAGGCTGACTTAAACCGCCCTCGAAACTATTGGACATTCACTTAAAATTCTGTGCAGGGAAAAGTATATTTACATTTGTTGCATTTGAAATGAGGCATATGCTGATGAACGTTTTAAAAAGAAAGACTAAGGAGAAAGGGCAAGACTGGTTAGACTACGATTTCGGTTTAAAAGTATTTCTGTGAAGTTCTGTTTCTATTCGCCACCAAAACGCTTCCTTCTAGGCCCAAACTGACATTTACAAAAGTCTAAGTTTGTTCAAAGTATCTAAGTCATAACGACAAATATTAATATTTTCAACTTCTCACCACTCAGCCTTTTCGATACCTCAGCACACTCCCTCTTGTGTTCGGGAAAAGAGGGAGGAGGAAAAAAAATAAAGGAAGGAATAGGTACAAAGACCTAAGTCTTTCCATTTCAAATAAAAATGTGATCGAAAAAAGAATATTTTCCAAATGAGAAACGTTGACTTTTTTTCTTCTTAGAATAAATATAAAGAGACTATTCCCCTAGCAGCTTAACCAAGCTCTCTCTCCTTTTCCCCCCTTTCTTTCTTTCTCTCTCTCTTTTTTTTTAATGGAAACATGTTGTTTGGTCGGATGACATTGCATAAATGACCAGTTGAATGGCACTAAGTCGAAAATTGGATAAACTATGGTGCTTTTTTTGCCCGGGATTTAGGCATTGTCTGGTGTCTTGCAAACGTTCCTAATCCCCTCTTTTGAAAAATACAAGGCTTTGTGCCTGCCAAAGAAAAAAAATTTGTACAGATACAAAAAAATCAGCAGCAGACGTGGTTATAAAAAGGAGTAAATAGGTTTTAGTTGGGCTGAGCAGTGAATAGCAAGGTTCTTTTTTTAACTTCTTTTTTTTTTTTTTTTTTTTTTGGAGGGCGGTAACATAAGGAGATCCTTGTGAAAAATGCAAACAACAACAAAAATATGGCCATAAAGGATAAAATTACATAGCGAGTTCGACTGCAGAAAGCTAGGTTTAAATAGTTACGGTCTTCTGCTCAGAGATATGAAAGATAACAATCTTGGTTGTTGGCTCGTTGAATTATTTTACTCCTTAAGAAATAAATCGGGGGTTTGTGGGTTTGTTTTGTTTCGCTTTAAAAAGGAAGAACATTTAAGCCTCATCAGTTTCACAAACCTTGGGGTTTTCCCAAGCCTTTGACCTTTCCCGTCTTTTTTGGAAGGACCAACATAGGGTGCTTTGTATGACTGGAAGCGAGATTTGGGGGAAAAGTAAGTACAGTAAATACGGTCTTGTTTGCCTGTCCCCGCTGGTCGGTAGCCCTTTAGTTCCTCAGCTCCTCGGGAGAAGGAAGGTTTGCTTTTGATTTGGAGGACTTTCCGAAACGGGTGTTAGATACAAGAGGGCGTAGTTGCCAGTTTTGGAAACAAAATTCATTTAAGCAATCGGCTTGATTTACCGGAGGTAAATTTTTAGTGAGTGGGAAAGGATTCCTGAGCGGAAAAAGCTCAGGTTTTGATACATAGATTTGTTAATGAGTCAAGATGCCGGTTAGGAGAGAATAGGTGAGTGATTAGACACAGAGATAGATTCATTCATCTTTATCGCTCTCTATTAACACCTAGATCGGCCATTGCGGGGGATATTTATCACACTGAACATTTTTGACGCACGTTTGCTCCCGTTTGTTTCTTCCCTGCCTCGTGTCTCGGACTTGAACGAAAGGTCTGCCTTTGTATGTATGTCGGAAGCAAATCTATTTCCTGCCCTGCCTTTTCCCCCTCTTATCCTACCCCATCGTTAACACATTTCCCCGTCTTGTAGGTGCAAGTTGCTCAGGCAGTTCCTTTCACGGAGAGAAAGGAAAAGTTTAGGACAAACAAGAAGGTGGGCTGGGTTTGGTTTCTGTGTTTCTTCCGCGAGGGCTGGTGCACACACACACGGACCCCTCACAGGCACACACGCACCCAAGCTCTCCGGATGAGTCCCACCGTCTCAGTCACAACAGAGACACAACCCACGCGGGGAAGTCGGGCGTGCGTTTAGGTTTTTTGTTGTTGTTTGGCTAAGACAGTCTACTGGCTGCTTTGTTTTTTTCCTTCCCCACACAATTTTTGTTGCTTCTATTCTAGAGGGCTCAGCCGTGGATCAGATTTTAGGTGAATCTTTCCTCCTTTGTATGAGCTGTTCGGAGCAAAGGAAAACGGGGAGGGTGAGGGGGGGACCAGGGCAGGGGGAGGGGAGAAGTAGGTGCCTCCAAAGGAAATCGCATGCTATTTACCTGCAAATCGTCTGCTCCCGAGGCTGCAAGCCCGAGGCTTGGTCCTGGCAGGAGTCTTTGATCTGGATGCATCCCATATTGGGATCCATGGCTCATAAGAGACAGGTCGTGGCGGCGGTAAGCATCTAAGCACCCCAGCTCTCTCCTCTGCTCGTCCAAGCAAGAGGACTTGAGAGCCCGCGCATTGTGCAGGTTGATAAAATCAGTGGGTTCCCCATGGTGGATCTGCTGGTAGTATTGCTGGGAGTGATGGAGAGAGTTCAAGGAGTAAGCGTCGGGGTTGACTGCCGGGTGGCTGTGTTGGAACTCGTAGTGGAAGGACTGGTGGTGGAGTGGGGTGTACTGGTGGTTAGTGGAGAAGTACGGGGAAGCGAACTCGGTGCCCGTGGTAGAGTAAGTGAGAGGAGATGAGGAGGAATAGGCGACGGTCGAGTTGGCCACAGACTCCAGGCATCCAAGCTGCATCAAACGGTAACTGTTTGATCCGTCATGACGTATCTGAAAGGAAGAAGTGAAAAGAAGACCCCAAAACTGGAGGTTTGTCATTGAGAGCCCCGTGTGCGCTTCTGCCGAGCACTTTGTCCTGCATAGCTTCTCCCCCTGCAGAAACGCCTAAGCCTGCGAGCGGCAACCCCAGCAACAAAAGATCCTTTCCTACCTTGGGCTGGTGCCATAGAGGTCTGTTCAAAAAATCATAAGCAGCCCATCCTGCCCTTAATACCGCCAAGCGAAAGAAATCCACGCACCGAAATAAAAACTATCTATCTTTCTGTCTGTCCATCCATCCACCTCCTGATCACAGCTGCAATATCTGGGGCTGACACACAAAAAAAGTCATCAAACAGAGGAAACTAACGACAATACACACAACTCCCGTCCCTGTGTTACAGCGTTACACATTGAGAAAGCTTTGCCGCCTGCTTGCCTTCCTTTCTTCCTTCCTCCCCTTCTCTCTCTCTTTCTCTCTCTCTCTCTTTTTTTTTTTTTGAACCCCTATTTTTCTTTCTTTTTAAAATAACGAATCAGATCCAAAATTCCTCCCCCCCCCCTTTTCCCGCGTTTCGAAAGAAAAGGGGAGTCCTGCTTTTTAGTGAGAACTCCTCATTCCTGGCGAGCTACTGGTGATTTCCCTCCACTTCATTATATTATTAGGGGTATTATTCTGATTTTCGTTCTGGCAACGGTTTTAACGTGGTAATGAGTTGCCCTTTCTGGCGACAGATGTCATAACGAATTTTCTCTCTATACTTCTTTAAGTTATCTCTGAAGCCGGATTATAATTAAATGTAACGGTCCAATATGGATTAAAAAAAAAATGGAAACAACCGCACAGGCACATCCACACACACAGATGCACACACACGCGCACACACACATCCACACACCCGCACACACACCCGCTCACTCACACACACTAAATACCTCTGCATCGTGGACGAGACCTGGAAAGGTAGTTGACATTTTTTGGTTCTCTCCGGGAGAAAAA
>WAAF01016150.1:459077-469102 GCA_013400475.1 Tricholaema leucomelas | reverse complement strand
GGAAAAAAAAAATCAAATCAAAACTCTCTGGATAAAAAAAAAAAAATAAAAAAATCCCCCTCTCCAATTAAAAAAAAAAGAGAGAAAAAAAAGGGAAAATCCAAAGTTCACGTATTTCCCCAATTTTTTGGGGGGCTTTTTTTTTTTTTAGGAAAAAATCTCTACAGACAGAGAGAATTTGCAATGTATCTGCATAGATCAGATCGCTCGCTTTTCCATGCACCTCCTTAAAAACCTGTAGGAACAAAATTTTCCCTCTGCACAAAAGCTGCTCCCTGGATCAGATTTTGTACTTGCTGGGTATTTCTTTGGCTGATGTCGTAGGTCCCTTGGTAATATAGAAGTTTTGAAAATTAAGCATCAGCACTGAGAACTGGGAGGACAATAGATAGAGGAGCTTCATCCCAGGAGACAAGGAATAAATATTGTATCTTCGCCTAATAAGGAACTGTAGGTTCTTTCAACATTTTTATACATTTTTTCCTCCACTCTTTAGAATGCTTTTTCTTACCCAGGCTAATATGGGAGCTAATCTGATCGAAGGGGGTATTTTGTGACCATTTTATTGGGAAGACATAAAGCTAATATAAATTAATATATATTATTAAACCATCCTTTTCAATAGGTAAGTGCTCCTTCCTGTTGATTTATAATGCTTTTAAATACTGACCAGCATCTAAGATTGCACATTTGTATGTGTGTCTGTTTGACTGTATTTTTTTTTCCTAAATGAAAACGATGTGGTTTGGTTTGGGTTTGTATTTCTTTCTTTTTTTTTTTACCCTTGCATTTACATCGAATTTAAGTCCACCCCACACTCCAACCTGCTTTTTAAGCTTCCTAATATGTTATCTTACAGGCTTCTTTAAATAGCATTTTCAAGCATAAAACCAGGGTGAGACCACAAAATATCACCGCAGTGGCATATTATATGGAGTTCTACATAAAATACATATAGATCTACGGCACTGCATCCGCCTATACAGGAGAAAGCAAACTAGGGAAGGGAACGTATGAGGTGAAGACCACTGCTAGCTGTTTTCCCGTCGACATTTGGAAGTGCCGATGTATTTTAGTGATGGGAATGCACGGGGACTGCGCAGCCCTGGGTTGCAAAGCTGAAGGGGGACGTTATTTATTTATTTAGTGACACGGGTCTTAGGAGTTGCCACTTGGGGAGTAAGTCCTCTCTGCCTGCTCGGCGCCCCCCCACCTCAGCCTTGTCCCTCTGCCTCCGTCCCCAGGTAGTGGCTCTCCAGCACCCGAAGTGATTGCGGGCACCGCACCGGCAGTGCCCGGGGTGGGGGCTGCCCGCTGCCAGGCGGGCTCGGGGCGGGGTGTGTGTGTGGGGTGTCATACACCCTTTGAGAGGATGCCAGCCCAAATGACATTTCCCGGCGGGGTGGCTCTGCTGATGGCTAGCTTCCACAAATGATAAGCCCGGAGATAGGAGAGGGTGTAACTTGCTTTTAATTGCCATTTAATTTGGGTTGCTTTTAAGCGTTTAAGCTGCGAAGGTGTCTTAATCATAACCGCAGGCAAACAGGCATGTGGCTCTCCCTGCCTTTCCTCTGTTGTTTTTTTTTCTAGGTCCGGGTTTTGGGAGGGTTTATTGGTATCAGTTCATGCAGGCTAACAGGAGCTGTCATTCAGCCCTCTTTTCTTTCTACAAATGGACAAAGGCACACGACTGGAATTGAAATGGGAAAGTGCGTTCATCCAGGCGTGCCGAGGGGTCAGCACCAAACACCTCGGCCCTCTCCGGAGCACTGCTGGCTAACCAGGGCTCGGCGGAGCGGGGCTCACTCCCGAGCCTCCCTGCCCCGCCTTTCCTACCGAGGAAAGAGAAGTAGGAAGAAAACGAGGAGGAAGAGAGGAAAAGGAAAAAGAAAGGAGGAAAAGGAAGGAAGGCAGGCGAGAAGGCAAGGAAGGCAAGAAGGAAGGCGGGCAGGAAGGCAGGAAGGAAGGAAGGATGGATTTGGAAATTCAGAGGGAAGCAATTCAGAATTTGGAATTTGGAATTCGAAGGAAGGAAGGAAGGGAGGAAGTGAGAAAGGGAGGGAGGAAGTGAGGAAGAAAAGGAGGATTTCTTAAAATTTTCATTTCCTACAATTCCAAGGCTGGTAATGAAGTAAAAAACAAAATCTCCAAATATACATTTTGAGTCAATTGTAGGAATTCCTTCCAGTTCAGATGTTGTTTGCACTCCTCAGGGTTCTGGTAGCCGAGAGAGTAGGAGAATACATAAAAAAAAGGGCAAGCACTGCACTTTCCAACACCCCCTCGGAGCCTGGCGAGTGCAGGGCGAGCAGTCACACTATGCTTCAGCGGGAAGGCTTAGACCTAACAATAAAAAAAGTTGAGACACCTTAGGCACACCCTGCTGACGAAAGGAGCAGTGTCTCTTTCCTCCGAGGAGGAAGGCAGCCCCCTTCCCACTCAGCCAGATCACCGCAGCTCTCAGCGCGGCAGGTTTCCCCCGGCCGGTTATTTGCGCTGCGCTACTCTAGTCCTACCTGGGTCTTTTTTTGAGGGGAGGAGGGGGATGTTTTCCTCGACCTATCAAGGCAAACCCAGAGGGGAGACGACCCAGAGAGAGGAGCGCGGAGCGCAGCCCAGCCCCTGCCCCGATTTAGGACTATCCACCAACTCCCCTCCACAGAGCACTGCTCGCCTATGGTTTATATTTTCAGACAGGTACGGGTGTAGGAGAGGCAGGGAAAGGATCTGGGCTCAGATTTCCTTCTTTTGAAACCTGTGGGTGCCGTGGTACGGTTATCGCTCCACTGCCCAGCTCCTCTGAGTGCAAGGGAAGATAAACACAGTGCAAGGGCTGATGCTTTCCCAACTGGCTTCCCGAGCTGCAGGAAGAGCACCCCAGAGAATCTATCTTGAGAGAGATCTCCCCGCTGGTCCGACCCCTTCCCCCTCCATGCCCCCCTTCCCACGCACCCAGACAAACAGAGCCGAAACACCAGCCAGCTCGCAGCCCAACTTCGCTTCAAGCAACAACAAAGCCACCAAAATGGTTTTGTTTGGAGGAAAGTTTGTAAGAAACTCGGCTTGCCAGATGCACATTACTGGTCAGTTCCATCTGTTAGCTTCGCTTACAGGCCCCCAAAAATCATATAGACCATTTGTGCTTTTAATTCCCCCTCAATCCAATTAATAACTCAAGTCTAACTGCAAAGCACTTATTAACTGCTCCCAAAGAAAATCTTTCAGGAAAGTTAATTGGAAGCTTTCTGATACTGCAAAGAGTACCAGGAGCTAATGGTCGGAGCAGATAGCCTTCACATTCAGTTCCATTCTGGTCTGCGTTGTTTATCCCCTGCTTAAAGTTTTCTTCTGCTTCTAAGCTTCTAACCAAAGTTGTGGTTTGGTTTTGTTTTTAATCTCCTTTTATTTATTTATTTTTAAAGAATCTGAAAACATCTGATTAGGCTGCTGGAAGGAGTGGAGATGTGGGGTTAAAAAGCAAGGAAATAAAAGCGCTCTCTCTGGGATCATGCCTGGGAGCTCACTGAAGTGTGCAAAGCGGCTGGTGTTGCTGCAGGGACAGAGTCTGGTCCTGACGTCTGGCTGCTGTGTGAGTGCAGCTCCCTGGGCTGACAGAGCTTCCTCACGCTGTGGTTGTGTTACAAACGTTTCCCAGCATGTAGGAGCCTGAAATCACAAATTTTCCTGCAAGATTTCCTTCCTATTTTAGTTCCTGCATTGTGCTCATTACCTAATAATTGTTTATTTGGTTTCCTAATTAAGACCCTTCTCTTTCACTGAGAGTCACCGAAACTTGTTCTGTGCTTGACCTAAACTTCTGACAATTTTTTCTACTCTTCCTTGTCTCTGAATGAGACCAAAGAGGAGTTCAGGCCATCCAAAGCAACTGGAGTTACAGTGTCAGGACATTCCTGGAACGGGGTCCATACTCTGTGGTATCCTGTTCTGTGAAAGACCCAAAGAGAAGTCCTCCTTTTGCAAAGGCTTCTGCTTAGTACTTGAGCAAAGCAATGAGCAAAGGCTTTCTGCTTAATACTCTTTTCCGTCTGGTTCATCATCTGTAATTCCTGCAGTATGGGTGCTGTGAGCTCTGGGGACAGTCAGATGACCTGAAACGAAAGCAGCCTCAGGTCCTCTTTGTGTATCATTAGGCTCTGCGCATTGTTTGTAGATCTATTGCTGTTCATCCCTTATTGTCTTCTCTTCTCCAGCTCCCTCCCCTGTAGAATCATAGAATCAGTCAGGGTTGGAAGGGACCACAAGGAGCATTCAGGTCCAACCCCCCTGTCAGGGGCAGGGACACCCTACCCTGGAGCAGGCTGCACACAGCCTCAGCCAGTCTGGCCTTAAACACCTCCAGCCATGGGGCCTCAACCACCTCCCTGGGCAACCCATTCCAGCCTCTCACCACTCTCATGCTCAACAACTTCCTCCTCACCTCCACTCTGACTCTCCCCACCTCCAGCTTTGCTCCATTCCCCCCAGTCCTGGCACTCCCTGACAGCATCAAAAGTCCCTCCCCAGCTGTTTTGTAGCCCCCTTCAGATCCTGGAAGGCCACAAGAAGGTCACCTGGGAGCCTCCTCTGCTCCAGACTCAACAGCATCAACTCTTTCAGTCTGTGCTCACAGCAGAGCTGCTGCAGCCCTCTGAGCATCCTCCTGGCCCTGCTCTGGACACACTCCAGCATCTCCACATCCCTCTTGTCCCAGGGGCTCCAGACTTGGATGCAGTACTCCAGGTGGGGTCTCAGCAGAGCACAGCAGAGGAGGAGAATCACCTCCCTGGCCCTGCTGGCCACACTTCTCCTGCTGCAGCCCAGGCTCTGGTTGTCTTTCTGGGCTGCAAGTGCACACTGCTGGCTCCTGTTGAGCTTCTCCTCCAGCAGCACCCTCAAGTCCCTCTCCTCAGGGCTGCTTTCCAGCCACTCACTGCCCAGCCTGCATTTGTGCTTGGCATTGCCCTGACCGACCCAAATGCAGGACCCTGCACTTGGTCTTGAAAATCCTTTTCTCCTCTTGCTCCCCTAGTCCATCGAGCTTCTCTATCTTAGCTGGCAGGGGAGCTGAATCTAAATATGGACCTCTGGGTGCTGAGTATCACCACCTCATCTTTCTTTGAACTTTGCAAAGAGGGAAAACCCTGGGAGAGGCCCAGAGCATTGCAGGTTGGAGAGAGGGAGTTGACCTCATCCCCTTACATACAGACCCAGACCACCTGCCTTCATTTTGAGGCCAGTCTGTCTGTTTGCTGACCTTACCAGTCACCCAAACAGAGGAAGACAATCCCTGCCTGGCAAACAAATAAATCCTGTGCACTCTCAGGGGGTGCAAGAGATCACAGTGAGATAAAAAATAATCCTTTCTTTTTTCTTTTCCTCCTCTAGGTATCATTATTTGGAGAGCACAAGTTACATTGCATTGCTCTTTTCTCTTCCAAGGAGGGGAAAGAAGATTTGGCAGCAGAGCTCACCGATTGCATGTGTGACCAACGAAGGTGGGGAGCTTTGGAGGAAGTTTCTTCAAGCTATAAGATGAGAGACGTCCAGCAAAACCCTGCCCACTCCCCACCCCTCTGAACACAGCTAACCTCTTCAAAACCCACTATGGTATTTCCTCCTCCTTGCAAATTTGTATTCTGCCTCACCACAACAGCCGAAAGGCAACATAATGGGACAGAGAAAATACATTTGCAAGCAATTAAACTGCTGTGAATACATTAGTCAAAAATTAAAGGGGATAACTGGTGTCTCCAGTCATTTCTTTGATAGCAGCAAGACTTCCTGCTCGCTGAAGCTTTCAGGAAGGCTCGAGGGAAGCTCTATCTCAACCCAAGTACCTGGCATCACTTGGAGTAAATGCAAAAAAGAGAGGTGATGTAGCCACAAAGGTGTCACTATTGATCAATATTGCCTTGCAAAAACACCCCCACACCTGGATGTATGCTCACTTGACGTGAATCCCACTCCAGACAGTCTGTACAAGGATTAGGAGGGCAAAGTTCGTGGTGACTGCACCACAGTGTGGCTTTCTGGACATTTGGTGAGGGTGACTCATTGACTACCCTACTCTTCCCCTTCTTTTCTTGGTTCCCCTGCCCTGTCCTCCCTCTCCTTAGTCTCTCTCTTCCCTGCTGGCTGTTACCTATTTCTGACTGAAAGGAGCTGCCAGCTGCAGAGTCCATGTCCCTGCTGTGTTATTTTTTGTGATGAGGGTCTTGGTGAAGTGGGTCCCCTGCTTTCTCCCTCAGCCACACTGTCCTACGACCGTAGGTGTATTTCTTCCACGGAGAGGCTCCTCACATTTACGCTCTCAGCTGATCTTGCAGTCATCTCATTTCTCCATCTCCTGACTGTTTCCCCACAGGTTCCTGAGCTACTGAGTGCCCCATCCCATCTGTCTTTGCTCTCCAGCCAGACACTAAGCAAGCAGCTTCTCTTGGCTTCGGCTTGTACAGGCGTGGAGATCCTGCCGAGGGCCCCTTCTTACATGGCTCCTAGGGCTGTGCCTGCTCCATGGAGTCCTCTCCACCTGGTCCTCCTTGACAACAGCCCCTGGTGTACCTTGGTCTTTCACACACTCCTGCTTTAAGGCATGTATTTCATTGCCACCAATGTGTTTTCAAGCTGTCTACTTCTTTTCTCTCTCCTTTAGGCACCTGCATCAAGAAAAGCAGGCTGCTTCCACTGCTCCCCTTTTGGGATTTCCCCCCTTTCCATCCTCACACAACACTGTGGTTTTGCCAGGGCCTTTTGCTGCCATACTCTTAATTTCTTTCAGAATCTCTGCCTCACCCCTTAGGGGGCTAACATGACAACGGTGGCAGCTGTCCTCTCTCCAGATCTGCAAACACTGAGACAATGAAAAACCTCCCTCCCTTCTTCCAGTTTTTTCTTGAAAGCAAAAGCTTCTTCTGCCAGTTGCTCATGCCACTACTTAGGGGCCATTTTTAATTTCCATGGACCTCTTCTGTACTTGAAAAATATCATAGAATCATGGAATCAGTCAGGGTTAGAAGGGACCTCAAGGATCAGCCAGTTCCACCCCCCGTGCCATGCCCAGGGACACCCTACCCTAGAGCAGGCTGCACACAGCCTCAGCCAGCCTGGCCTGAAACACCTCCAGCCATGGGGCCTCAACCACCTCCCTGGGCAACCCATTCCAGCCTCTCACCACTCTCATGCTCAACAACTTCCTCCTCACCTCCACTCTGACTCTCCCCACCTCCAGCTTTGCTCCATTCCCCCCAGTCCTGTCACTCCCTGACAGCCTCAAAAGTCCCTCCCCAGCTTTTTTGTAGCCCCCTTCAGATCCTGGAAGGCCACAAGAAGGTCACCTGGGAGCCTCCTCTTCTCCAGCCTGCACAGCCCCAACTCTTTCAGTCTGTGCTCACAGCAGAGCTGCTGCAGCCCTCTGAGCATCCTCCTGGCCCTGCTCTGGACACACTCCAGCATCTCCACATCCCTCTTGTCCCAGGGGCTCCAGAACTGGATGCAGTACTCCAGGTGGGGTCTCAGCAGAGCAGAGCAGAGGGGGAGAATCACCTCCCTGGCCCTGCTGGCCACACTTCTGCTGCTGCAGCCCAGGCTCTGGTTGTCTTTCTGGGCTGCAAGTGCAGCCTATTACTAATGTCCTTTTACTTTATTTTGCTCTCCTGCACAGTCATTTAATCCCTTAAATTGGCTCCTTATGCTCACTTCCCTTCAGCAGGTGATCCTCCTAGATCTCTTTTCTCTTTAATTGATCTATCTTACTCAGGTTGGTCTCTTTTTATTTTGCCTTTAGATGCTTTTAGGATTCTGTCACTCTCTGCAGACATTTGCTGCCCTGGACAGCCTAATCACAATGCTTTTTGGAGCATCCTTTACCAATCACATTTTCCTATCTAATCATTTGTCACATTTCTCATATTCTGTGTGTTTTGCCATTCTGAAAGGGGATGTTTGGTTGTAATCATAGCCCTAACTAGGCTGTAATTACTCTCCTATGGAGAGCCTTGCCTTCTTTCACATCAGCAGCACATCAGTCAATTCTTTGCTTGTAAGCAGCTGTTGCTTTTGAGTTTGGGGAAAGGAAGAAGTCACAGCTATCACATCAGTGGTTTGTGCTCTTAAGCTTGTATCAAGGCAGAAGCCAGAAATTCTCACTTACAGAATATTTCTCTATGATAACAGTTTTTCTTCCAAACTGCAGTCACCTCCTTTCCCATACTTTCTAACTGCTTCACCTAGGATTTCTCGAGCAATATTGATGCTCTAAGTTATTTTCATGCTGTTAATGCCACACTGAGAAACTCTGTTAAAAGGAAATAGAGCCACAGCCATCTCTGCTGGTGAAATGGGATGAGGTTAGCAATTTATCAGTGGAGCAGGAGGAAACCCGATTCTGGAAACCACAGGATGGTGAAAAGCCTCAAAATGTGGCCTGAAATTTAACAGGAATTCTGGTTCAATTTCTCCCTCTGCTTGTGCTGTGGGCATTTGAACCTGGTCCTTCGAGAGCAAATAGTGTGTGGAAAGTCATAGAATCAACCAGGTTGGAAGAGACCTCCGACATCATCCAGTCCAACCCAGCACCCAGCCCTAGCCAGTCAACCAGACCATGGCACTAAGTGCCTCATCCAGGCTTTTCTTACAGTTTTCAACAGAGCTTCACCTCAGGAGCAGAATGGAACAGTGGAAAAATTCAGAACTAAGAGAACTCTTCTCTGGCCCTTCTCTCCACTTGGACACTGTGAAGTGCAGACCTTCCTGAGAAGAGGCTGGTGCCAACAGCATGTGTAAGACACTCTCACTCACAGTTTTAAAGTCAGCCATCACAGTTAGGAGGCTTACTTCTACAGAGAGCACTAGGGGAATCTGTGTGAGCTACTCCTGCACATTGATGTGGCATCATAGCCATAGCCAACCAAAACAACAGGCAAAAAGTCCTTATGTGATAGAGCTTTTACATCAGGCCATCAAAGTTCAGCAGGGACTACCATTAGAACCCTATATTTTGCTGCTCGGGACAAAGCAGTGGTGATGAAACCTTTACAGATCCCTTCCAGCCCAAACCATTCTATGATTCTATGATGCTACAGTTCTAAGCTTCCAGGAAGCTGGAGCTCTTGTAGTTAACTAATGCATCTCATTAAGAGGGTTTGCTTTTCTCTTGCCAGTCTCAGGACAATTTTAAACCAAACTCTCCACATGTAACCAGCTAAACTCAGACTTCAGAAGTTCTCCTGATCACAAACTGGCTAAGGTGATTTCTATCCCCATTATTTTCTGGATGCCTTTCAGTATAGGAGGCAAAATCTTATCATTAAACTTCTCTCTGGTAGTGGAGAATGAAAACATCTGTAGACTGTGATGTATTAAAGATGTACCTTATATTAGAAACATCCATAATTAATGCAGACACTCCAATAAATAATACAGTGTCAGGTTCTGTGGATTATTGAGTGTACTCCACTGTGCTCATGTACTTATGTACTGGCAGTAATAGAGAGTAGGTTTCCTTACCTAATTAAACACTGCTCTCTACTATCTGTTTAAATAGCATTAAGGTTGTGTCACAGACTTAAAAGAGTAAATTCAAAAGTAAGGATGGGTGGGTGCAATCCCAGGCACAGCTCCAGGCTGGGTGGTGAATGGCTGAGAGCAGCCCTGAGGAGAAGGACCTGGGGGTCTGGGTTGACAAAAAGCTCAACAGGAGCCTGCAGTGTGCACATGCAGCCCAGACAGCAACCCTGTGCTGGGCTGCAGCAAGAGCAGTGTGGGCAGCAGGGCAAGGGAGGGGATTCTCCCCCTTTACTCTGCTCTCCTCAGACCCCACCTGCAGTACTGTGTGCAGTTCTGGAGCCCCCAGCACAAGAAGGACATGGAACTGCTGGAGCCAGTCCAGAGGAGAGCCACGAAGATGCTCAGAGGGCTGCAGCAGCTCTGCTATGAGGACAGGCTGAGAGAGTTGGGGCTCTGCAGCCGGGAGAAGAGAAGGCTTCCAGGAGGCCTTATAGTGGCTTTGCGGTATCTGAAGGGAGCCT
>WAAF01016150.1:419880-457418 GCA_013400475.1 Tricholaema leucomelas | reverse complement strand
CCTTCCTTCCTTCCTTCCTTCCTTCCTTCCCTTCCCTTCCCTTCCCTTCCCTTCCCTTCCCTTCCCTTCCCATGTACGTGTGTGTGCTGGTACTGTTGACACTCTAATGATGCAGTTTCTAAACTGTGTCTTCCACACCGTGGTTTTCAGCAGTAGTTTCTCTTGATTCATATTGCCTGGCTGCTCTGAAATGATTATTTGCAGAGCAGTGAACAAAACATAGACAGTGAAGAGTTTCTGATTGCACAAAATAAAATGACTGCAGTTAAGCACAATGTTTCCTGTGCTTTAAAGACAATAGGCTGTAGCTTACTGACCCCATTCAGCAAAGTTCTCAGCTGAAGAAAATGCTTAACCATTTCTTAGAGTAGAGCTAAAACCAAAGAAGCAAGAAAGTGTATTTAGCACCAATAAGCAGTATTTATTTGGGATAAGACCAGGAACTGGCATTGGGGTTAGCAAAGACCAGGATACCATTCTGATTTGCACGCTTCAGGACTAAGACACATAGGCCATGTATTAAATGATGGTCAGATGAATGTATCATTTATCACAGAGACTCCACGTTGGTGGTTCTAGCAACACTCATGTGCATTTCTCCAGCTCCTTAGTGAAAAAAATCTGTGGTGACAACAAAGACCCTGTGTCCTCCTCTCTATACACAGGTACCACACATAGACACATCATAGAGCTGTACCATGCACTTCTGTGTAGGGATGATAGGGGAACAGACAGACATTAGCATAATTTTCATAGCTATTTTGCATCTTAATTTTAGACAAATCAACAATGTTGAGGTGACTGATTAATTTCCCATTTGCCTCAGCTGAATCTCTGGTCTACTACTTTGAAATATAGAAACATACTCCTTTTGTGCTTGCAATTCCTCATCACAGCAACAGGAAGTGTCAATATCTTCTTAGCACTCTCATCTGCCTGCACCTAAGCAAGTTCATAGGGTAGACTTTACCCCTTCATTTATATCACTCCAAATTACCATTCTGGCTATTTTGCATCAAAAGGGCATTTTTCTCAGCTGGAAATATGAGCATTCACCTTGCACATAACCTTAACCCTGACCCTAAATTTGCAACACTTAAAGATTAACTTAAACAGAAGATCAATTTTGTTTATAGTGATGAGCATTGATTTTTTTTTCTCCCTGAAGTGCATGACACTGGCCTGGCTATTAATAGAGGAGAAAATATTATTCCCTATGGCTAGGAAGTTCTGTGACATAAAAGGAAGGTGTATCTAATAAAACTGTAAAATAGTTGGGTTGGAAAGAACCTTCAAAGGTCATTCAGTTCAACCCCTCCTGCAGTAAGCAGGGACATTTTCAACTAGGTCAGGTTGGATGGGGCTCTGCATTTCCAGGGATGGGACATTTAACACCTTTTGGGGTAACTGTAAAATAGTTGGGTTGGAAAGAACCTTCAAAGGTCAGTTCAACCCCTCCTGCAGTAAGCAGGGACATTTTCAACTAGGTCAGGTTGGATGGGGCTCTGCATTTCCAGGGATGGGACATCTACCACCTTTTGGGGTGACCTGTTCCAGCGTTTCACCAGCCTCGTTGCAGGCAATTTCTTCCTTGTATCTAGCCTGAATATATATATATATATACCCGTGTGTGTTTTATATCTATCTCTATCTCCATATCTCCATCTCTATATCTCTCTGTCTATCTACACAATCATGGAATCAGTCAGGGTTGGAAGGGACCACAAGGACCATCTCGTTCCAACCCCCTGCCATGGGCAGGGACACCCTAGCCTAGATCAGGCTGCCCACAGCCTCATCCAGCCTGGCCTTATATATATGCATTTAGATACATACATGGAATGTTATCAGCAGCTTCTCACCTGCTGCCCTGCAAGATGAGTTTCTAAAATGAAAAGTTACATTTCTTTATGGTCTTCAAAGAGCCCCCCTGAGCTAGGTTAGTTGTTTGTAGTAACCCAAGGGAGGAAGAAAGCCTGTTTAGCATCCCTCTTCTTCCCTGCAACCAGCAGCAGGCTGTGGTGCAGACGCANCCTCCCTCCCCGCCGCCTCCTCTCCCAGTGGCCCCCACCAGCCCCGCCGGCAGGAGCTGTCCGTTCAGCACCCCGCACCCACCGCCCGCCAAAAGCAACAAAGGAGGAGAAATATTCATTAATTTAAAAACAAAACAAAACAAAAAACCAACAAAGAAAAGGAGGGTTAGGGAGGTGGTGGAGGTGTGTGGGGGGGTAAAGCTCAAAAAAAAAAAAATTAACCAAACCCAAACAAACCACCAAAGAAAAAAAGAAGCCAATCTGCTCAATCCTCTGCCTGCAGGCAGACTCTAACGGAAATCACATATGCTTTGCCTCTCCCTATAAGAAATCTTCATTGGGGCATTAAAATACTTAAAAGGATTAGTCGTTAAATACTTGTACATTTGCTTTAATTCACCAGCAACGCTATGTCACAGGGGTTACATCAGAAAGCTGCAGAGTTTTAATCTCACTGGCAGCATTTACCTAGCTGTTTTAGTCCTTCTGCTGCTTGTTACAGGGATAATTTTAATATCCTACTTTGTTCAGAGGGAAGAAGTTTAAAAAAAACAAAGGAAAAAGAAAGAAATAAAAAAAAGAGAAAGAAAAAAAAAAAAAAACAACCCAACAACCCCACACCACACCCGAGCTGGCTGCTGTCTGATGGCATAAAAATATCAAAGAGGCTTTTAAAGCAAAATGAAACAAAACAAACCAGCACGGATTAAAGCGTGGCATTCCTTCCCACAGCCTGTTGCTTACTCCTGGTAGAGATCACAGAGGAGTAAGGAGCCATCATGGTAGGAAAACAGAATAACTTAGCAGCTGCCACAGGTCTTGGGACATAGGAGGCAGTGGCTTTGTTTAAAGCCATCACTCTCGTTGGGTTGTTTTAAGCCTCGACTTGCCTGGGCAGCAGGTGTGCAGCTCCTTTAGAATGCCTCTCTCAGTGTGCTAGCTAAAAACGCACTGCTTTTGGCAAGGGTCCAGAAGAAGTTGTCTTCAACTAAGCAAAGAATCAGAGGCCATAAATCTAATGAAGCCAGGTACAGAAATACCTTACTGTGGACTTCACAACAGGGAGGGCAATTGGTGTGTAGGAGGATGTTGTCCTGTGAGACTTGGGTCTTTTTGTGACTAATGAGAGAGGATGAACTGTTACAGCTTAAGCCTCGTAGAGGTCTCTGCACTTAGTCCTGATAGTCCTGACGTTCCTGCTGCAGCCTTACTGTAGGTATAGCCAGTAAAAAAGGCCTCAAGTAATGAAATCTCTGTGAAATTATTTGCCTCTTCAGACCAGGAGTTGCTTTATTCGTATGCCAGACTGCTTGGCTGAAAAAAAAATAAAAGCTAAGGGTGAATTTCTGATCCCATTTTGGTGAATAAGTTCACTGACACAGGTTTCTGTTCATCTCATAAGTAAACCCCATGATGGATTGATGCACCTTTGCTATTGCCAAGAAAAAGCCCATGGATCTTTCACAGAAAGGGAAGAAGGGATAAAGACAATTTAAGTTCCATCATCAAGTTCTTTGCCTTGCAGTACCTGAACAGCAAAACGACCCATAACGAGCAGCTTGCATTGTACCAACAGAGTTATCACCACTAGCAGCAGTCTTACTGGAAATTTGGCTGCCGTTTCCACAAGACACAGCCCAGTGCTGTGGTAATTCCTCTTGTCCACTAGCTTGAGTCAGGCATCTCCAGAAATAGCAACAGAGACTGCCCTGCCAACATATGCCATGAAACGTGCACTGTTACTTGTTTCATGTAGAGATGGAGAGATCTTACCATGCACACTCCTCATGCACACACATCTGATAGTGATTCTGGAGGGACCTTTTTTGCCTTACAATCTATTATGTCCCCTTCCCTTTCCCTTTCCCCTTCCCTTTCCCTTTCNTTTCTCTTTCTCTTTCTCTTTCTCTTTCTCTTTCTCTCTTTCTATCTTTCTCTTTTTCTCTTTTTCTTTTTATAATTTTCTTTTCCTTTTTCTTTTCCCCTTTTTTCTTTTTTGTTNTCCCCTTCCCCTTCCCCTTCCCCTTCCCCTTTGCCTTCCCCTTCCCCGTTCCCTTTCCCTTTCCTCTTTTTAGTACCCCCTTTCCTTTTTTCTTTTTCCATTTTCTCTTTTTCTTTTTCCTCTTTTTCTTTTCTCCCCATTTTTCTCTTTCTTGTTCTCTTTCCTTTTTTCCTTTCTCTTTTTTTTTCTTTCTCTTTCTCTTTCTCTTTCTCTTTCTCTTTCTCTTTCTCTTTCTCTTTCTCTTTCTCTTTCTCTTTCTCTTTCTCTTTCTCTCTTTCTATCTTTCTCTTTTTCTCTTTTTCTTTTTATAATTTTCTTTATCTTTTTCTTTTCCCCTTTTTTCTTTTTTGTTTCCTTTTTCTTCCCCCCCCCCTTCTTTTTTTCTTTCTTGAACCTATCCTTGTTTAGGATGGCTTAAAACCTCCCAAACCTCTCAGTCTCATTTAATTTTTGGGGGTGTCTGAATATCACCCTGCCCTTGACATAAAGAGTACTTTTTTTGCAAGGCTTTGTGCCTCGTTGTGCCTTTTTTTCCCCCTCAAAAGCAGAGGATTGTTTCTTGTATTCAAAGCATAAACACAGCTGCCCATGAGACTGCTTGGATGAGGACTAGATGAGAGAGTTACATTAGGGCAGAAATTCGGGTCACATCATATCAAACTGAAAGCATCAGGCCAGAGATAGGCCTGGCTAATAATATTTATGCAGGATCATTTTAAATGTGAAAGTCCTCTTGCCATGAAAGAAATCTCTCTTCAGTCTCGAGTCAATGCAGGCATTTCCAATAGGGTTATGGTACTGCTTGCTAAAATGCAATGCATTTGCATCTTCTTTGCATTATTTATTGTTATCCTGCAGGCTGGATTGTCACACTAACCATGATTTATGTCACTGAGTTTTATCAGCTCCTCCTAGATTATCTTTTCAATTGGTGCTCCTGGACTTTAGGAGGAGAAATGTCAGTGCAAGTCTTTTACACCTGTTACACAGCATAGGTGGATGCTGCTTGTTGTCAAAGTCTTGCAGAAAAATGTCTCTCCTTCAGTAGCAGCTCCTGGTATTGTGACCTTAGCACATCCTCAGCAGACAGACTCTTCAATGCTTTGAGAGCTGTTAGAACCATGTTGCAGGAACACTTTATAAGTTTATGCTTGACAGACCAAGGGGAGAAATTTCCAAGTCACTGTGATGTGTGCTGCAATATATGACACAGAAGGCACTGCATGTGATTAGAGGACCGTGGATGATTGGGCTGAGGTTTGGAAAAGGTTTTGGGCTGTGTGGGAGACCATTCTTTGCTTCTGCTACTGAATTTCTGTGTCACCTTGGAGATATCACCTGCCAGGTGATTGCTAGGTTCCTCACATTTCACGTGTGCAGTGGGGGTTGGATTCTTCTGCCAGGCAACCAGCAATAGAACAAGGAGACACAGTCTCAAGTTGTGCCAGGGGAAGTACAGGCTGGATGTTAGGAGGAAGTTCTTCCCAGAGAGAGTGATTGGCATTGGAATGGGCTGCCCAGGGAGGTGGTGGTGTCGATGTCCCTGGAGGTGTTCAAGAAAAGCCTGGCTGGGGCACTTAGTGCCATGGTCTGGTTGATTGGATAGGGCTGGGTGCTAGGTTGGACTGGATGAGCTTGGAGGTCTCTTCCAACCTGCTTGATTGGTTCTGTGATTCTTCTTTTAAATCTTATCTCTTTGCAACCTCAGCTCCTTGTGGTGAAGAATGAGTCTTGTGGTATGGCTGCACCTTGCTTGCGAGAATGGGAACCTTGATTTGAACCTGAGGGCACTCAGCATGCAAAAAGTAAAAGTTTTGCATCTTTTTTGGGACATACAAAAAAATAATCACAGAATCACAGAATGTCAGGGGCTGGAAGGGACCTGGAAGGATCATCTAGTCCAACCCCCCTGCCAGAGTAGGGTTGACAAGATGAAA
This sequence comes from Tricholaema leucomelas, assembly GCA_013400475.1. NCBI lineage: Eukaryota > Metazoa > Chordata > Aves > Piciformes > Lybiidae > Tricholaema lacrymosa > Tricholaema leucomelas. The sequence goes on along the minus strand of WAAF01016150.1, from coordinate 451,446 downwards.
CCTTGAGTCATCATACTTTGCTTATAGACTTGCCCCATTAAACCTCTTCTGGCAGTGTTTGCTGTGCCGTGGCCTGCCTGTAGGCCCATATGGAGAGCATGAGTCTGCCACTCTGGCTGGCAAACAAAGAGACTTCATTGCTTGAAAAGGTGAAAAGAGGAGTCCAGTGGAAGTTCTAGACGTGGCTGATCTACACTGGGGAAGCAAATGCTACCGCAGTAGGTATGGTAATTTAAACTAGACTTGAAGAGATCGACTGATAGTATCAAACTTGTCCATGCCAAGCTGTGGGACAACACACCAAAGGTTAGCAGCATGGAGTCTATTGAGAGCCCTCACTCTGTTTCTCTTGAGTTTGCACACTTCAAGGCCTACAGAGATAGAATCACAGAATGGTTTAGGCTGGAAAGGACCTCAAAGCTCATTCAGTTGCAACCCCCCAACATAGGCAGGGACACCTCCCACTAGAATAGGCTGCTCAAGGTCTCATCCAACCTGGTCTTGAACACTTCCATGCAGGTTGTGGAGTGATCAAAGATCACATTGGGTGATTTTGTGCTCCACAGCCTCCCTGAGCAACCTGTGCCAGTATCTCATCACCCTCATCGTAAAGAACTTCCTCCTAACATCCAGTTTCAATCTCCCCTCTGCCAGTTCAAACCCATTCCTTCTCATCCTGTCATTACAAGACCTTGTCAATAGTCCCTCCCCAGCCCTCCTGTAGCTCCCCTTTAGATCCTGGAAGGCAACTCCAAGGTCTCCTGGAAGCCTTCTCTTCTCCAGGGCTGCAGAGTCCCAACTCTTGTAGTCAGTCCTCATAGCAGAGCTGCTCCATCCCTCTGAGCATCTTCGTGGCCCTCTTTTGCAGTAATAGGAACCAAAAGGGAGACACCAGTGAAGAGCTTCAAAGGAGTTCAGGGATGTTCCTCTAGGAAGATGACATAGCCAAGTAAGTCAGCTGAAATGCTTCCACACCAGTATGTGCAGCATGGGCAGCAAACAGGAGTCAGAAGGGACTGTGCTGCTAGAGAGCTGGTTGTCATTACTGAAATTTGGTGGGATGGATCCCATGAATGTGGCCACCAATGGAGACAGGTTGTTCAGAAGGGACAGGTGAGGAGGGAGAGGGTGGCCATTTGAGCTGAGAAACGCAGAAGTGGAAGAGTACTGGAGTCTGAGCGGAGAGGTGAACACTCCAGGAACAGGCCACACAATGGCAACAATGGATAAGTTACTGCAGTTTCACTGGAGCATCAAAAGCTTTATGCCTGGAAGCAGCCTTTGTGTCTTCCCCTTGCTGCTTCTGCTGTGCCCACTTCTATCTTCCCCCACCTCTGTTTAGGCTGCTACTTTGCTGCTTCACCACCGCTTGACTCCGTCCCCATCTTCTTTGAGGTTATTGTAGTCTGTAGTAGTTCATTCTCCTTACACTGTTATATTGAGTTCAAACTGTAAAAAAAAAATCAAACTGATTTTTTCCTGACTTTCCAAATTCTGAGTTGTAGTGAATTTACCCTACAGGAGGAGGGATCCATTCTAACCCGTTACAGAGAGGGTGGAAGGAAACCCAAACCCAAACCGTTCTGTGATTCCATGATTAAAATTACATCTGGGGCTTTGAATTGGTTACCACAAAACTAATCTTCTTCCTGCATGGAAAAAGATCACAGAAGCATTGAATCATAGAATCAGCCAGGTTGGAAGAGACCTCCAAGCTCATCTAGTCTAACCTAGCACCCAGCCCTAGCCAATCAACCAGACCATGGCACTAAGTGCCTCAGCCAGGCTTGGCTTCAACACCTCATTTTCCTTCATCCAAAAAGGCTTTAGTTTAGAAGTCCTCTTCCACCTTTGTTCCCATAATCATTGTCTATGATCCTCTAGTTTTGAGAGAACACTTCCCCCTTGCTGTTACCTACATGCTATTAAGTGGCATAAACCCATTTCAGGTGTTGACCGAACTTCCTCCTTTGAACAAGGACTGAACTTTCCCCTCGCTTGCGATTTTGCATTGTTTGAAGTTCTAAGCCAGGGCTGAGTTTTCAGCGACCAGGAGAGAAAAAGTTTGGATTGCAAATGTGAGGAAGAAGTGTTTTTTTTTTAATGGCACATGGTCTGTGGAGTTGCATTTTTATTTTTATATATATACATATATTTGTTTTTTTCATAAGTGGATATCTAGGCCATTTCTCTTAAATAACAGCATTCTAACCTGGGATACCAGATATACCATTAGTGTAAAGCTGCACAGCTCCCAAAGGACATGTGTTGATTTTACACCCACTGGACATGTGGCTCAGCCAGCCTGTGAGTTTTAGCACTTAGTTGTCTTCATGAACAGAGAATGACATTATCATTTGCCTGCGATAAGGATATCTTTAATCGGGAACTGGGACCTACTGTGCTGCTAGGTGCCAAAAAGACAAAATTTAGTTTAGAGGCATCTTGGTGTAACACAGAATTACTCCACGAATACAAGAAAAACACAAAGTGATAATGAAAGAACGTTCAAGTGTTCGATTTTATGTGGTCATGACTCGTTCAGGGACTGGAAAGCAAAGGGAGGTAATTCTTCTGTTTTCTTGGCTACATATTCAACTGCTGTTAATATGAATGCAGCTGCTGCAAATGCTGCCACATTGTCTTTTCTCACACCCAGCAGTAGAAATAGAGAGCTGGTTCAGTGGAGTCTGCAGTGTGCACTTGCAGCACTTTGCAGATCCTGGGCTGCAGCAGGAGAAGGCCTTCCAGGATTTGAAAGGAGCCTGGAAAAAAGCTGGGGAGGGACTTCTCAGGATATAAAGGAGTGCCAGGACTGGGGGGAATGGAGCAAATCTGGAGGTGGGGAGAGTCAGAGGGGAGGTGAGGAGGAAGTTGTTGAGCATGAGAGTGGTGAGAGGCTGGAATGGGTTGCCCAGGGAGGTGGTTGTGGCCCCATGGCTGGAGGTGTTTCAGGCCAGGCTGGCTGAGGCTGTGTGCAGCCTGCTCTAGGGTAGGGTGTCCCTGGGCATGGCAGGGGGTTTGGAACTGGCTGCTCCTTGTGGTCCCTTCCACCTGAGTGATTCTATGATTCTATGAGCTATGTTATCAGCATGTTAAGGTATGCACCCTGCCTAGTTCTCTTCAAAAGAGGTAGCAAAGAAGAGGGATTGGTTTGATAGTCGACAGCTAAATTATTTCTGAGAATGTCCTGTGGAAAGGAACTGAATTTGAAGAGATATTGTAAAGGAAAATTCATTTACATATCTCGTGCAGGAAGAACCTGTTGAATGACATTTAAAAGAGGATTAAAGCTGATTTCTTACAAGCAGAAGGGTAATCAGATTCCTCAGCTAAAGTGGAATTAAGGTCCTTCAATTAATCTGCAAAGCTGACTGAAGTTGAACCTCCGTTTGGTAATTTGCATGTCATTTACAGGGGCACTCATTGTGCTTTTACTACTGTAAATATGATCTGAACAGCTTTTGATCTTTTGCAGCATTTGCAGGAACACATTATTGTTTCTGAGGAAAAGGGGAAAAAAAAAAAAAAGGAGGAGGAGGAGGAAGAGTTTGATACAAAAACACTCTGTAAGGCTTTTTTGCCATGTCAAAACAAATGTGTCAACCAAACGGTAATAGCTGCGCCGGGCTCAGTTATCTGCACAGGGCTGTGGTGAGGTTTTAATGATTGTTTGTCACAAAAGTACATTTTAAGAGAAGCAAGCAGATTGCTGAGGAGCAAACATGTTTTATGGAAGATGTAACATTGTAAACACATTCCCCCCCCGCCCCCTTCAGTAGGATTTACAGAAGAGTGCAAAATGAATGCACAAAATGAGCAGACAAAGCTTTCTGCGTTGCTATCGAAGGATTTTGTCTCCTTTTGCTTTTCCTAGAAGGGTTCCTGGGATTTTTCCTTTTGGTGGTGCTGCTGGTGGTGGTTTTGTGTTGGACTAGCCTCACCTTTGAGCTGGGACTCATTTTTCTGACATGGATTTGACCACAGCTCCCACAGCAAGAAAACTCTCCCACATTTCCCACAACTGCCAACCTTGTTTGTCTTGTCAATTCTCTCTTGAAGGATCAGAGCTTTAGCAGTGCCAAAGCCCTCGGAAGTCAATGAAAAGACTCCCAAGGGCTTTGAATTAGACTCTGCCAGCAAAGCACCAGTAACTTCAATGGAATTACACCGATTTACTCCAGTCGAGGATTTGACCCCGTGCTTAATGCTGAGCTCATCATCATTCTGTTTGAGATTCATCCTCAACATTATTTGGAGGCAAAGAAAGGAGATGCTCTGAAACCAGAAATTTGGCTGAGGGAAGGGTGGAAGGTAGTAGATTTTATTCAGATAGACAACAACTCTGTCAGGGCAATGAAGCTGGGGAGGGGCCTGGAGCACAGCCCTGTGAGGAGAGGCTGAGGGAGCTGGGGGTGTGCAGCCTGCAGAAGAGGAGGCTCAGGGCAGAGCTCATTGCTGTCTGCAGCTCCCTGAAGGGAGGCTGTAGCCAGGTGGGGTTGGGCTCTTCTGCCAGGCAAGCAGCAACAGAAGAAAGGGACAGAGTCTCAAGTTGTGCCAGGACAGGTTCAGGCTGGATGGTGGAGTTGCTGTCCCTGGAGGTGTTGAAGCAAAGCCTGGCTGGGGCACTTAGTGCCATGGTCTGGTTGATTGGCCAGGGCTGGGTGCTAGATTGGACTGGGTGAGCTTGGAGGTCTCTTCCAACCTGGCTGATTCTATGACTCTATGATTCTGTGAGGTATTGGTTTCAAAGATTAGGATTTCACAGCCTTTTGAGACAGAAAAAATATCAAGAAGATTTTGACCTTTGTGTATACCTTTTAGATCTCTCCACAGCTTTACACTTGTGCTTCTTCACATAATGGACAGGTTGTAATCCATTGTTTTTCACCTAATTGGAAGTGCTTTGTTTTCAGATTATGAATCCTTGTTAATGCATATGACCTGAGGCTTAACGAGGGCTTGAAACTCAAAATCCAGTGCCCATCCTGCTGTTAAAGGAAACCTCCATTATCAGCCAGCAGAGCTCCTAAGACAATAAACATTATTACCTTTAAATAGCAAATTAAATCAGTGTTCTTTGCATCCAGTCTGCCTGATTCTAACTCCCTAAACAAGATAATTGATACGAGATGCCTGTTAAGCTCCCCATCATCATTGAAAAGATGCAGAAACTCCAAAAGGTGATTCAAGAGATCCTAAAAATTGATGCCCAAAGCGAACAGAGTCAAAATCCTTCTAGATGCATCTGACCATTTCACAGAATCACAGAGCCAGAATCACAACATTAACCAGGTTGGAAAAGACCTCTGAGGTAGTCAAACCCAACCTGTCACCTAACACCTTCTGATTAAGTAAACCATGGCACTAAGTGCCTCATCCAACCTCCTTTTAAACACTGCCAGGGACAGGGACTCCACCACCTCCCCAGGCAGCCCATTCCAATGCCAATATCTCTCTCTAGCAACAACTTCCTCCTAACATCCAGCCTAGACCTGCCCTGGCACAGCTTGAGGCTGTGTCCCCTTGTTCTGTTGCTGCTTGCCTGGCAGCAGAGCCCAACCCCACCTGGCTGCAGCCTCCCTTCAGGTATCTGTAGCCAGCAATACATCTGGTTTAAGCATTCTTGCTCTAGTTTAAAGCATCACAAGACTTCTGAAATCCATGTCAATTTATGCTGCTGCTGATAGTCAGAGTTCATGTATGCCTGCCTAGCAGAGGTCTAGGTAATTCACTTTCTTTCTCCAGTTCATTCCTACCTTTCTGGTCCCTCTTCCTGGAATATTTGGAGGATTTATGATTTGCTTATATCCATTGACTATTAGATTTAGCTGCATAAAGCTCCTCATTTTCCTGAAGGAGTTATTTCTTTGATCAAAACTCAATGGAGTAGGAATTTTGTGGGTGTTTTTCTCTGAAAGAAACACACATAAGACGCCCACGTTTCAGTTCATTATCTTAGAGATAGCTTTTCCTACGGTGTCTTGTCTCTTTCTCCCTCGTGTGCTCTGGTTTCATTTCCTCCCTCAGTTTACAGGTGACATTCACCATGGATAGGATATCACTTGTGCAATATTAATAACAATTAGCACTCTCTCACTTGTACCAGATAGTGACAACATCATCACCTTGTCCCACCCAGCCACTCACACCTTGGCCAAGAATTCTACAGCATTTGGTTTGCTTGTTAGTTCCCTCATAAACTCGACACGATCTGGCAATGTGTGTTTGCAGCCCAGAAATGCAATGAGATGCATCCAAAGAAATGTGCTCAGCAGGTTCAGGGAAAATATTCTCACCCTCTAGTCCTCTTTGGTGAAAACTCTGTCCCCCAACTTAAGCAAGACATGGACATGTTGGAGCAAGTCCAAAGGCAGCCAGAGAAATGATCAGACAACTAGAACACCTCTGCTGCTAGGCTGTTAAAGTTGGAGCTGTTCAGCTTGGAGAAGATAAAGCTCTGGGAGAGATCTTACAGCAGCTTTGCACTAGCTGAAGGGTGCCTACAAGAAAGCTGGAGGAAGGTGACAAGGACCTGTCATGCTGAGACAAGAGGTAGTGGCTTTAAACTGAAGGAGGGTATATTTAGATGAGATGTAAGGAAGAAGTCCTTCACCACGAGGGTCATACGGCGCTGGAACAGGCTGCCCAGAGAAGCTGTGGGTTGCCCATCTCCACAGGTGGTCAAGGCCAGATCTGGTGAAGCTTTGAGCAACCTGACCTAGTGGAAGGTGTCCTGCCCATGGCAGGAAGGTTAGAAGTAAATGATCTTTAAGGTCCTTTCCAAGCCAAAACAGGTTGTGATTCCGTATTGACAACTTGCATGTGAGCAACCTCTTCTGTTCACAAGCTTGTCCAGAAGCAACAGGAGTTTATTTCAGAGGAGTCATGGCTGACCTGCTTTCACATGGACATTAATTTTACATCCAAATTTTCTTCTCCCTGTCTCCTCTCATCTCTTTCTTCTTTGTCTTTCAAGGCTCTCTCAGATCTTACTTTCTGTAATGCAGCAATCAGTCTCATTGCATTTCTTGCTCTCTATCGTTGCCTCTTTGGGTTTTCAGGTTCTGGTACCAACCTGGTGGCACTCCGCAGTATGCCCCCAAAGGCTGCACATATCACTGGCTTATGCTGCACCTGTGATAAAGAAATTTCTCTAACCCAGGAGCTGGGGAAATAAGGACAGATGTGTGCTTGCAGCAAAGGGGTGACTGTGAGACAGGAACATCCTTTGCCACTATCAGCTATTCTGTGTGTCTGGAGTCTGAAAGGACAGAGGAGTGTATGATGTCTCCAGGCACAGACAATCCATGTACCTGACATCTGGATGTCAGGCAAGAATAAGTGAAGCAGTCAGCTGGATTTAATCCTTCAGAGTTAAGAAATGATACAAGACACTGCCACTACTGTGCCTCTTCCCATACTGGTGTTCTCTTCCAAAGAAAGCCAGCCCTGCCTTTGCTGCTGCCTTAGTCTGAGTAGGAAACCAACAGGGTGCTCTTCATTGCATAGCTGGGGGTTTAATGAAGGTATAGGTGGAGGAGGTCTTTGAAGATGTGTGTCCAGCAGGTCTGGAGAGTTTCTCCTTCCTCTCTGCTCTGTCCTGGTGAGACTATACCTGGAAGAAGGTATCCAATTTTGGTCTCCCCGGTTCAAGAAAGACAGATCTAGTGGAGAGAGTCCAAAAGAGAGCTACAAGAGTGATCTGGGGACCTGAACATCTTTCCTGTGAAGAAAGACTGAGATGACTGGGGTTGCTTAGTCTTGAGAAGAGAAGGCTGAGAGAGGATCTTATTAATGTCTGTAAATATCTGAGGGGTGGGTGGCAAGATGAAGGGGCCAGGCTCTTTTCAGTGGTACCCAGTAACAGGGCAAGGAACAACAGATATAAGCTGGAACAGGAACCTCCACTGCAGCACGAGGAGAAACTTCTTTATGGTGAGGGTGGCAGAGCACTGCAACAGGCTGCCCAGAGAGGCTGTGGAGTCTCCTTCCCTGGAGACTCTCAAAATCTGCCTGGAGATGTTTCTGTGTGGCCTGCCCTGGGTGCTGCTGCTTTGGCATGATGGGGTTGGACTCGATCTGCAGAGAGACCTTCCAAACCCTATCAGTCTATGATTCTACAAAACCTTTCTTTCTGGATTTTTCAAAAGGTCTTTGTATGTCTCTGTGCACTTAAGCAAGTATGTAATATGCCCTTAAAAAAGGGCAGATGTCAAACTGCCCACGAGGAAGGCACATCCCAGTGTTTACTGATGTTTCTGAGGCAAAAGTGGCACAGATAAGGGAAATGATAAACCTATGGTTAGTTTCTTCTCTTGCTTATCCTGTTCCTCTGCCTTGTTGAAGGTGTTCATCTTACAATGACCATAAACCATCAGAGGCTTTTTACATGTGGTGGCTCATCTTAGCCCTTGAAGAGCTTGTGTTGGCTGCCCCAAGAAGAAGTCAGACTGCTCGTATCTCTCAGTGAGTATTGATATATGAGACACATCCCTTTAGCATTTCTTCAGATCAGCAGCCCTCAGGTGAATATCCCAAAGAAAATGATTTGCTTGGTCAGATTTTCATGGAATTCATCTTTAGTGATGCTTGACTACTTTAGTGCCAAAAAGATGCTTTGTGTTTTTATTACCAGTTGTGATGGTTTGGGTGTTAGCTTCCCCCTCACACTTAAGAAAATCATCCAGACTAGACTCAGCTGAGCTGGAAATCAGAATGAAGCTTTCTATTTACAGCTTAGCACAAGATACAAGCAGAGAATTACAATCTATAAAGCTATAGACAGCCATAGACAAGCTAAAGGTAATACAGAAACACAACAGCCCTCCCAGAAACCAGAGTGCCCAGGAGGGGCTCCCAACCACACTTCCACCTCCTTTCCACCCCTCTACCTTAGCCCAGACTTTGTCTTAGGTTCAAGGTGAGTGTGGAGAATCAGCCAAGGGGTTAGGAAGCAGAAGGATTAGTTACACAGACAGCAGGTTAGGGAGAGAAGGGAGGCAGCCAGAGCCAGAGAGAGCAACCCTGTTATCTAAGTCTGTGTTCTTGTTCTTATCCATCTCAGCAAGCCTATGAGTGCAGCAGCCATCACCATTGTTGCCTTTTCACAGCCTAGCATCGAATTCTTCTCCCCAAAACACCCCAGCTAGTTCCCAACTAGCACACCAGTCAGCTGAATTAAGCTGCAAATGGCCAAGAGGAATTCTCTTGGGCAGCACCAGGGCCACATTCTTGACTTTTTCTAGAACACATGTTTTGGTGATTAAAGGAACTAGAAATGCTTCCACCTGTCCTGCTCCACGGTGCCTTAGAGTTTCCCAGCACTGTGAGTGGAAGGCTGTTTTCTGCCTCTCATTTACCTTAGGCGTCTGTTCAGGCTTGGGTGACTTGGCCCTTGAGGATGCCTGTGATGGTTTGGGTGTCCCCTGCCCCCCACACTTTTAGAAATCGCCCAGACTAGACTCAGTCAGCTCTGGAAATGTGAATGAAGCTTATATTTACAGCTGGCACAATTTACAAGCAGATATTTATAATGTATACAGCTATAGACAGAAATATACAAGGGAAAAAAAGGTAATACAAACACAACTCCCCTCCCAGAAACCTGAGTCCCCAGGAGGGGCTCTCAACCACCCCTCACCTTCCCCCTACCCCTCTCAACCTTACCCCAATCCCAAGGAAGAATGGAGGTTTGGCCAAGAGGGTTAAAAAGCAAGGTGAAGCAGCCAAGCAAAGGAGGGTGAGGTTAGAAAGCAAGATGGAGTCCAGCCAGCAGCCTCAGCTTCTCCCCAGCAGGCAAAGCTCCCCAGCAAAGAGAAGCAGCAAGTGACCTAATCTTTGTTTTGCCTTTCTTCTTTACACATCCCAGCAAGACTGTGAGGGAAGTAGACCTCACCATTGTTTTCATTTTACAGCCTATCATCTAGTTCTTCTGACCAAAACATGCCGGCTAGGCTCAAACTAGCACAATGCCTGTCTCTCCAACAACTCTAGAGGCATTCCACAAGCTTGCCTAGATGAAGCAAAGCATCTGACTTTCAGATGGCTGTTTAAAGGGTGTAAATACCATCCCACATTGGCAATTTGAGAGTTTGAATGCTGCAAATACAAAATTTCCCCCCTACTTCATCTGCTCCTGATTGTCCTTTTCACTGCTTGTTGGTACTTTGTATTCCTTCTCGTTGCAGATGGCTGCCAACTGCTTTGCATTTACCAAACAAATAGTTTATGGTATCATTTAAATGAAGTGATTTAATATTCTATTTCAAGAGAAATTCCCCTCAAGTTTTTGGCTTGGATTAATTGATGTGGGGAAATTGCCTTGTTAGTCATTAGGGCTTCTATAAAGCACCTGAAGACCTTTAGAAAGAATTGCTTGAACTTATTCTCTCATTTGTTAATGCTCCCCAATACAATAAATGACTCAGGGATGTTTTATAGCAGTCCTGGCTCACTTCTTCCTTCCTTTGGGTTTACTGTATTCACACAGAACACTCATTGCACTGCCAGAAATCAAATGAAATGATGCTGTGTTTGAATAGAAGCAGTTTGGATTAAGAAGCCAAGATTCAGTTTATCTTTGGAATGCACAGTCCCATCCTCAATGTCATTAGATCATTATCCAGCCTGTTAGCAGACCTCACCTCATAAATCCAAGGGCAAGGTCCTGCAGCTGGGTCGAGGCAATGCCAAGCACCAATCCAGGCTGGGCAGTGAGTGGCTGGAAAGCAGCCCTGAGGAGAGGGACTTGGGGGTGCTGGTGGAGGAGAAGCTCAACAGGAGCCAGCAGTGTGCACTTGCAGCCCAGAAAGACAACCAGAGCCTGGGCTGCAGCAGCAGAAGTGTGGCCAGCAGGGCCAGGGAGGTGATTCTCCCCCTCTGCTCCGCTCTGCTGAGACCCCACCTGGAGTACTGCATCCAGTTCTGGAGCCCCTGGGACAAGAGGGATGTGGAGATGCTGGAGTGTGTCCAGAGCAGGGCCAGGAGGATGCTCAGAGGGCTGCAGCAGCTCTGCTGTGAGCACAGACTGAAAGAGTTGGGGCTGTGCAGGATGGAGCAGAGGAGGCTCCCAGGGGACCTTCTTGTGGCCTTCCAGGATCTGAAGTGGGCTACAAAAAAGCTGGGGAGGGACTTTTGATGCTGTCAGGGAGTGACAGGAGTGGGGGGAATGGAGCAAAGCTGGAGGTGGGGAGAGTCAGGCTGGAGGTGAGGAGGAAGTTGTTGAGCATGAGAGTGGTGAGAGGCTGGAATGGGTTGCCCAGGGAGGTGGTTGAGGCCCCATGGCTGGAGGTGTTTCAGGCCAGGCTGGCTGAGGCTGTGTGCAGCCTGCTCTAGGGTAGGGTGTCCCTGGGCATGGCAGGGGGTTTGGAACTGGCTGCTCCTTGTGGTCCCTTCCAACCCTGACTGATTCTGTGATTCTAAATCAGTTGTCTGAGTTCAGTGCCACACTGTTCAGGACGCAGGTCCATCATTATTCTGATATTCTTGGAGACCTGCCCCAGGAAGAGTGTAGGATCAGGGAAATTTTGCTTGAAATGTTTTTCTACTTCACCTGCAGTATCTGTGCAGACACTGAGGAAGTCTGCTTTTTGAGTTTGCTTTTTTTTGCTGGTTCCTGTTGTTCTCTGTTTCTTACCTTAGATTGACAATATTAACCTCTTGAAACCAGGGGGAAAAAAACCCAACAACAACAGAAAACCAACTTACACGGCAGATGTTTCATAACTTAGGATGGCAAAAATTGAAAAGACCTTTTGGAAAGTCAATAAGTGGCTTCCAATCTTATATATGTGTGCTGCTTTGAGCCTAGCTGAGATATTGTAGTGAGAGGAATTCGATGCTAGGCTGTGAAAAGGCAACAATGGTGATGGCTGCTGCACTCATAGGCTTGCTGAGATGGATAAGAACAAGAACACAGACATAGATAACAGGCTTGCTCTCTCTGGCTCTGGCTGCCTCCCTTCTCTCTCTAACCTGCTGTCTAACTAACCCCACTGCTTCCTAACCCCTTGGCTGATTCTCCAAACTCACCTTGAACCTAAGACAAAGTCTGGGCTAAGGTAGAGGGGTGGAAAGGAGGTGGAAGGGTGGTTGGGAGCCCCTGCTGGGGCCTCTGGTTTCTGGGAGGGCTGCTGTGTTTCTGTATTACCTTTAACTTGTCCATGTCTGTCTGTAGCTGTATAGAGTGTAAATACCTGCCTGTGTCTTGTGCTAAGCTGTAAATACAAAGCTTCATCCTGATTACCAGCTCAGCTGAGTCTAGTCTGGGTGATTTTCATAAGAGTGGGGAAGCATAGAATCATAGAATGGTTTAGGTTGGAATCATAGAATGGTTTAGGTTGGAATCATAGAATGGTNCTCTTTTCCAGGCTGCAGAGCCCCAACTCTCTCAGCCTGTCCTCATAGCAGAGCTGCTGCAGCCCTCTCAGCATCTTCGTGGCTCTCCTCTGGACTGGCTCCAGCAGTTCCATGTCCTTCTTGTGCTGGGGGCTCCAGAACTGCACACAGGACTGCAGGTGGGGTCTGAGGAGAGCAGAGCCAAGGGGCAGAATCCCCTCCCTTGCCCTGCTGCCCACACTGCTCTTGCTGCAGCCCAGCACAGGGTTGCTGTCTGGGCTGCATGTGCACACTGCAGGCTCATGCTGAGCTTTTTATCACCCCAGACCCCCAGGTCCTTCTCCTCAGGGCTGCTCTCAGCCATTCCCCACCCAGCCTGGAGCTGTGCCTGGGATTGCACCCACCCAGGTGCAGGACCTTACACTTGGCCTTGTTAAATGTCATGAGGTTGGCCTGGGCACACCTCTCCAGGTAAGCAGGTAGCACCCAAACCATCACAATATATCTCTTACCAGATAAGACCTCTTTTTCTTTTGGATCCCTTTCTTGGAACTCTTATCTGAGAATAATCACCAACAGGGGCTGCAGAAACCACTTTTGTCCTCTTTGGAGCTCCTAATCACAGAGCTCACATCCACAGAAGTGTCATATGTATATAGCAATGTAAAACAGGGATATAACTATCTCTGTTAATTAATACTAAGCTCTATTATTACTACTGTCAAAGTAAACAAAAAAAAAAGGCAAAAGTAAAACCAAAACCAAAAACCAACTCAAAAACATGAAGGTTAATAACCACTTAGATGTAGGCACCAGTTTCAATCCAAGTTCAATTTGCTGCTAATCATAGAATCAATCAGGTTGGAAGAGACCTCCAAGCTCATCCAGCCCAACCTATCACCCAGCACTATCCCATCAGCCAGACCATGGCACTAAGTGCCATATTCAGGCTTTGTATTCTGTTGTAAAAACTTCTGTCCAAGAAAAGGGTTCTTGAGCCAAGGAGCAGAATTCACACAATTAATGAATATTGTGGAGCATCTATTCTCCCTGATGGGTCCTGCCTCTTGTAATTGTGTTTCTTTAACTGTAATTCCCAAGTGGAGAAATCTGATATATACCCAGACACAGCCTCACACTACTCACTGGGATCAGCCTTTACCCAGCTAAGGAGGAAAGGTTGATTTTATATCATTTTTTATATGGAACTCCAAGCAACAGAAGGCATTGGCCACCCTCTAGCGTGCCAGCAACAGTGCTCTCTGAAGACCAAAGGAAATGGCAATTCCTAGCTGGATTCATCCTCATCCTTTAAAAACTCACTGGTTTTGTATCTCTCACCTTAGAGTCACAGAATCATAGAATCAACCAGGTTGGAAGAGACCCCCAAGCTCATCCAGTCCAACCTAGCACCCAGCCCTGGCAAATCAACCAGACCATGGCACTAAGTGCCCCAGCCAGGCTTGGCTTCAACACCTCCAGGCACAGCGACTCCACCACCTCCCTGGGCAGCCCATTCCAATGCCAATCACTCTCTCTGACAACAACTTCCTCCTGACACCCAGCCTAGACCTGCCCTGGCACAGCTTGAGACTCTGTCTCCTTTTTCTCTTGCTGGTTGCCTGGCAGCAGAGCCCAACCCCATCTGGCTACAGCCTCCCTTCAGGTAGTTGTAGACAGCAATGAGGTAAGCCCTGAGCCTCCTCTTCTGCAGGCTGCACACCCCCAGCTCCCTCAGCCTCTCCTCACAGGGCTGTGTTCCAGAGCCCTCTTCATTGCCTCTTAACTTAAAGGAAGTTTATGCAGACAAAACCCCCACAACAATATCCTGGTTCATTCCCTAGCTGGTGGAAACTGCAGCAGATCTTTTTCCTTCCTGCTATGGTGGCAGGCTGCAGGCATGAGCACAGCAAAGAGTTTCCTAAGGGAGCAGATGCCAAAGCCATCTCACTTTCTACTATGCCTATGACTGTGACTATGACTTGAGTGAAACCAGTCGTAGTGACAGCAGAACATTTCTGACACAGGCCTGACTTAAATGCCCAAATTCAAACCAAGCTTTGGGCTTAGTTACTCTGTTGGCCACATTCTAGCTACATGTTTGCTGCAAATTCTTAATCTTCAATGTTATTAATCTGAGAAAATGACAGTAAGAATCCCTCTGGACTTGAAATTGTGGAAGTTAAATATGTGTTTATTTATTCTCCCATATCAGGACCTAAGCTCTAATGAAAAGAAAATGTTTTTACAGCCACGGCTGAAAGAAGGATTTGGCTCTAGGTTGGCATTCTCAAAAGCAAGGTGTTTGTCTTTATTGCAATGGTTCATCTTCCCCAGGCAGAATTGAGCTAGCTAGATACTTTCCTGAGATTAGAGGAGCTTGATTAAAAAACCCACACCTCTTTCTTTTGCATCAGGCAAAGATGTAGAGCAACCTGGCTATGAGTCTTTAAGAGGTGCAATGCCAACCAGGCAAATGGAAACAGAGAAAATGGACAGCACCAGCCACATTTGTGCAACAATTAATCACAGAACACATTTTGCCACCAAACTGAACTACAGCAGTGCAGCCCTGGGTGAACTTCATCCTTAGAGTCCTCCTTCGCATGGGGCACGGTGAGGCTTAATTACTGAGCCTTTGTATTGTGCCTGAAGATCCTCAGATAAAAGAAGCTGATACACAAGTGGAGAAACAAACAAATGAACAGAAAGGGAACCAGGGAAAGAATAAATCTCTCCATGAGCTTGCCAGACTTAAGATGCCATTATTTTAGCTGTGATTAAAGGATACAAGCTTTAAGGAGCTGCAGCAGTGAGCTTCCTCTGTGGCAGAGCACTGTGGTTTTATGACATCAAATTGGGCTGTTGAGTTGATTAGCTGCAGTGTCCCTTAAAAAAAACACCACCAAAGCAGCTTCCTATTCACATTCAGCTTAAATAATTTAACTGGTATTTACAAAAGCTGCTAAGATCTTTTGTTATTTCATTTGGCATGTGCTGCTTCTTTTTTTAGTTATATAGATCGTTTTTGGTAGGGCTAATAAGTAAATTGCAGACATACATTATTCTCCACCATTCTCCACTCACTTTCCTCCCACTGGCAACCAATCTACCAGAATTTTCTTCCATTCCCATTAATTGGTCCTTAGAGAATCTCCCTCACATACCTTTGCAGTGACAGTCAGTGAGCATTTCTTAGTAATACTGAGTCAGAAGTCCTGTGATAGCTCTCAAGTCACATATTGAACTGGAGCTGTACTACTCCCTTCCATTATGTTTAATGCATGAGGCTTCTTAAATGGCATGGCTCAGGTGATGGATTAGACTTTTGCTTCCAGAGCATCACCAGTTTCTCTGGCTATTTCTACTTTATATATGTGTGTATTTATATCTATCTGTATTTCTAATGCCTGGCTGTCCATACAAACCACGACAGAGTGGTAAGCAGGAGAGTCTCACGTTTCTGAAGCTGCAAACCCACAGTGTCTCAAGTGACCATAGCTCTACAAGGGAGAGGTAAAAATAAACAGCTAAACAAACAGCTGCATCACCTCCCAGACACTGATACTTTCAACATGTCGGAGGATTCTGAGCTGGGCAAGTTTCAGCACAGCTTGGAATCCATGGGGTCTTGTAGAATCTAAGCAATCCATGACATTTAAAAAAATGATTTAAAATGCATATTGCTCAGCAGTGCTACAGGGTCCCAGGTGAAATCAGGTGTCTGCTGTGCACACCGCTGTGCAGAGACACACAGGAAAGGAAAAGCCTGCACTACCCTGAAGACTTGACAACCAAAAGAGATGGGAGAAGCAGCTAGTCTCATTTTTTTCCAGAGGAGGAAGTAGCACGCAGAAGGATGGAGTGCTGTTTAGGGACAACCTTCTAGATATGTCCAGTTTAACTGTGTGGATTTCAGCAAGCTGACTACTGAACACAGTGGGGTGGTTCAGGATAGAGCAAGCTCACTGCAGATGCTATCAAGTCACATTAGAGTGAAATCAGCAACATGCAGGCTGGCAAAGCCCCTCAGGAGCACCAAGTCCAACCTAGAAACCTACTCTACAACATTCACCCTAAACCATATCCCTACGCACCACATCCAAGCGACCCTTAAACGCATCCAGGGTGGGTGACTGCACCACCTGCCTGGGCAGCTCATTCCAGTCCCTGACCACTCTCTCCCTGAAAAACTTTTCCCTAATATCTAATATAAACGTCCCCAGTCTCAGCTTGAGGCCATTCCCTCTTGTTCTGTCTCCAATTCTCTGCGAGAAGACACCAGGAGAAGCCTCACAACAATGTCCCTTCAGGTAGTTGTAGGTAGCTAACCATCCCCAGCTCCCTCAGTCACTTCTTATAAGATTTATTCTGTAGGCCCTTCACCAGCTTTGTTGCCCTCTTCTAGACCCACTCTAGCACCTCCACATCTCTCCTGTATGATCCCAAGCACCACATCCAAGCAACTTTTAAACACGTCCAGGGTTGGCAACTCCACCACCTGCCTGGGCAGCTCACTCCGGTGCTTGATCACTCTTGCTGGGAAAGTTTTGTTTCTTTTATGCAGTCTAAACCTACCCAGTTGAAGCTTGAGGCCATTCCCTCTTCCTCTAAACATTTAACTGCAGAAGTGGGAACAATTTCATTTACCTCTGGATCCACCGAATCTGCAGTAGGTCTTTGCCCACTTGATTGATTGAAGGAGCAAGCATCCCTGCAAGGATTTAATGGACATGTAGATGTGGTGCTTAGGGACACGGTTTAGTGTGACCTGGCAGTGTTAATGGGTGGAGTTGATGATCTTAAAGGTCTTTTCCAACAAAAGTGATTCTGTGATTCTGTTTTCAGCTGCTAGTAGAGAAAGGTGAATGTACAATCGTTTTGCATCTGCTAGCCTTAGACAGATACCTAACACCCTGTAAGTAATCTCAAACACCACTTAGTGTTCACAGGCTCACAGGGAGTCAAGCGTTGGAAGGGACCCAAAGGAATCATCGAGTCCAATCTCCCTGCCAGAGCAGGACCATACAGTCTAGCTCAGGTCACAGAGGAATGCATCCAGACAGGCCTTGAAAGGCTCCAGAGAAGAAGTGTTCTGTAATAGATTTTGAGCTCTAATGTAAGGAAGTTAGACAGACTAGCTTTATAACTCTGAATAGAGACAACAGAGGGAGCTAGACACCTCCAAGAATGGATCTGGTCCTTCCTGATGGAAGTATCTGGAGAAGATGTAGCAGTTCACATTCTGGAGGTGCCTAGACCTCTCCACCAAGAAAGAGCAGGAGAAGGTAGGAAATTTGACTTACACAGGATACTTATCACTGAAGTACTTACATTCATCTGCAACTCTCCTCACAACTGATAAAACCCAAGCAGATAAAACTCCTCACTATTTCATCCTCCCCCCATCCTGCAGTTAGAACTGGAGTCACAGAAGGGGCTGGTTGATCCATACAAGCCTGTATGGCTTGGATTGCCAGGACCTCCTACTTTCTGTAGCAGCATGGCCAGCATCAGGGTTGGTTTGCTCCCCCAGTTTCAGGCTGAGTGATTATATGGCAGCTGGGTGAACCTGCATGTGGCTTAGAGCTGGAGGAAGCATTTATATGGTACCACAGGTTTATGGTGAAATGCCTTAATATTTGCTGTGGCTCCTCAGGAACCTTAGGAATGTCAGTTATATTTTGAAAGAAGTATTTGTCCTGAAGTATCACCATTTCCTTCTTTCCTTTTCCCCTTCTTATCTCCCTGTAACAAAGCAATTGCCCACAATGATTAATAAACGCCATTAAAATGCTACGTAGCACATCTGCAGGGGAGCTGTTCTCAGCCCTTTACAGCATTTGAAGGTATGATCTGTGTAATAAGGTGAAGTTGGGTGTCTTAAACCTAATTGTGACAATGTGGTGGTAGGCTTGATGGGGCAAACATGAGCTTATCCATGTTGGCTTGCCCAGATATGCTCCCCTGCTCCTCCTGTGCGGGGGGAGGCAACAGTGGGAGGGGAGGGCAAAAGGCCTGGCTTCACTTAATATGCCAGGTGAGGCCTGGCAAAGTGCCATTCTGATTGGCTAATCTATGTCCAATGTCCCACTAGTCGTGGGCTGGATATTGATAAAAGGAATAAGCAGGTATCACAGGGGCTGCTGCCTCATTTTGCATCCTGAATTTGCCTGGAGAGCTTACCAGGAAGAGGCTCCAAATGCCTGCACACGATCAGCTTGCACAGCCAACGTGACATCGTGCTGGGACTGCACATTGCAAGACATCTTGCCTGCCCCTGAAAGTATCCTGCCAAGATGAGAAGTCCTGGAGATACAGAGATCATAGAATCATAGACTCAACCAGGTTGGAAAAGACCTCCAAGATCACCCAGTCCAACCTGTCACCCAGCCCTATCCAGTCAACTAAACCAAGGCACTAAGTGCCCCATCCAGGCTTTAATCACCCCGAGGAGCCAGGAGACAAGGTCACAGATTGTCTGCCTCCTTTTCCCAGAAGCCTGGGAAGAATCAAGTCTCAGCAGCCAATAAGAGTTCCACATGCTTTGGGTACTCTCTGATTAATACTTTGTGAGCGATCACTTAGAAGCCTCTTCCAGTATAATATTTGCATTTGCCACTTTATACAGGCAGGGCACAGGCAAAACCTGAGCACTTATTTCTTAGATTTCCAACCTGTGCATTTTTGAACCTGTGAATAAGTTTTCTGGCAAGTTTAATGTTAATAAACAGTTTTCATAGTTATTAACAATCATCACCTGGATATCAAAATTAAAACAAATCCTTTACAGAAAAGTTGCCAGATGAACCAGGAGAGATGACCACTCAGCACATTTCTTTCACAGACTTTAGTTTTTGAGATGGAAGCTGCTGGTGCCTAAATTGGGAACTCAGGGTAAGTCATTAGTGGAAAGGCATCAACACACAGCAAGTCTCACCTCCCATAACACTGGCAATCAAAACCCACCAGGTATTCATCTAAGCATGTCATGTTGACAGCTTCTAGAGCTGAGAGAAAGTTAGTCTCCAGGTGACCGATTCCTGAGATTGCGTTTTGTGTAGTGCTGAGTTGCAGTCTAGAAAAACTCCTCTCTTCAACTGTGGAAGGGGCTTCTAACCACCTCTGTTAAGTACCCAGTGTCAGTTGGATGCTAAACATTGTTATGGCTCTGATGAAAGGCTGGGGAAATTCAAGGAGGAGCAATCTGTAGGGGTTTCCTAAAGTGTGGATAAGTCAAGAATTTTAGAGGCCACAAATTGTTGGAGGATGTGATAGCACTCAATGGGGGATGCTACCTAATTTTGGTCTTTTACCCTTCTCAAGGCACATACTGCGGGGCCATTTTCCAGAGACTGTTAGGGACATATGAAGATTGAGATGTTTGCTTTCTTTTGGATCCAAGCTTACTGATTTGTACTGGTCCTGATGTATCACACCTCATTTATTCCCTAAAGAGACAAGACATTGCAGTGCATCAGCCATATTATACTGCCAAAACCATGACCATTGTAACTCCTGGAGTTAGGCCAATGTAGAACATGTTAATCTAACACTGCCTTTACTTGCTGTGTCCATCATAATGTTGATCCTTGTGGAAAAATTATAACACTATAAAATGTGGAAAAATTATAACACTATAAAATCAATGTGCATTTAAACCTATCTAGGTAACTATCAAATGCAAGTGCTGCCTCATTTTATTGGCTATCTCATCTGTGGGTTGAATCATGGCTTTTTGGGGTGAGGGGAAGCAGTGATTCATTTGTTTGGCACTTTTTCTTTTCCCCCAAAACATGACTCAAATGCCTCAAAGTCATTAGGAAGACAATGCAGATAGAACAAATCTAATGCAACACTGATGTTTGGAATATAAAGGTCTATCTCTGAGCTGCTCACCCTGGGCTCCTTTTTTTTTTTTGTGGTCAATGGAGAGGAGTAGGTATCAGAAAGCTGTAAATCATCTCACCAAAAGTAGAGTGTTCAAGTGGGTCAAATGAATCAAGCCTGAATACATCCCTTTCCTTCAAGGGTAGAGGAAGATATCTATATTAGAGAAGTCTGAGTGCTCTTCCATCGTTCAGCAGTTCAGAGGTGCAAGCAAGGCTCAGCTAATTCACAGGCAGATTATTTTGTCTGAGTTCCACTAAGATGATAAGAACATAAGAGAGACTTTCCTGAATCTCACCATCTCTCTCAGCATGCTCTCTCCGACAGCTGTCGAAAAGCAGATGCCCAGGGAAGAGCCATAAAAACAGGGCAAACATATCATATTTCCTCCAGCTTCTTTCCCAGCCCCTAACCATCTGTAGCTGCAGAGCTCTCTAAGCCAGACATGTTTTTGATGTGTTCAGCAATCTATGAACGTGTCCCATCTTCCTGCAAACCAGCGCTAAAGACTTAACCATGCGTAGCACCCTTCGGTAAGGAGGCTCTCGGTCTAACTGCAGGCTGTATAATGAACTCTCTTTTGTGGGCTTTGTTCCTGCCTTCTGCTAGTTTCATCTGAAACAGAACGAAGTGAGCTCTGGAAGAGACTTGGTGTAGAAAAGCAGTCTGCTGGCTTTCTCCAACGTGAAGTGTGCAAGTGTTGCTGAAAGTAGAAACCTGTGCTCTTCAGTAGCCTAGGCTAGATGTGCCTGGTTATTGCAGGCAGCTGATGCTAGGCAGCTGACCCAGGTGTTTTGAAATACAGCCTTACAGGCATTCCTTTGTCTGCTTTTTGGGGGAAAAAGGTGCTCAGGTGTTTTGTGTTAGTCTCTAAACCATGTTTAAGCTAAGCATTCTGGAGGGTCTCTTGTTCTGCTCTGACTTCGGTGCAGCAGGAAATTGCTGGTGTGACACAGTGTGTTTTACCTACTCTTAAATCATTTTGATTTTGCTCCTGAAATGTTATCTGCCAAAATGCAATTGTGAAAATGCCCACGTCTTTACCTCCTCCTTATAACCCTTGGCATTCTGTCAGTTGTTAACCCAAGTACCTGCTTCACAGTTGGACTGTGAAGCTCAGTACAAGATGGAAAGTTGAACAAGATAAACAAGCAGACCTGACCTGTGGAGAACTTTGTGAGGATGTTCTTGAAGTAGAAGTAACAAAGTGAGTAAATAAAAGCTGAGTCACTGTGTCTGGGGCAAGGGCTCAGCCAGTCCAACCTATCAACCAGACCATGGCACTAAGTGCCCCAGCCAGGCTTGGCTTCAACACCTCCAGGGACAGAAACTCCACCACCTCCCTGGGCAGCCCATTCCAATGCCAATCACTCTCTCTGACAACAACTTCCTCCTAACATCCAGCCTAGACCTCCCCTGGCACAACTTGAGGCTGTGTCCCCTTGTTCTGTTGTTGCTGCTTCCCTGGAAGAAGAGCCCAACCCCACCTGGCTACAGCCTCCCTTCAGGTAGCCATAGACAGCAATGAGCTCTGCCCTGAGCCTCCTCTTCTGCAGGCTGCACACCCCCAGCTCCCTCAGCCTCTCCTCACAGGGCTGTGCTCCAGGCCCCTCCCCAGCCTCGCTGCCCTTCTCTGGACACCTTCCAGTATCTCAACATCTCCTTTACATTGAGGAGCCCAGAACTGGACACAGTACTCCAGGTGTGTCCTGAGCAGTGCTGAGCACAGGGGCACAAGATCCTCCCTTGTCCTGCTGGCCACAGTGTTCCTGAGCCAGCCCAGGATGCCATTGGCTCTGCTGCTCACCTGAGCACACTGCTGGATCACCTTCAGCCTACTATGTACCAGTACCCCCAGGTCCCTTTCTTCCTGGCTGCTCTGCAGCCACTCAGTCCCCAGGCTGCAGTGCTGCTTGGGGTTGTTGTGGCTGAAGTGCAGAGCCCTGCAAACAATCATTTCTAGACCCTGTTCCACAAAACCCCTGTGACCTGCCTCCTTCTTTATATATCTCTGATAATTTCCAAGTTTCACACTGCATCTTACAAACACCAGACCTGTCAGCCAGAGCCTGAGTGCCACATTTCAGAGCCATGAGCAAAGCCTAAAACCAAAAGTGAACTGAACCTTCACCTTTGCATTGATATCTCATGTGTGGACTGAGTTGGAAAGCTTAGTCCCATCTTCTGTTCCTTGTTGGTTTGCTCTGCTTGTACTTGCGTGTACCTGTGGTCAGCACAGGACTGCAGTGAAATCACCCCAGAATGATTAATTTCATGAGAACAGAGCCCCCTAGTAAATACTCACAGTGGTTCTGTAGATGTTGAGAAACTACAGAGAATTTAACAGAAATAATATTGGAGCTGCAGACAAGGTTTGGTTTTTTGCCCTTTAATTTTCACCACCACGGAGACGCAGTTCCTTTAGAATCCTAACCATTTCCGTGTAGCCTAATTTTAGCCTCCTTCAAACTGGTAGAGTGCTTTCACATAATGTTAGAACAAGTGGCAACAGATTTCCATTATTAATGACAAACTGCAACAGTGAATAGCTAAAAAGCAACAATTGGAAGATTGACAATGGGCAATGGAAATAAATCAGCTAATTCAAGCTACGCAACAAACGCTTCCACATCACCAGCAGCAGCTTCAAAGGTTCAGAATGCTTCACAAATACTGTTTGCAGCAGACAATGTGTTGACAATCAGACAAGACTGAGATTAAATAGGGTCTGGCCTTACTTGTTATTTTGGTTTGCCAAACATTCCTTTTATAAAACACACTATATTTGGGCTTATTTTTGTTATTCACATATCTCACATCAGTATCACTTCTTAATTAGCAACACTAATGAAGGCAGATGACTCAACGAAGAGATTAACCTTTCTGGTTTGCTGTTTAAGCAGCCTTGATTTAGAAATATCAGAGCAAAGCAAATGTGTCATTCAACACCAAAACACCCTCAACACCTTCTCAAAACAATCCTGTGCTGAAGGAGAATATATTTCAAGTATGGGATTCATGAAGTAACAGAGCAATGTCTTCAACAGAAAAAACCCAAACACTGAGGATGCTCAGAGGGCTGCAGCAGCTCTGCTGTGAGCACAGACTGAAAGAGTTGGGGCTGTTCAAGCTGCAGAAGAGGAGGCTCCCAGGTGACCTTTTCAATATCTGAAGTGGCCTACAAAAAAGCTGGGGAGGGACTTTTTAGGCCATCAGGGAGTGCCAGAACTGGGGGGAATGGAGCAAAGCTGGAGGTGAGGGGATTCAGCCTGGAGGTAAGGAGGAAGTTGTTGAGCATGAGAGTGGTGAGAGGCTGGACTGGGTTGCCCAGGGAGGTGTTTGAGGCCCCATGGCTGGAGGTGTTTAAGGCCAGGCTGGCTGAGGCTGTGTGCAGCCTGCTCTAGGGTAGGGTGTCCCTGGGCATGGCAGGGGGGTTGGAACTGGCTGCTCCTTGTGGTTCCTTCCAAGCCTGACTGATTCTATGACTTATGTGACCAAGGACGATAGTTCCTGCTTTTATTTCTATCAGGGGAGCTAAAGAAACACAGTTGAGCTAGACCCATAATGGCTTACACTATTACCATCACAGAGATCACAGAATCAACCATGTTGGAAAAGACCTTTGAGATCACTGAGTCCAACCTATCACTTACCTCTTTTAATTAACTAAAACATGACATTAAGTATCTCATCCAGCCTCCTTTTAAACACCTCCAGGGACAGAGACTCCACCACCTCCCTGAGCAGCCCATTCCAATGCCAATCACCCTTTCCATGAAGAACTTCCTAACATCCAGCCTGAAACTGACCTGGTGCAGCTTAAGGCTGTGTCCCCTTGTTCTCTTGCTGCTTGCCTAGCAGCAGAGCCCAACCCCACCTGGCTACAGCCTCCCTTCAGGGAGCTGCAGACAGCAATGAGCTCTGCCCTGAGCCTCCTCTTCTGCAGGCTGCACACCCCCAGCTCCCTCAGCCTCTCCTCACAGGGCTGTGCTCCAGGCCCCTCCCCAGCCTTGCTGCCCTTCTCTGGACTTCAGGCAGCAGTGACACAGGATTGGCTGTGAGAGGCTGGTTGCAATGTAGCCATCGCAGGGCAGTTTGCTTTTCAGAGAATCATAGGACAGGTAGGAAGAGACCTTCAAGATCATCCAGTCCAACCTATCACCCAGGCCCATGCAGCCAAGTGGACCATAGCACTAAGTGCCTCATGCAGTCTTTACTTCCCTTCTCTCCACAGTATCTCCTCTTTCCCCCCCATCTCTTTCCTTGCCTCTCTATCTTCCCTTTTTAATCATCTCCCTCTTTTCCTGCCCATCTTTTCACCACTCCTTCTCCACCCCACTTTTCCCCCTTTTATTCCCTAGAGCACCTGGGATCTGTTGGGAGTCTCCTCCCACCCCAGGTGTGACCACTTTGCCCTCCCTGCCCACTCCCCCATTTAATGGACCCTGGGAAAGGCAGAAGCCTTAAGCTTGCCCAACTGGGCAGAGGGATCCTCCTCTTATCATCTCTGGTGAGTACCCCTGGTGCACACTGGGTGAATGGGAGTGGGATCTAAAGGCCGGGGGGCCTGGTGGCCCCCCGGTTCTCCAGGACAGGGAATTGATGGTTCCTCTAACATCACTTGTGGGTGGTTTATGCTGTGCTCTGTTTCCAGGCAGCAAAGAGTGCTTCCCAGATGCTGAAATTTTATGTGGTTCATACTCGTTGTTGTTATTTGCTGTTGCAGGAAGAAGAAGCTGAAGTGGAATCTGTGCAGCAACACAAACTGCTGTTTTTGGTGACTAGAGTAGTGACATTGGCTAGAGAGGGAAGTTGCCTTCTCTCCATCTCTAAACACTTCTATTACTTTGGAACAGAAGACAGGAATTCATTCTGCTATGTCCCTTTTCTGGAGGGAGGCATTGACAAAAACATGTTAAGGCTCCAGAGTCTCTGGCCCTGCCTACAGCAGCTGTAGAGAAAGCAGCACAAGAAAGCACCAGGAATTAAAGGTGTCATAACACAGAGACCTTAAAGAGAGGTCTTATTGCGTCCTGGGAGATCTTATTCTGGCTTTCCAATACTTAAGGAGGGGGCTGTGGAAAGATGGGAGAACCTTTTCAGCAAGGCCTGTTGTGATACCACAAAGGGTCACCACTTTAAGCTAAGAAAGGGAAGATTCAGATGAGATAAAAGGAAGAAATATTTCACATTGAGGGTGATGAAACACTTGGCACAGGTTGTCCTGAGAGATGGTAGAAGCTGCATTGCTGGAAACACTCCAGGTCAGGTTGGACAGCACTCAGATGCCTTGTTGAAGCTGATCCTGCTTACTGCAGGGGTGTTGGACTAGATGACCTTTAAAGGCCACTTGAACCCAAAGTATTCTATGATTCCACTCCATTGAAGCTCCTCCTCTCCTTCAGCTTAAACTTTGTAATCTCCTTACTTGTTGGGGCTGGATCCCTGCTGATTCTCTTTTGGTTCCAACTCCGTGGTCCTTAGTTCCAGCACTAACTCTGTCAATATCTGATCCTTAGTTTTCATGGCTCTGGAAGTATGACAGAACATCACACCTCAGTTCTTTGGTTCTCTCAGTTCTTGATCTGACACAGCTTCCATCTCCTGATTTTTGTATCTCTTTCTTGTCTAGGTTGGAGACTGCAGGACCAAGTCTCTTTCTGGGTGTCTCTGAAATGTGTGGAGTCTCTGGATGAAGCAGTGGCAGAAACAATGGAAACACCCAGAACACAGCTTGCTTGCTCATGGTACAGGGCTGCTTAAGCCAACACAGCTGAAATCATGGAATCGTTTTGGTTGGAAAAGACCTTTAAGATCATCAAGTCCAACCAAGTCTGGTGCTAAACTAATGTCACTCAGCACCACCTCTCTGCCTCTTTTCAACACCTGCAGAATGAGGATTTAACCACCACCCTGGGGAGTTTATTCTAGTGTTTGAGAATAGTTTTAGTGAAGAAGTTTCTTCTAATTAACCTAAATTGCTCCTGGTGCAACTTGAAGCCAATTTCCTTATGTCCTGTCACTTATTACTAGGAAGAAGAGACCAAAATCCACCTTACTCCAACATCCTTTCAAGGAGTTGTAGAGAGCAAGAAGGTCTCCCAGGTTCCTTCAACTGCAACAGGCCAGCCCTGTTCTCCAGACCCTTTGCCAGCTTTGTTGCCCTTCTCTGGACGTGCCCAGCACTTCAATGCCTTTCTTGTAGTGAAGGCTGCAAACCTGAATGCAATACTCAAGGTGTGGCCTACCAACTAAGAGTACAGAGGGAAAGCATCCCCTCCCTGGTCCTGCTTGTCACACTGTTGCTGCTACAAGCCAGGATACTGTTGGCTGCCTAGGCACACTGCTGGCTCACAATCAGCTACCCTTTAAGCAGTTGCAGGTGCTCCAGAAGAGAGGACACCATAAAGGCATGTGTGGTATTTAACCATCCCTGATTATCACCTGATACCATGGTCTGTGGGTAACTCTGCTCAGAAGGTACAGCAAAGGTCTCTGCAAAGGAACCCAGCAAATGAACCCAGCATCTCTCCTCTGCAGCAGTTACTGAGCAGTAGTGCAGCTGTCTGCTAGCAGCGGGCAGATGTTACAGGAAACGCCTCTTTGGTGAGGGGCCTAAGTTTGGATGAAGAGCTCTGGTGTCTAGCTCTTGTTTGGCAAGTGTGTGGCTGTAAGCAGCTGTTAGCAGCACAGTACAGCACTGGTGCAGGCAGATGTGCAGAATTTCTATACTGTTTATAACAATGGAATTGATTTAAAGGCCTTTCCCCCCCCCCCAAGTTGCTTCTTCAATTCTCCAGCTGTAGGTTTTAGGGCAAATGGGATACTTTTACAAAATAACAGTACAAAACTGAAGGAAAGCAGGGGGAAGTGAACCTTCCCTTTGTTCAATTAGCACATGCATTTCAGACATCCATAAAAGGCTGCTTCTGGTTTTGCCAACACTCAGTAGGATGAAACACTCGGTAGGGTGAGGTAAACACTCACTGTGATGAAGAGCAGAGCCTCCTGCTTTGAGCTGGAGCAGAAGGAGCTCTGTTCAACAGTTCTTAGGTTCTTAGTATGCTTTGGGTTGGAAGGAGCCTTAAAGATTGTTGTGCTGGTTTGAGACTAATGGAAATATTTTACTGAGAGAAATTAAATCCTTAGCTGTGAGAGGAAAGGAAAAAACCCATGTGCCCTCTAGCAGCCGTTCTTTTGCTGGGCAACACAACTAGTCAAGATGTGGATCAGACACCCGCTGCTCACACACTGCTCAGCTCTCCCTTCTGGCTGTGGTCTGGTCTCTGTTGCTGCCTCTGCCTTAGCTCTCTAATCCACCTGACCCTTTTTCCTCTAACCTCCTTGCTGCCTTTTTGACATCTCACCTCAGCTCCCTGGATTTATCACATGAGCTATGTGTGGGTTGATTAGGTTATTTCAGAAGGGAGGGGGAAGGAGGAATTGGGGCAGGTGCCCTCCTGGCGATTCTGTTTCTGGGAGGGGTTTTGTGTTTCTGTATTACTTTTAAACTTGTATATAGCTATATCTGTCTGTGTATATCTGCTTGTGTACTGTGCTAAGCTGAAAATACAGCTTCATTCTCTAAATTCCAGCCACCTGAGCCCAGTCTGGGTGATTCATAAGCGTGTGTGGGGGTGGGTAACTCCTAAACCATCACAATCATCTAGTTTCAACAAACCTAGGATGGGCAGGGACACCTTCCACTAACTCAAGGTTGCTCAAGGCCTCACCCAGCGTGGCTTTGACCACCTCCAGGGAGGGTGCAACCATGACCACTCTGGGCAACCTGTTGCAGTGATTCTAGTTCTCAGCTCAGTGTCTTCTAAGTAATGGCACTTGGTGAAGCTATTAGCATGTTTTTGCAGACAGTATCTACTTTTAGAAGAGATAACTCTCAATGTTACTACCAAGGAAAAGTGTGCAGAAGGGGTCTTGTCCATACCTTATGGATAGCAAGGTCACTGTTAAATCCTATATACAGTGTCAGAGGAAGAGAAGGTCACGCTTGTGGGGAGGAGCAGACAGGAGAGGTGAACCTAAAGTGCCCAACGAGGGATTCTATTACATGTAAATTTTATCCATTATAAAGCTGAAGGACTGTGAGGGTCAAGCTCTCATCAGCATCCAAGAAGGATGTTCAGCTTTTGGTCTGAACCAGTGTATTCCTAAACTTAGTTACAGCTACTGAATCTAATTCCCTTCTGTCTCTGAGTCCAACCTGGGACTTCCCCAGTGCTCAGCCACAGCACTGATGTGAATGACTTCAGGGTGGTTTGGTTTGATGCTGACTTTTTCATACAGAATCATAGAATCAACCAGGTTGGAAGAGACCTCCAAGCTCAGCCAGCCCAACCTAGCACCCAGCCCTGGCCAATCAACCAGACCATGGCACTAAGTGCCTCATCCACTCTCCTCTTGAACACCTCCAGGGACAGTGACTCCAACACCTCCCTGGGCAGCCCATTCCAATGCCAATCACTCTCTCTGACAACAACTTCCTCCTAACATCCAGCCTAGACCTCCTCTGGCACAACTTGAGACTGTGTCCCCTTGTTCTATTGCAAATTGCCTGACAGAAGAGCCCAACCACCACCTGGCTACAGCCTCCCTTCAGGGAGCTGCAGACAGCAATGAGCTCTGCCCTGAGCCTCCTCTTCTGCAGGCTGCACACCCCCAGCTCCCTCAGCCTCTCCTCATAGGTTTGTGTTACTATTTTCATTGAAGTAATTTTAGCTTTCTTTTCCAGTCCATAGCTCTCTCTACTCCTTTTCTCCTTCTGGTAAAGAAGAGAGGTTAATAGAGTGCCTCTGTCACTCCAGTTGGCTCAGCCCTAACCTTGACAAGCAGTCTTTCTCCAGGAAACAGCCAATTCAACTTTCTTGTTAATTATAGCAAACCTGTTTTTCTATGTTTTGGTTTTGTTTCAAGTTAACAATTAGAAAAGAACACAACTTTGTAAAACTCCAAGATATTTGGTACTTTTACATATTTATACAGAAACTTGGTGGGTGGCATTTACATCAACCAGCTCCAATCACCTATGAAATAGGCTTCTGTTCTGGTTCACCATTTCAGTTCTCTTTGAATCTATGGAGCATGAGATGCTTACAGAAGCTGATTCTAAAGCTGTTGTGATAAAGCATCCTCTGGAGGAACATAGCTCTTTGCACACATTTTAGAGTATGACTAGACCCCACCAGATAGCTAGGCTTTAGACATTTAAAAGATAGAGTAATGTTTCATAGCAGCTTGAGTCACTCTTTCCAGCAGCACTTGCACAGTCCAGACTGACGTTAGCTGTTCTCTCTGCAGCCATGAGGAAATTGTATAGCATCTTCAGCAAACCAAGTTCCAGTCCCCCTGAACTCAGCAGGAATTTTGGGGCTTGAATAAAATGCAAGTAAATTTGGAGTGCAGTCCCCAGTCTGCAAAAGAGAAATCATGGCCACACTTCAGCAAGCACTTCTGCTTGATTTTAACCACATGGATAATCCTTTCTACAGGGCTGCTGCTCGGCTGAGTCCAAGTACAGGCTGAAAGCCTTTGAAGAAGGAAGGCCCAGAAGCAATTTTCTCTCATCTGTGCTGACACAGCATATAAGTGGTGGAAGTTATACTAATAATCATAGCATCAACCAGGCTGGAAGACAACCTCAAGCTCACCCAACCCTGTCCTATCAACCAGGTTGGAAGAGACCTCCAAGATCATCCAGTCCAACCTACCCAGGCTTTGCTTCAACACCTCCAGGGACGGTGACTCCACCACCTCCCTGGGCAGCCCATTCCAATGCCAATCACTCTCTCTGACAACAACTTCCTTCTAACATCCAGCCTAGACCTCCCCTGGCACAACTTGAGACTGTGTCCCCTTCTTCTGTTGCTGCTTGCCTGGCAGCAGAGCCCAACCCCACCTGGCTACAGCCTCCCTTCAGCGAGTTGTAGACAGCAATGAGCTCTGCCCTGAGCCTCCCCTTCTGCAGGCTGTGCACACCCCCAGCTCCCTCAGCCTCTCCTCACAGGGCTGTGCTCCAGGTCCCTCACCACCTTTGTTGCCCTTCTCTGGACACCTTCCAGCACCTCAACACCTCTCATGATTGGGGATCCCAGAACTGGACCCAGTGCTCAAGATGTGTGTAATAATAATAACATCACTAACAATAACAATATTCAGCAGCAGCAGCAGCACTATCACCACCACCACAGCAATACTAATAAATAAAGAAATAATTCCTCAATGAACACTGTTATGAAACTGCCTTTGCATTGTTAATGTAACGTGAGGAGCATGCACATCCTTCGGAGATGGACCTACACAAGACCTTACAGAGCTGTAATGCTTCTCTCTAAACATTCACTGCCACTACCTTGCATGCAAAACACATAATGGTGTACACATCCTGGGCTACTGTGTTAAAAGCAGATTTCCAAGGCCCTGTCTTAGTCTTCACTTTTCTTTCCAACAAGGAAACCTACTAAATGTACAAAGCAATGACACAAACCCAGGCAGCAACATGAGTCAACACAAACTGATTGTTTGCAGACGTTTCCCTGAATCCTAATTGCTTTCAGTGTTCTCAAAACACCATTAGATGGTGAAATAACAACTTTCATCATACAGTAAAAGGCAATTACATCAACTTGGAAAAGACACCTTGGGAATCTTTGTATCAAGCTTGATTTACCCTGATGTTCTGCAAACGTGTACCCATCGCAACAGTTTTGACTCAACTCCAACACGAAACAGAGTTCCCTGAAGTTCACTGGAGGTAAAGCTAATTTTCACAGTGCTCCCCTCTGGCCTTTAATCTATTAATCATGGTCTTTTTAGATTAAAGTATCAGAATTGCCTACATATTCCATTCTCCTCCTACTCATTTTCCTATAGTCCTTTTTTTCTCTTGTTCTATTTTTAAACTCCATACCCCTTTTTCAGCCTTAACCTCTGCAGGGAATACTACCTTATCTGAACCTGCTGGTGAAAATGGCTAGCCTGGTTTGTATGCTGACACCAGAACACTTCTGAACAGAACAAGCTTCTGCCTAATTGCCACCTTCAATGCAAGAAATGATGTGTTTCAGTATTGAATGAAGTAGTGCCTAAAGAGCCAGTCCAAGGTTATTCAGTCCAAAGTTCATAGAATCATAGAGTTAGGGTTGGAAGGGATCACAGGGATCAGCCAGTTCCAACCCCCCTGCCATGCCCAGGGACACCCTACCCTAGAGCAGGCTGCACACAGCCTCAGCCAGCCTGGCCTGAAACACCTCCAGCCATGGGGCCTCAACCACCTCCCTGGGCAACCCATTCCAGCCTCTCACCACTCTCATGCTCAACAAC
>WAAF01016150.1:382241-419679 GCA_013400475.1 Tricholaema leucomelas | reverse complement strand
TGGACACACTCCAGCATCTCCACATCCCTCTTGTCTCAGGGGCTGCAGAACTGGATGTAGTACTCCAGGTGGGGTCTCAGCAGAGCGGAGTAGAGGGGGAGAATTACCTCCCTGGCCCTGCTGGCCACACTTCTCCTGCTACAGGGTATTCAGTAGAACAGTTCAAATGGAGCTGGTGGGCAAAAAATAAGCACCTGGTATCAGAAGTCCTGAAGAACTGGGAAAGACACACCCTGCTGTTATTTGGAATAGTCATGAGAGCACTCACTGCTGCTTCCAGAAGCAAATAAACCTTATGTAAGATACTCATTAACTCATAAATCATGATACCTCCTTTTGCAGAAGCAGCTACAGAGGGAAGCTTTGCTCTGATGTGCTGGCCAGAAGCAGACATCAGCTGTATGAGCCTTAAAACCTGTGCCAACAGCAAATTGTTTTTCTCTTCCACAGAAGAAAAGTAGGTGAAATCCTTGTCTGTTTTGCCCATAACAAAAACCATACATGTGAAGATGTTAAGACCCATCTATGGGCATTGTCTCTCTGAAATCAAGGGAACTTGCTACACATGGTGACAGGTAGGTAGACCAGGTAAAAATACAGACCCAGGAGCACTGAGTGGATGCTGAGATTCATCTCAGACTTTGCATCAATCCTGCAAACTAGCCCCAAAAGTCTGTTCTATTCAAGCCCCTTTGGATTGTTCTAGTGGGAGGTGTCTCTGCCTATGGCAAGGGGTTGGAACTAGATGATCTTTGAGGTCCCTTCCAACCTAAAGCGTTCTGTGATTCTCTGGTTGCATGACATTATGTGCAACTTGTTTGGATGCTATGGCTTTGGAACAGCATCAGAAACCAACTTCTGATTGAATATCTGACACTGCAGAAAACTGGCTAGAGTTCCTCTTCTCCAGGCAAAACTTCCCAATGGAAAGAAGAGAAAGTGTCAATGCAATCCAGACGAGTCCAGCATCAGTAAGTTTGCAGATGACACCAAGCTAGGAGCAGCTGTGGAGCTGTTGGAGGGCAGGAGAGCCCTGCAGAGGGACCTGGACAGGCTGGAGGGGTGGGCAGAGGCCAAAGGGATGAGATTGAACAAGGCCAGGTGCAGGGTTCTGCACTTTGGCCACAACAACTCCAAGCAGCACTACAGGCTGGAGACAGAGTGACTGAGAGCAGCCAGGCAGAGAGGGACCTGGGGGTGCTGGTAGAGAGGAGCTGAAGATGAGGCAGCAGTGCCCAGGTGGGCAGCAGAGCCAATGGCATCCTGGGCTGGCTCAGGAGCAGTGTGGGCAGCAGGACAAGGGAGGTTCTTCTGCCCCTGTGCTCAGCACTGCTCAGGCCACACCTTGAGTGCTGTGTCCAGTTCTGGGCTCCTCAATTCAAGAGAGATGTTGAGGTGCTGGAAGGTGTTGAGAGAAGGGCAGCAAGGCTGGGGAGGGGCCTGGAGCACAGCCCTGTGAGGAGAGGCTGAGGGAGCTGGGGGTGTGCAGCCTGCAGAAGAGGAGGCTCAGGGCAGAGCTCATTGCTGTCTGCAGCTGCCTGAAGGGAGGCTGTAGCCAGGTGGGGTTGGGCTCTGCTGCCAGGCAAGCAGCAACAGAAGAAGAGGACACAGCCTTAACCTGCACTAGGTCAGTTTGAGGCTGGATGTTAGGAAGAAGTTCTTCATGGAAAGGGTGATTTGCATTGGAATGGGCTGCCCAGGGAGGTGGTGGAGTCTCTGTCCCTGGAGATGTTGAAGCAAAGCCTGGCTGGAGCACTTAGTGCCATGGTCTGGTTGACTGGCCAGGGCTGGGTGCTAGGTTGGACTGGTTGAGCTTGGAGGTCTCTTCCAACCTGGTTGATTCTATGATTCTATGATCTATTTTTTTTCTTCTTAAAGACACAGTAAAAGACAATCTTCCTCCACAGACAAAATTATATTGTGAAACAGAAGAGTCTTAAACTGATAAAGAAGCCTGAAGACAAGGCAGCAGTGAAAGAAACAAAGAATGTGGTCCTGCAAAGTTGCATTCATCTATTTGTGCATGTATTCACCTGATGTCTTTCTGTAACACAACTATCTTTCATAGAGCTTTCTTGAAGCACACAGCTTCAGTCACCAGAGTCACCTCCTTTAGCTCTGGGAATCTAAAAGCTAGGTATAAAGACTGAGCCTTCCACATTGCTTCTCTAGGCACTGAGAAATTCATGGCCTGCAGAAATCACACTTACTCTGGAGTGAATAGCTCCATGGAGTTCCACAGTCTTACTGAATTGGGCACGTTGCTGAGTCAGATACCCCTGGGAGTCTTTAATCAGAAGTTAAATTCAGGATTGCTTTGATCTGCCCTTCGTGTTCCTGTTTGACTTGTGCGATACAAATTCGTACTCGGAACACGTATCTGCGTTGCAGGAGGCTTTTGTATGACACAGCAGCTTTGGGAAGTGGGTAAGAGACATTCCAACCTTGACAGGTTCCCAACTCTTAGTATACTGTGGGATTTTTCCCTAAATTCGCTGACCAAATCTGTTGACCCCAAATGCCATTAAACAGTAGCTCTGATGTGTGTGAGCATTGCACTGCTGCTGAGTGACTCGGGAAATAACTGCGCTGTGGTACCTACTGGACCTGATGTTCTGTGAGGACAGGATGAGAGAGCTGGGGCTCTGCAGCCTGGAGGAGAGAAGGCTTTGAGGAGACCTTGGAGTAGCCTCTCTGTATCTGAAGGAGACCTACAGGAAGGCTGGGGAGAGGCTATTTACAAGGTCTTGTAATGAGAGTTTGAGGAGTAATGGGTTTAAACTGGCAGAGGAGATATTGAAACTAGATGTTAGGAAGAAGTTCTTTCCAGTGAGGGCGGTGAAAGAGTCACTCAGGTGGAGTGCATTTGTCTCCAAATTCTCCCGAACCTCACTTTTTTTTTCACAATTTCATTTGAAATTGCATGTATCTTTTGCAAGACAACTCAAGAAGAGACGAGGAAGCTCAAGGCTTACCTCATTGCTGTCTACAACTACCTGAAGGGAGGCTGTAGCCAGGTGGGGTTGGGCTCTTCTTCCAGGCAAGCAGCAACAGAACAAGGGGACACAGTCTCAAGTTGTGCCCGGGCAGGTTCAGGCTGGATGTTAGGAGGAAGTTGTTGGCAGAGAGAGTGATTGGCACAGGAATGGGCTGCCCAGGGAGGTGGTGGAGTCGCCATCCCTGGAGGTGTTGAAGCCAAGCCTGGCTGGGGCACTTAGTGCCATGGTCTGGCTGACTGGACAGGGCTGAGTGCTAGGTTGGGCTGGATGAGGTTGGAGGTCTCTTCCAAACTGGTTGAGTCTATGACTCTATAAGCAACTTAGCCAAAGTGGCTTTGAGTAAGCAGTGGGCAATGTGACCTGGTAATGATTGCCTTTACATTATCATTGGTAAAGATTTTTGGGAGGAAAATAGTGGCATTAAAGGTGGAGCACAGCCAAGCAGCTTAGTGTTCTCAGGGCTTTATGTAGCAAAGCCATTCCACGTTCGTGTATGTCTGCGCATCTAAACGCATCTGCAGGGGAGAATTCACAAAGGCTAGTTTTGGCCGGAAGAGGTGGATGTGTCTGAGCTGCCCTAGAGCCAGGAAAAAGAGGGAGAGAAAAACAGGCTCCTTCAGGGAGTGATTAAGGAGAGCCCCTTCCAGAAGAGGGCATTTCTCTCCTCTGACCTAACAGAACCAAGTGCTGTAGGCTAGCGTTAGCCTTTCTTGACACCACCGTTGGAGGGTTTGATGTCAGCCTAGGAGCTAGGATAACTGGACCTCTCCCAGGCTGGACTTTCATTTGGAAAGTCTAAGTCATAACTCATTAGGCCTTTGGTCATGTGAAAATTTACATGCTCCATTGAAGGCAATGAGCTCACTCACAGTGCACAGTGCACAGACTTCAGCAGCAGGGCCCTGAGTGCCATCTTTTTAAGTCCTAGGCTGGGATTACTTCAATGTATGTTTAGCTGTGGGCACAGTGGATAGCAGAGCTAGTCTGAGCAGTCATTTGTAACATGATGATTTGTCAATGACAAAAATACACTCTAGGAAAATAACTTTGTCAACACATCTTGCTTTGGGAAAGGTTTCTTCTGTCCAAGAGAGAATTTCTGTCCAGCTACAGGCATACTGGAAAAAAGCCAATAGCCCAGGGCTAAGGCGTCCACTTGGGACAGGGGAGATCCAGGTTGTCTCCGCACTGCCTGATGCAGCCCAGGTGTTTGAATTTTTCTTTCTGTGTTTCAACTAAATGATCTGATGCCTTGGTTAACCTAAGGTGGGATGTTTCCCTCTGGAAACTCGAGAAGTCTTCAATGACTTCAAAAGGAAAAGGAAGCAGACTTAATTATAAAGCAGCTTAGTTAGGGATGCATTCAGATTTCCATTTGCCATTACAGCGTGAAGGCTTCCACTGCTACCAGCCTGAGAAGGCTGCTTTTGGAAAACACCCCACATAAAAGTACATTCTCAGGTCTCAGCTAGGAAAAAAATAATCCCTGTCCCAATTTCTCACTGCATTTTGTACTCTCTCTGGCATCTACTCTGTGGTAAATTTCTATTAATTTTAGATTGCTGTTCAGCCATTTATTTCCTTATTAGTGAATTAAGAAAAGCATGACTGCAATTATCATTATGGCTCTGTACAAATCCAAGCTGGTTTTAAGTGGTTTTACAGACAGGAACCACATATCTGCTCAAAGGTATCATATTAGATCAAACTTTCACGTTATTTGACTAGATCAAATTGGCACATTATGACAGGAGGGCATTAATCAGAAGCACCAGTCCCAGCAGGAAGCAGCCAGCTGAAAAAATGCCTGGATTTTCCATAAGGTGAGAAAATAGTTTCCCAGAATAACAGAATTAACCAAGTTGGAAGAGATCTCCAAGCTCACCCAGTCCAACCTAACACCCAGGCCTGGCCAATTAACCACACTATGGCGCTAAGTGCCCCAGCTGGGCTTTGCTTCAACACCTCCAGGCACAGCGACTCCACCACCTCCCTGGGCAGCCCATTCCAATGCCAATCACTCTCTCTGACAACAACTTCCTCCTAACATCCAGCCTAGACCTGCCCTGGCACAACTCGAGACTCTGTCCCCTTCTTCTGTTGCTGCTTGCCTGGCAGCAGAGCCCAACCCCACCTGGCTACAGCCTCCCTTCAGGGAGCTGCAGACAGCAATGAGCTCTGCCCTGAGCCTCCTCTGCTGCAGGCTGCACACCCCCAGCTCCCTCAGCCTCTCCTCACAGGGCTGTGCTCCAGACCCCTCCCCAGCCTTGCTGCCGTTCTCTGGACACCTTCCAGCACCTCAATATCTCTCTTGAACTGAGGAGCCCAGAACTGGACACAGCACTCAAGGTGTGGGCTGCCCAGTGCTGGGTACAGAATGCTCTTGCAAGTGATGCTGTTGCCTCAAAAAGGGCAACTTGCAGTCAGTAATCCTGAGGAGCCTACAGTGTGTTTAATAGAGGAAGAAGTCTTCCAGAAACAAATCACAGATGGGTGAAATGCTTAATAAACAGAAATTTTAATCTTCAAAGTTTCTTTGGTTTCCCAATGTAATGGAAAAAGGAAAATAATGCTGATGGCCCAGCTGCATGGTTCCTCCTACTCTTTATAGACTGTTACAACTATTGCTTTAATTCCAGTAAGGCTCTTTCCAGCACTTAATTGTTGGTAAAAATGGGCAGCGTAACACAGATTTGCTCTGAGTAATTTCTTGTTTGCTTTTCATTAGCTTGGCAGTTATTTGTATTATTTTGCTTGCAGTGTTCTGCTTCTTGCCAGAGAATAAAAGGCTTTTTTTCAGTCATGCCTCTAACTGTATTATGCAGTAAAGGAACCTTGTAAGAGTGTTATTGTCATAAGCAGGATAATCACAGAATCATAGAATCAGCAAGTTTGGAAGAGACCCCCAAGCTCATCCAGTCCAACCTAGCACTCAGCCCTGGCCAATCAACCAGACCATGGCACTAAGTGCCCCAGCCAGGCTTTGCTTGAACATCTCCAGGCACAGAGACTCCACCACCTCCCTGGGCAGCCCATTCCAATGCCAATCACTCTCTCTGCCAACAACTTCCTCCTAACATCCAGCCTAGACCTCCCCTGGCACAACTTGAGGCTGTGTCCCCTTGTTCTGTTGCTGGTTGCCTGGCAGAAGAGCCCAGCCCCACCTGGCTACAGCCTCCCTTCAGGGAGCTGTAGACAGCCATAATAACTTAGTGCTTCCCACATACAGTGTAACTTCTGTTCAAAAATGAGAGGGGAGGCAGAGCATTAGTGCATGGCCTTATGTTTCTTTATTACTTCACTCTTAGTGACAACATTTTCAGTTACCCAACAAATCCAGATGCACCCCAAAATAAACTGGCATGGCAAGCTTACTCAATTATTAGTCATCCAATCCTCAACTAAACCAACTTTCCCTCAAATGCAAAGAACTCTTAATTCTGATCCTCATTTACAATGCTTTAATGAAAGAAAGATCGAGTGGCAAGGTAGAGATGGTATCCATTGAGCAGCACCCAGGTCTTCCTCTTCGTGGAGCATTTAGCTTAAGAGCTGTTCCCCCTCTTGCTCAGTCTTTCCAGCCCCACTGAAGGGGTTCACATTCATGAGTTTCCCTGAAACATCGGTCATAGGTGAGTGTTTTCTGCACCACACTCTGCAGCCAGATCATTCATTCAGCTTTGCTGACATCCTTAAGTGTTTCCCAGAGAGACAGGAATTCTATTTTTGAGTCCTCTCAGTAAAGTGAGTCCCCAGTTGTTAGATTTGTGGACAAGTAAGAGAATTTGGACATTTTTCTGCCTAGTTTTTGAGAGACTCAAAAGAAACACCTAACTGGACTCAAAAGTAAGAGTGGGAATGCTCCAGGAGCAGCCATAAAGATCTTTAGACAACATTGGATGTTGGTTGAGGGAACCCGAAAGATGGGCTGCATCAAGAGAAGCATGATCAGCAGGGCCAGGGAGGGGATTCTCCCCTTTTACTCTGTTCTTGTCAGACCCCACCTGGAGTACTGTGTACAGTTCTGGAGCCTCTAACACAAGAAGGACGTGGAACTGCTGGAGCCAGTCCAGAGGAGGCCACCAAGATGCTCAGAGCACTGCATCAGCTCTGCTATGAGTACAGGCTGGGAGATTTGGGGCTCTGTAGCCTGGAGAAGAGAAGGCTTCCAGGAGACCTTGGAGTATCTGAAAGGGGCTGCAGGAAGGCTGAGGAGTGACTATTGACAAGGTCTGGGAATGACAGGAGGAGGAGGAATAGGTTTGAACTGGCAGAGTGGAGATTGAAACTGGATGTTAGGAAGAAGTTGTTTGCAGTGAGGGTGGTGAGACACTGGCACAGGTTGCCCAGGGAGGTTGTGGCTGCTCCCTGCCTGGAGGTGTTCAAGGCCAGGTTGGATGAGGCCTTGAGCGACCTGCTCTAGTGGGAGGTGTCCCTGCCTCTGTTGGGGGGTTGGAACTGGCTGAGCTTTGAGGTCCTTTCCAACCTAAACCATTCCATGATTCTAAGACGGTACTTGTGGGTTGCAAGAGTCTGAAACCCTTCTTGGCTCTGTTCTGACTCTAGCACTTGCTGGGAAATAAAGAAGGGAAGAAGGAGAAACAGTAGTGAGTGGAGTTCTAAAAATTAACTGAAGAAGGTAATTTTAAACAGAAGAATGATCTCTGTTATCTCTCTGCAGCCAAACACCTTCTAAACAGCAACCTTTACACTGCTGAACAGCCTGCATGGAAATACAGATGCCGAAGGCCAGAAGCTAATTGAAATGTTCAGATATGAATCCTGGGCAGTCCTACAGACCTCAGTTAAGGCACTCCACATTTGCCCTGATTGACTGTGATTATGCTCTACCTCTGTAAAGCAGACACAGAGCTGTCAGAGCATAAAGCTGCAACTGCCACGTTCATGTGCAGTTCTGAGTAGATCATTAAGGTCAAGTGGCTGAAACTCAGTGGATATGCACAAGTTTAAGGCTCTGGGCAGAAACTGTTATTTATGCCTGTATTTAACACATAGACTCACACTGCCCTCATCTCTCAGAACATTAAAGCAATGCATTGTAATGCTAAACTGCTAACTCAGCCTGCAGATGCACCCCGAGAAGTGCCTGCGTTGCAGTGAAAAGCTCTGCCGCGCTCTGTCCTGCGAAGAGCAGTAGGTGGATTTGGTTTTGTTTATTAAAGACAAATGGGCAAAACTCCTTGGTCTGTGTAAATCAGCAGAGCTCTGTGGGGAGAATCTGGCGTTTTTCTCAGCGAGTAATGACAGTTTCAGTGCCTACACTTCACTACTCAGAAATTCCTGAGCTACATTTATTGAACAGAAATTATTGTCACAAGGATCCGGCTTTAATAACGACACAAAAGAGCCTCTGCAGTACCTTTGCCTCGCTGCAGTTCCTCTGGAGGCTGTGTTTGCTGATATTTTGCCTGTGTATTAGTTTAGCAATAATTCAGATGAGCTTTTTAAAGCTTGGAGATTGGTATGAGGGCTGCTGTAGGATGATGATTTACTGGTTTGCAAACTTTGTGAAGCAATAAAACTATACATATGTAAGCTCCGTCTCATTGCCTTTTTGAGGGAATGAACATTGAATATTCAAATTATCATCAATTTTAATGTGAATAATTCCTTCAAGGAAAAAAATAGATAACCTGCATGCTTTCATTGCTTAGAATTGCCCTTGTTGCAGCTTCATAGAATTTTCTCATCTCTGGAAAAAAAAAGAGAGATTAAAAAATAGAATGAGATTGATTTTACCATGAAGCCTGAGAAGCACAGAACTACCCTGTGACATAAAGCACTTCCAGAGCCTTTTGCTGTATGCTGCTGATGTTAGCTATTACGCAGACTGCACCTGGAGTACAATTACCTTCCAAAATTCCATTTTAGAAGGAGAATAAAATCCATAGCAGACCATAACTGAAAATCTTCAGTGGCTCAGTGAATACAGCTCACTTTGATCAGTAATTCTCTAAGTTGGTCAGCAGCAGGACAACCAGTAAGACTGTGTGAAATGGGTTAACTGGGATAAGAGAACTTTTATTTTCTTGCCTTTGCCTTGTTGCTTGCAGTTTCACTGTTTCTAGGATGCACCTGAGAACAATGGAAGCTTAAAGTAAAACTTCAGTCTTTGGAATCGAAGTCAGAAGCGGTGTAAAAATATTGCCAATGTTTCTTTCAAGCCAATCTCCTTTTCATTCAGTTTGCCTGTTTTTACCTGGGGGTGTGTTTGTCTGATAGAAATGAATCTCAGGCTCAAATTTATTCACTTCCACTATAATCCTCTTCTCTTTAAAAAAATCAACAACCAGCCAACACACTAATGAAACAAATCCCTCTACTTGTTCTTCAAGTGAGTAAATAGAAAGAGCAAAGCTTATTTCATGTCTCATTCCTGCACGATACTTACGCCGCATGAAGTCACACCGAGCTGCATCCTATGCATGACTGTCTCTGCAAAACTGTTACACAGACACAGCTCCAAACTGCTGTGCGTATTCTGCAGTTTGCAAGCTGTCACACTGCAGAGAAAGCGACACCAAATCCTACAGCACCGCTTTGAAGTTTTAGTTGGATTTAGATTAAGCAGCGATAATAATTCAAGTAGGGAAATGTCCAATTCCAAACGCATGCCTCAAGTTTACCTTCTGCTTTCTATTTAAAGTGACACCTTCTCTAACTGAATGGCTGGATTAAGAGAGTAAATTAGCATTGTGATTTAATAATGATCAAAGATCCCCTTTAAAACACTTATTTACTGCCTGGTCTCAGTGAGTGTGACTGCGAAGGCAGCAGTATCAGACCAGATTGGAGATTTCCTCTTACTTTTCTGCGTTTCGAGCCTTAATATTAAACACTTTTCCTCGCCTCGTGCTAGTTTCATGTGTGAATATCATTTTTTATTAACATAATACACATATCACTTGCAGCACTACATCCTTCACTGCCAGTGGCTTTCACATCAAATGCCACAGCAAATCTTATTTTTCGCTAATAGACGACGACTTGTACATCGTAGCAGCAAAAGTGAACATGGGTGCAGGGTGGCACTAAACCTACAGCACCAGCTGCGCAGCAGCTCGGAACACTCTGCTCAATTACCTGCTCCTCCTGACCCACTCTCTAGCCTATCCCACCCTACAAAACGCTGCCAGAACTTCTGTTAGGTGTTTCATGGCTTCTTCGGAGAGAAGTTCACCTTTCCAGCACCTCACTACAGCCATTGTCAAAATATCACATTATACAATTCACTGGAAGTGAACTTATTGCTAAATACCCATTAGGTTCCCAGGAGATGCCTCACATTAATTGTTTAGTGGAAGCACCCCTAGGCTATCGCTAGGGAAGAACATTAAATGCATAAAAAGAGAAGTTGACAGAGATCCCTGTAGAACAAGATACATCTTCTGGCTTAAAACTTCTCCATGCAGGATCCTGCAAGTCGCTGTTCAAAGTGGTAATTTGTGGGGTTATTTTTCCTGCTCCTGCAAGCACAAATAAAATTAAGGAGAAAGGAAAACCAGTGCTGCATCAGCATGGCAACGGCCTGTAAATGAACGTCATTATGAAAAGCCAAGCCGAGGATGGCAAACAAGGTCAAAACCCCCCAAAGCCAAAACCAAAAAGGAGGTTGTTTTGTACCTGAGGTGTCTGCACGGCTTGCAGAGGTAATAGCAAGAGGGAAAAAAGTTATAGAGCAGAGAAACTGCAGAACTAATGCTGCAGATGAAATGCAGAGTAAGAAATGAGAAAGACATTTGGGAGGGAAAACGAAGAGAGAAAGGAGAGGTGGAATGCTCGCATGAGCTCTGCACTCAGAACAGTTGCACCTAAAATGCCAGATAGCTGTCGGTGAGCAAGAAGTCCAGGTCAGAAAGGCAGGGTAATGATTTTGGCAGCTAGGCACACTGTAGTTTCCTATCTGCTACAGCCTTTTGTTTTTCACCAAGCCCCCTTTACGTTGTTCCTTACTGTTGGTAGCTGATCGCTCTCCTCTCGGTTATGCATCTAACACCATCTCATCTGTTTTACTCTGCCCTGGATTTAAAAAGTCCTCTGAAAGAAACCTGTAGTACGGCCCTGTGCCTTGCTCATCTGAGGAAAAGGCGTTGCGGGGGCTTGGTAGTGCGGGCGCAATGCCACAAGAGGGGGCACTAGTTAAAGGAGACGCAGCAGCCACCTCGCTTCTCGCAGCTCTCCCTTTATGTCGCTCATAAGAACAGGGGCGGAAGAGAGAAAACTTCTGTTTTCAGACTGAACCAGAATTTATGATGCTGTTATGTTGAGAATATTTATTCCTATCGGGATAATTAATGGAAGGATATCTACCACGGAGATGCTCTGTATAAGGAGGCAGAGAAGCCTGAGCATCCTCAAAAGTAATTAGCGGAATAAAATGAAGGTTTTGCTCACATCCCCCTTAAGAAAAACATTTACCTAGGAGGAAAATCTTTATTTTAGGCTGAGTCGTCAGATCTGTCT
Source organism: Tricholaema leucomelas (assembly GCA_013400475.1). Taxonomy (NCBI): domain Eukaryota; kingdom Metazoa; phylum Chordata; class Aves; order Piciformes; family Lybiidae; genus Tricholaema lacrymosa; species Tricholaema leucomelas. The sequence continues at coordinate 408,196 of WAAF01016150.1, read as the reverse complement.
ATACTCAGCGTTTGAAAACACAGGGCTCCTAGATGCTGAGATGTGATTCATAGAATAGAGTCATGGAATCACTCAGGTTGGAAGGGACCACAAGGATCAGACAGTTCCAAGCCCCTGCCATGCCCAGGGACACCCTACCCTAGAGCAGGCTGCACACAGCATCAGCCAGCCTGGCCTGAAACACCTCCAGCCATGGGGCCTCAACCACCTCCCTGGGCAACCCATTCCAGCCTCTCACCACTCTCATGCTCAACAACTTCCTCCTCACCTCCACTCTGACTCTCCCCACCTCCAGCTTCACTCTATTCTCCCCAGTCCTGGCACTCCCTGACAGCCTAAAAAGTCCCTCCCCAGCTTTTTTTGTAGCCCCCTTCAGATGCTGAAAGGCCACAAGAAGGTCCCCTGGGAGCCTCCTCTTCTGCTGCTTGAACAGCCCCAACTCTTTCAGTCTGTCCTCACAGGAGAGGTGATTCTGTTTTCAACTGTCGGTGCCTCACAGCTTATGTAATCATTTGCCTCTGTAAAAAGTGTACACAAATGATATTAGTCTGAATTTCCTTTTCCCTTGGCACTGGGTTTGTGCAGGTGCAAATGCCTGCGAGGCTGTAGAAACCGAGCCTCTGTATTTTGCTGCGCTATGGTAGCTGCCTATCTCAGGGGCTTGTAAGGCTTCCCTAAATATGTAAGCACCTCAGTCTGCTCAGAATTTTCCTCCAAGCAGCTCAAAGAGGCAGGAACTATTGTTACACCTTGTTTTATCTTTGAGGAGCTAAGGCAGTTCAGGCATGGAAACCTTCCCGTGCCACTGAAATTGCTGGGGTCCAGACAGTCCCACACATTTTATGGCTTTTCCTGCATTAAAATTGCCAAAATATGGGGATGAGGCTTAACAACACTAAGTGCAGGATTCTGCACTCTGGCCACAACAACCCCAAGCAGCACTACAGGCTGGAGACAGAGTGGCTGAGAGCAGTCAGGCAGAGAGGGACCTGGGGGTACTGGTAGAGAGGAGCTGAAGATGAGGCAGCAGTGCCCAGGTGGGCAGCAGAGCCAATGGCATCCTGGGCAGGCTCAGGAGCAGTGTGGGCAGCAGGACAAGGGAGGTTCTTCTGCCTCTGTGCTCAGCACTGCTCAGGCCACCCCTGGAATGCTGTGTCCAGTTCTGAGGTCCTCAATTCAAGAGAGATGTTGAGGTGCTGGAAAGTGTTTGGAGAAGGGCAGCAAGGCTGGGGAGGGGCCTGGAGCACAGCCCTGTGAGGAGAGGCTGAGGGAGCTGGGGGTGTGCAGCCTGCAGCAGAGGAGGCTCAGGGCAGAGCTCATTGCTGTCTGCAGCTCCCTGCAGGGAGGCTGTAGCCAGGTGGGGTTGGGCTCTGCTGCCAGGCAAGCAGCAACAGAAGAAGGGGATAGAGTCTCGAGTTGTGCCAGGAGAGGTCTAGGCTGGATGTTAGGAGGAAGTTGTTGTCATAGAGAGTGATTGGCATTGGAATGGGCTGCCCAGGGAGGTGGTGGAGTCTCTGTGCCTGGAGGTGTTTGAGCAAAGCCTGGCTTGGAGGTCTCTTCCAGTTTGGTTGATTCTATGATTCTATGAAATTTGGCTAAATATAACACTTGAGACTTAATGAGGTTACTGCAAGCTCTCTGCTGCATGTTCCAACCATTTCACCCAGGTTAAGCATCCTGGCAAAGGAGGACGGCTCAGGAAAATGGGCATTCTATTGTCAGGTCTTCCTGTAGGCTTTGTCCCCAACCTGCTCCACTACAGGAACGACTATGCACCACCAACTGAACTCTCTCTTGGTGTACTGTGCAAAATCAATAGGCTATCAAATGGAAAACCATCCCTCATGGTGCATCTGATCTGCGGTTGAGCTGAGCATGAATGCATTGTCAGTGCCTGTGCTGGGAGTCTTGTATGTTCCTCAGGACTGGGTTAAAATAGGTTTGTTTAACTCAGCAGCGTGTCCAGAATGGGAAAAGCTGCAAAAATGGCAGATATCTCTCACGATCAGCCACCAAGCTGACAAAAAGGAAAGGAAGGACATTTAATTTTAAGCTTAGAGCTTGAAGAGTGAAGAGTCAGCTCCCCTGCTCTATCACAGACTGTCCTTGTGATCTCAGCTAGACACATCCAGAATACCTTAAGGGATTGCTTCACAGGCAGCTTGAGTTGAACTAACTGTTAGGAGCTGCTTCCTTTCTTACCTGAAGATAGTCTTTATGTACCTCTCATGGTACAACAATGGCAACTGGAGGCCCTCAAGAGGCTGAAAAATAACTTGGCCAAAACCGAAGGCAATTCTCATTAGATTAGTGAATGGAATTGCCTTGCAATTGGACGAGTAGCATCAAAAGCTGATAGGAAGAAAGGGTTATAATGCTGAGATTGGGGATGTGCACAGGGAAAAGCAAGGGAAGGAGAAGGAAGGTGGCTGTGCTTCTTTGGCTGTAAGAAGCCATGAGCCTATCTCAGCTGCCTGTGAAAAATGTGTGTCAGGCAACCAGAGCACATAATAGATGGGAAGTGGGATGGAGTCTGAGACTCAACCTTCTGACCCAGCAGCCAGATGGGAATGCAAAGAGGAGAGCAGCTCTCAATCTCATGGTGCTCTGAGGGATTCATGTGCTGGAAGCTCTGGCTATTCAAAACCAGCCATCCATAAGGCTGCTGGAGTGAAGGACAGTGTCTCACAAGGAAAAGGACATGATGTTTATATCTAGAGGCCCTAGGCTAAGAGTACTGACTCGGAATACAGGGTACAGCTCTTCTCTCTGCAAGGCCACAGGGTATCACTATTCCTACCTTCCTACTCACTAGGTCATGTATTGCCTTCCAGTAACTGAGTGGGGCTACAGGAGGGCTGGGGAGGGACTATTGACAAGGTCTTGTAATGACAGGATGAGGAGGAATGGGTTTGAAATGGCAGAGGGGAGATTGAAACTGGATGTTAGGCAGAAGTCCTTTCCAGTGAGGGTGGTGAGACCCTGGCACAGGTTGCCCAGGGAGGCTGTGGAGCACAGAGCACAGAATGTGACTGAAGATCACATTGGGTGATTCTGTGCTTCACAACCTCCCTGGAGGTGTTCAAGGGCAGGTTGGATGAGGCCTTGAGTGACCTGTTCTAGTGGGAGGTGTCCCTGCCTCTGTTGGGGGGTTGGAACTAGATGATCTTTGAGGTCCCTTCCAACCTAAACCTTTCTCTGGTTCTGTGATTCTATGCCATCTCCAGAACAAGGAGATCTGATGAGTCATTTGTCAAGGTGCTGTCAGCTTCAATTTCTCAAAAGGATTGACTTTGTATCAGGACAGACAACTTTGTCTAGTGGACAACACTCTTCACAGTGCCAGCAGCTGAGCAAACCAGGGAGCATCATGCATGAAGTGCTACCAGATTCATGGCCCATGCAAGATCCACAGAAAGACCCTTGTGAGGGTTGCACATCCCTTAGGCTCTTTTGTCCAGGATTGGATATGGGGCACGCAAAGAAGACTTAGACATGAGCCAGAAAAAAGAAGTGTGTCATTGTATGATATTTGGGTAAGGAAATGAATGGTGCAAGACACAGTCTACAGAAGCTCAGAACATTGTTTACCTTGTCTGTAATATCCCAGAGAACCTCCCAGAGTATAAAAGCCAAGGAAACTGCACCAGACCAGAGGACCACTTGACTTGATGTCTTGCCTCCGAACGGCCGCAGAAACACAGACAGAAATGGAACATTTTCCCTGCCACATCTTCCTGGATTCTGGAACTTTTCTTGCCTGGGGATGTTTGAGAAACAAGTTATAATGATGCCCCTGATGGACCTTTTTTTTCCCCCCCTTGAATTTGTCTCATCACTTTCTGAATGCACTCATCATTTGGACTCTGCAGCCCCCTGTGATGAGGACTTCCAGAGCTGAGCTGCGCACAGCCAATGTGACTGGTTTTGCTTGGTTAAAGCCAGTTACCAGAGCATTCAGTGTTGTGTATTGTAAGAAACAATGAATAAACCTTTCCCATTCACTTTCTCCATGTCAGTCATCATTTTATCTGCCTTCACCATGCGAGAGAGGAAACTTGAGAATGGATTTGTCTTTGTTCTTGTCTTCTCTCTTTTGTAGTGCAATAGACTTGTCTGGTTTCCAGCATTCAAACCCGAGACTGTTCTCTGGAACTCATCTGCAGGTGGCTACCATCTATAGGCAGGCATATCACAGTGATCATATCACAGAAGTGAAACATCACAGAACACTAGGGGCTGGAAGGGGCTTCTAGAGATCATCCAGTCCACCCCCCCCTCCATCAAGGCAGGATCACCTAGGAAAGGCCACACAGGAATGCATCCAGGAGATGCATTCTTCAGAGAAGGAGACTCCACAACCTCTCTGGGCAGCCTGGTCCAGTGCTCTGTCACCTTTACTGTAAAGAAGTTTTTCCTTCTGTTGAGGTGGAACTTCCTGTGTCCTAGCTGGTACCTGTTGTTCCTGGTCTTATGGCTGGGCACCACCAAACCAGACTGGTGTTTTCATCATGGCACCCACCCCTCAGATATTCACAGGTGTTAATAAGATCCCCTTTCAGCCTCCTCCTCTCATGACTAAACAGCCCCAGCTCTCTCAGTCTTTCTTCACAGGAGAGATGTTTCAGCCCCCCAGTTAGCCTTGTAGCTCTCTTTTGGACTCTCTCCAGTAGATCTCTGTCTCTCATGAACTGGGAAGCCCCAAACTGGATACAGCATTCCAGCTGTGGTCTCATCAAGGTGTCCAGGCTCCCCTGGCAGGGGAGGAGAACCCCCGTAGACCTGCTGGACACACTTCTAGAGCACCCCAGGATGCCATTGACCTTCTTGGCCACAGAGACACGCTGCCATCCCAGGGATAATTTGCTGTCCACCAGGACTCCAAGGTCTTTCTGCGTGGAGCTGCTTCCCAGCAGGACGACACCTAGTCTGTACTGGTGTCTGGTGCTACTTCTCCCCAGACACAGGACTCTACACTTGTCTTTATTGAGCTTCATGATGTTCACCTTTGCCCAACTCTCCAGGTTGTCCTGATCTCACTGAATGGCAGCACAGCCCAAAGGGTGTCAGCCACCCCCCCAGTTTCCTATCATCAGCAAACTTGCTGAGGGCGCACTCTATCCCTCACCCAGGCCATTGATGAAGAAACTGAGCAAAACTGGACCCAGTACTGATCCCTAGGGAACCCCACTGGCCACAGACCTCTTACTGGACTCTATGCCACTGACCACAGCTTCCTGAACTCTGTTGTTGAGCCAATTTCCAATCCACCTCACAGTCCAATCTTCTAACCTGCTTTTCTTGAGTCTGCCTATGAGGATGCTATGGAAGACAGTGTCAAAAGCTTTGCTGAGGTCAAATCAGATGATATCCACTGCTCTCTTTTCATCTATCCATTTGATCATACCTTAGTAGGAGGCTATCAGATTAGTCAAGCACAATTTCCACTTAGTAAACCCATGCTGGCTACTCCTGATAACCTTAATTTCTTCCATGTGTTTAGAGATGGTCTCTTGAATGAGCTGCTCCATCACCTTTCCAGGAATGGAGGTGGGGCTGACTGGTCCTGTTGAACTTGTAGAACTGATCTCTCTGTGCACAGAGGGAATGCCCAAGGTGCACATCTTGAGTACCTCAGGTTGACCAGACTTGGGCTGCAGGTTCAAGCTGTGCACAGCTAATATCCTAACCTATCTGAAACACTTCAGACTTAACTATAACTGCAGCGGAGTTCTAAAGCTTCTTCAAAGTGAGACACTTACTCTAAAAGTGCCCATGNATTTCTTCCATGTGTTTAGAGATGGTCTCTTGAATGAGCTGCTCCATCACCTTTCCAGGAATGGAGGTGGGGCTGACTGGTCCTGTTGAACTTGTAGAACTGATCTCTCTGTGCACAGAGGGAATGCCCAAGGTGCACATCTTGAGTACCTCAGGTTGACCAGACTTGGGCTGCAGGTTCAAGCTGTGCACAGCTAATATCCTAACCTATCTGAAACACTTCAGACTTAACTATAACTGCAGCGGAGTTCTAAAGCTTCTTCAAAGTGAGACACATGGGCACTCTAAAAGTGCCCATGCATGCATCACTTACACATATACAGAGATGCTGAACACCAGTCTCCTGTAAATGATGAGGATAGTACTTGGCTCTGAAAGGAGTTCTCTAAACTTGCAGCCCTGAAAGGAATAAAGCAACCAGAAAGGGAAAGAGCTCCTTGACTCTCAGCTTGCACAACTGTGGCTGGAGGATGAAGCCTTTCTTGCTCTTCATTTGAGGTCAGCTTGCACACTTTGACTATGCTCATGCAGCAATATTATCCCAGATTCAAGCCCAGGGTGACCTCTGCCACGTTTCACATGTGAAATGGCTCATGCTGACATGTCATTAGGCAGTGACCTCTTTGCCCTGCTTATCTGGGTACCAGGCGTTGATCTAACAAGAACAGAGGTGGCCAAGGTTCAGTGGCTCTATCCATACCCAGCAGTGTTTCATTTACCAGCACTGCCATAGCCCCAGAGAGCAATGTGCCTACAAGATGAGATGACTCAGCCTGTACACCCAACATATGAGGCCCCTTTTATTCTTGCACCCTCCTCCTGGGGCCACCATCTCAAGTGTGAGCAGCTAAGGGTGATGATGGTTTCTTCTAGGATTGGAACATGAGGCCACAAAGTAAGATCTCATGGTGTTGTGGATGAGGTGCTGAATTCTACCAGAACCCTGCCATCAAATGCTCCTTGATAGAGGACATATACCCTGGGAAGCAGCTCACTGCTGCAACCCTTTCGCTCTCCTGTTAGCTGAGTATATGACATTCTCAGCTACCTTTACATGAACTGGCCTGTGAAACATCACACTTGGGCATCTGAGAAATCATGAGCTTGGAAATGAGGGAGGAAGCTCTGTTAAAACTGCAGTTAAAGAAACCATTCTCACTTCCTGCAGTGGGACCAAAAAATAGTTTTTGTGGAGGAAAAGTGAAAGTGATGATGTTAGAGATGATCACTGGAACATATTCATGTTAGTCATAACTTAGTATGTCTGGGATCAGTCCAAGCCAATCTGGAGAGCTGTCGTGCATGTGTCTATGTGAGAATGAGTCACCTGAGAGCCTTTTAAAGTCCAGAGAAAGAAACATGTCCTTTCCAGGGTGGATCAGAAGAATCACATCTGAAAATTGTCTAGCCCCTGCTTCTGCTGGAGGGAGTTTGGCTAACACCACCAGGCAATCCTTCTGTTCCTTTTCCTTGCACTGAATTGGCAATCATGTGGCTGACTGATCAGGTAGATTGGAAAGGCACTGGATGAGCACTACAGACTTTTTTGGATCTCTTTTGCATTCAAAAGAAGTATTTTCCAGATTACCCTGATTCTGGTATTTCAGGAGCTCTGATGTCACTGTGGAGACTGTTAAGAGCTGGTGATTGGCGTGGAAGCCTCCTTAGATTGCCATAAATTCACTGTGAAAATAAAACTTCTGTTTAGGACAGTGAAGCTTGGCTCTAGATCTGCACACATCTGACAGAGATTCTTCACTGGGAGGTAACTCTGTTGTGCACACCTGTGATCAGGATTGGGGCTCTCAGGATTGGGGCTCTCAGGATTTAAACACTGAATACTGAGCTGGCACAGCAAAAAGCCAGGCTTAGAACCACATTTACATGGAACTTTGTGAAATATCCTGCTGTTCTCCTTGAAAAGACATTGCTTACACTTCAGAGGACTCATCTCTCTAAGGTAATACTTGTATTTGGGTGCAAAATAATTGTTACTGTTGTACATCCCCTTAAAGTGATAGCTGAGAGGCCCAAATGTGCAGAGCAGGGCCAAGACCAATCTCAGCTGTGCTAACAGAATGTGTCCCAGCCACATGGACAGATGTGGCTTCTTTCCTCTGAGGAGGAAGTTGTTCAGAGTAAGAGTGGTGAGAGCCTGGACTGGGCTGCCCAGGGAGGTGGTTGAGGCCCCATAGCTGGAGATGTTCAAGGCCAGGCTGGCTGAGGCTGTGTGCAGCCTGCTCTAGGGTAGGGTGTTCCTGGGCATGGCAGGGGGGTTGGGACTGGCTGCTCCTTGTGGTCCCTTCCAACCCTGGCTGATTCTGTGATTCTCTAGACAAACTCACAATAGCAGATACAAGAAGTATCTCACAATAGTTCCTATGGGCTACATCTCCAGGTCTTGTCCTCCACTTTCCTTGGACAATAGGGTAAAGATTCATCCCATCAAATGCAAACATTTACAGCATAGGCATAAGAATCTATGGTACTCATTATACTGTCTATGTGTGATCAGTGGAAAGAAATAAGCTGTCTAGGTTACTGGTTTTAGCCTTGACTGAGGTGTCTAAAGTAGGCCATGCAAATCAAACTAAAGAACCAGTCTGCACACTGCTGCCAAGTGTATTTTCTAGCTTTTGTCTGCAGAATATGGGGGTGAGATTCAACAAGGCCAAGTGTAGGGTTCTACACTGGCCACAACAACATCAAGCAGCACTACAGGCTGGGGACAGAGTGGCTGAGAGCAGCCAAGCAGAGAGGGACCTGGGGGTGCTGGGAGAGAGGAGCTGAAGATGAGGCAGCAGTGCCCAGGTGGGCAGCAGAGCCAATGGCATCCTGGGCTGGCTCAGGAGCAGTGTGGGCAGCAGGACAAGGGAGGTTCTTCTGCCCCTGTGCTCAGCACTGCTCAGGCCACCCCTGGAGTGCTGTGTCCAGTTCTGGGCTCCTCCATTGCAGAGAGATGTTGAGGTGCTGGAAGGTGTTGAGAGAAGGGCAGCAAGGCTGGGGAGGGGCCTGGAGCACAGCCCTGTGAGGAGAGGCTGAGGGAGCTGGGGGTGTGCAGCCTGCAGCAGAGGAGGCTCAGGGCAGAGCTCATTGCTGTCTGCAGCTCCCTGCAGGGAGGCTGTAGCCAGCTGGGGTTGGGCTCTGCTGCCAGGCAGCCAGCGACAGAAGAAGGGGACACAGCCTGAAGCTGTGCCAGGGCAGGTCTAGGCTGGATGTTAGGAGGAAGTTGTTGTCAGAGAGAGTGATTGGCATTGGAATGGGCTGCCCAGGGAGGTGGTGGAGTCGCTGTCCCTGGAGGTGTTGAAGCCAAGCCTGGCTGGGGCACTTAGTGCCATGGTCTGGTTGATTGGCCAGGGCTGGGCGCTAGGTTGGGCTGGCTGAGCTTGGAGGTCTCTTCCAACCTGGTTGATTCTATTCTATTCTATTCTATTCTATTCTATTCTATTCTATTCTATTCTATTCCAACCGGGCTGATTCTGTGATTCTATGAAAAAAAACTGGCTCCACAGTGCTCAGTTCAGTAGAAGCTTTTAGAATTCAATCTGCTGTTTAAAGATAAAGCAAGAGGGAGAAACAGTTGGGTTTGTGTGGTATTACATCCATTTGGCTCCATTTTCATATTGATTGTATACATGAAAAAAGGGGAAAAGTAAATAAACCTGAAGAGGATAATGTCCCAAATTGAGTTTTATCACAAGTGTCTCCTGCTGGGATTTGAGAGCAAAACCTCTCCTCGAGGGGACAGAATAATATCACTTCAGTTATGGCCATATTGTTCATTTGGAATCTCCTCATCAGCATGTCAACACATGGTATTCAGTGCTTGGAGAGACAATAAAACCAAAGGGCTCATCTTCAGGCATGTTAGCAACGTTTACACTGCAGAGATCTTGGCCCTTAAGAAAACCTACAACCAGTAGCAAAGTTATCAGATGGAGTTGGGCTCATTTTCTTTTACACTCCATGCAGGGCCACAATATATCTTTAAAGGCAGCTGGGAAATTAATGCTGCAACTTCAAATGGCATTCTGTGTCTGAGGGAGTGATCTGCTGCGGGGTTCAGAGAGCGGCTGTGACGAGAGGAGGTGTGATAGTGGATGCCCATAATGCATTTACCCCCAGGTGCGCTCGCTCAGCCTGTTCAGTCTGCAGCTTATTTAGTTAGTTTTGAGCTTAGGAGCACCTTTAGAGGTTTATTTTGCTGCACTCAGGCAAATGGCTACGATTCACTTACAAAATGGGTGAGAGGGAAGGTTTCTGTGCATTTCTCTGCGTTCTGCTCTCTACAACTATCTGAAGGGAGGCTGTAGCCAGGTGGGGTTGGTCTCTTCTGCCAGCATGCTAGTTTGAAGCTAGCTAGAATGTTTTGGTGAGAAGAATTGGATTACAGGCTGTGAAAGGGAAACAGTGGTAATGTCTGCTGCACTCATAGGCTTGCTGAGATGGATAAGAACAAGGGTATAAATATAGATAACACAGTTGGTCTCTGTCTGGGCTTTGGGTTGCATTTCTCTCTCTAAACTAACCTGCTGTCTTTGTGACTAATCCACCTGCTTCCTAACCTCCCCTGGCCAACTCTCCAATCTTCCTTGGGCACAGGGCAACGTCTGGGGTAAGGTAGAGAGGGGTGGGAGAAGGTGGAAGGGCAGCTGGGAGCTCCTCCTGGGGACTCAGCTTTCTGGGAGGGCTGTTGTGTTTCTGTATTACCTTTAACTTGTCTATGTCTGTCTGTAGCTGTATAGATTCTATCTGCTTGTATCTTGTGCTAAGCTGTACAGATAAAGCTTCATTCAATTTCCAGAGCTGCTGACTCTAGGCTGGGTGATTTCCAAAGTGTGGGGGGGGTGAAGAACACCTAAACCATCACATCCAGGCAAGCAGCAACAGAACAAGGGGACACAGCCTCAAGCTGTGCCAGAGGAGGTCTAGGCTGGATGTTAGGAGGAAGTTGTTGGCAGAGAGAGTGATTGGCATTGGAATGGGCTGCCCAGGGAGGTGGTGGAGTTTCTGTCCCTGGAGGTGTTGAAGCCAAGCCTGGCTGGGGCACTTAGTGCCATGGTCTGGTTGATTGGCCAGGGCTGGGTGCTAGGTTGGGCTGGCTGAGCTTGGAGGTCTCTTCCAACCTGCTTGATTATGATTCTATGATTCATTATAAGACTATGTGGAATGAGATTGGGCTGCTTTGCTGTTTTTCAGATGGGGAAGGATTGAGGGTTTTGAATGGTAGTGCAAAACAGAGTTGTGCTACCATTTCTTTTTGAGAGAGGGAAGCTGAGGCACACTACAATAAACCTTCACAGGAGGAGGCTGCTTGTTTTGTAAAACTCAGCTTCTTTCCAGTGCTATTCCTTTCTTGCAAGGAGAGCAACACTTCAGGAAACACATCCTCTTCTACAGCTCAAGTGCAAGTCACTTCCAAGTGTGCTTGGTATTAAGGTTTACCTGTATTAATGATTGAAAAAGGGCTAATGCATGATTAATAAATATTATAAGCACAGTACAATCCCAAGTAACATTTCCCAAAGAGGACAGTGAGAGCTTCAGCAGATCTTTTAGGTAGTAGGCTGTGGGTCAGGAGTTTGCCACATTGCACATTCAGTAATCTGTATGATAGAAGTGAGGACTTTTGAAAACAGCTCCTTAAAAACAAACTTATAATGCAGTGGATTTATCTTCTGTGGTGAAAGAAAACATGCAAGGAAGCAGAAGGATGTCTTGAAATGAAATATAGAGAACCTTCATCAGATACATCAGGCTGGGGGAATATTCTAAACTGAAGGTGACTGTGGGATAAAAAAAACCCAAAACCACAAAAGAGAGGTCTTGTGGCTTATATTGTGTTTCTTAAAGGGGGAAAAAACACCTGTTTGGGGTTTTATTTCATTTAAGGAAGGTGATGGGGCTGCCACTTGAGTACCTATCTGTTCAGCATCAGTAGTAACTAATGCCAGTACACTATGATTACAAGGGCATGGACACTACGTATCTCTATTGCAAAACTATCTCTCTGTTCTATTATTAATCCTAGTGCAATTGTGCCTCTGAAAGCTGGGATGTGGGAATCCTGGGCAGAGGGAGCTCTGGAGGGCCCTGCAAAGGAGCGAAGCTATCCACTGGCCTGCAAAACTGCACAGCCCACATCAAAGCTGCAGCGATGGGAAAAGAAAACAGGAGCTGGCTGGGGCATAGGCTAACATCTACATTTGGATTTGTCTGCTGCTGAGTGCTGTGACACATCCAGCCTGCGTCTCCGTGTGAGAGGAGCAAAGGTCTAGGGCTGGTGGCATGGAGAAGTCTCCCATTTCCCCATCAGGCTGCCTTGGTCCCACATGAGCTGCTTCATTTGGCAGTGGAAATTCCTCATCTCTCTCCCAAAATCCCATCGTGGTCCAGGCACTTCCCCATCTGCCCGCAGCAAGCTTTGTGAAGCTGTTCTTGGTGGGGAGATGCTGAACATCTGAAAGCAAAGGCTCCTCCAGGACTTCCTATCTCCTGCAATGCCATGGGATCGCTTGGGAAAACGTTGTAAGAAGGACAACACAGAGCTCCTTGCTGCTGCCAGTAGTGGTTGAGCCACTCTCCAGAAGCCTGAGTAGCTCTGAGAACCCAGGAAAGGGAACAGCTTCTATTCCTACCCCTGGCCCTGCAGGGATGGGATAGGAGGCAGGGAGGGAGCAGAAGAAGGCTTTTTGGAAATCAACAACAACCAAAAAAAGGATTTCATGAGAAAAAAAGCCTGCACTTATCCAACACCAGACAACTTCCCAAATCCAGCTCACCTAAGCTACTTCCCCCCTCCCCTCCACGAGCAGAAGGAATGCTGCAAGCAGTCACTCTGCTAATGGTCTTTTTTTCACGTCGCTTCCCCTTGCTCCCCGAACTGAAGGCAGAGCTGCAGAGACTTCAGGAGCCTCTTCATGCTATCACTTCACAGGCTGGAAGGTGACAGCTTCGCCAGGGACTAATGCAGGCCGACATAATTGAATGTGGCCTGCAGCAAAGCAGCTGCCTGGAGCCACTGTTGATTGTAGCTGTCATCAGGTGGAGCTTGCTGCCGGAAAATACGGTCCGGAGGAATGCGGCTCTCGCAGGCTGCGCGGCGCTGATAGCTTATTTACTACTACCTCGCTACAACACTTTTGTGGTTAATAACTGTCAGTGCCTCTCTGCTGAGTGAGCACAGATACTCCAACTCGGAATCATCGTCAGTAATCCTCCCACTGACCTGGGCTGGGAAATTAAAGAACGGCCGGAGCTTGCCCCGTCTGCTGCGTGTAAATTGTGTGTCCTCTTGTCTGCCCGCCTGCATCCCTGCCTTCCTGCCTTCCTGCCTTCCTGCCTTCCTGCATCCCTGCCTTCCTGCCTCTTTCTCTCTCTCTTTCTCTCTCTCTCTCTCTCTCTCTCTCTCTCTCTCTCTCTCTCTCTCTCTCTCTCTCTCTCTCTCTCTCTCTCTCTCTCTCTCTCTCTCTCTCTCTCTCTCTCTCTCTCTCTCTCTCTCTCTCTCTCTCTCTCTCTCTCTCTCTCTCTCTCTCTCTCTCTCTCTCTCTCTCTCTCTCTCTCTCTCTCTCTCTCTCTCTCTCTCTCTCTCTCTCTCTCTCTCTCTCTCTCTCTCTCTCTCTCTCTCTCTCTCTCTCTCTCTCTCTCTCTCTCTCTCTCTCTCTCTCTCTCTCTCTCTCTCTCTCTCTCTCTCTCTCTCTCTCTCTCTCTCTCTCTCTCTCTCTCTCTTTCTTTCTTTGGAGAACCTCCAAAACAATTTTAAGGATATTTCCTCCTCCTGTTTATTTAACTGTCACAGGAGGTGGGAGAAATACAATCTGCTAAATTAGGCATGAAAAAACTGTAGCCAAGGAGAAGGCTCCCTGATTTCCGCCCTGACAGAGAAGTGACTTTAATTACAAACTCGGATGAAGAAGCAATCACATTTTCCATTTATACAGCCTCCCCCCCCCATTTCCAATAGGTTTAATCTTTTCTCCTTGGAGTCTATGAAGTGTAGAAGGTGCATGAGAATATTTCATGTGAACGAGACTGCAGAAGCTCTCTCCTAGACGAGTGTTGCAGGAAACACTGATCTTTGCTGGAGAAATCCTACCTAAACTCTTAGTGAAAACATAATCCAGCCCCAGGATAAACTTCATCTCTTTTGTGTGTGTGTGATCCCAACTATGCATTACCTCTTGATAACATCCTTCTAACCACCATATATCCTATTTAAACCTAGTACACTGCATGTAGTATGTACAGTACAATGTATCAAATACACTACCTATTTAGTATGTTGAGGATACCAATTTAAATCTGAATAGAAAATACAAGCCCTGGGCTGCATTAAAACATACATAGAGGGAAGAAGAAGATCCCCTAGCGCTCAGATTATTGCGTGGTGTGCTGATAATATATTACTCTGGTTGCGTTTCAGGAGTGTCATCTTACTTTAAATACTTGTCATTGGCATTTAAAAAACTAAATCATACTGGTGTCACTGGCTCTTAGACACCCAGCTCTTCCACATCGTTTGGCAACTAAGGAGGTGCAGAAACCTGCAGGTACATCAAAGACCTCAAAGTGAGTTGATAAAATAAAAAGAAGTAGAAGAAGGGATATTAGGGAGCAGATATGAAAAGCAGGATTGTCAGCCCGTGTCTGCTGGCTGTTTTGATTTTGTTGCTTTGCTGTTTGTACCTGCTTGGCTTCCTGGAAAATTAGCTTGCTGGGGATGATGACAAGGGAGTTGGCTACACCTGCACTGAAATGTTGCACTCGTGTTCCTTGCTGGGATGCAGGATGGAGCATCCTCTCAGTTGCTTCCGTGAGGTTCTGTCCAGCCTGTAGCACCTGCATCGACCCAATTGTAGTCTCAGAGTGTCAGAAAAGTCTCTACAAAGTGAACTTTAACTCGCAGAGAACTCCTTCTGAGCAGCTCTCTGGGCTTTATTTGGGTTTTAGTTACTTTGGTTTTGCACTCAATCCATCTCCCTCTTTGCATTATGATTAATGTAGTGATTAATTTTATTGATTCTAGCTTCCACCTAGGATTACACTATGGATGCTCCTTTGATGTTATGCTAAAGGAACATTTTGTCCTTTATCTTGATTCTGAACTTCTCTTACACTGCTGCAAAATCAGGGATAATTCTGGTATGAAACTGGTGTAGAGTAAGAAATGCACCCCTTGTGTTTATCTCACCTGTGAACCTCCAGAATGAAAGCTGTGGGTCTGACCCCGAGCATTCTTACGGTGTAACTTAAACGACTTCAGCAGAGTTAGCGCTGATAGATGCCCTCACGAGTAACCAGCAGCGGAACCGATCGCTCTTCCGCAGGGTTCTTCCACTGCAGACAGAAACAATCCCAAAAGGTATTTCTTCCCAAGCCTACTTGAGTGGGTCGTGAAATATTTCTTCCCTTCCTTGACAGAACGGGATCTGCTCTTTATGAAAAGCAAGTATTAATTATACAAGCGTTAGTCCCAAACATCTGTGTGGGTTTTTTGCCTGCTTTTAGATAAAGATGCTCCTTCAGCTGGCACCGAGCCTTCTCGGGGAAGGGAACGCTGCAGACTGCAGAGCCTCACCGTGCTAACACCAGCAGGCTGCTGCCTCGCTGCTTCCCCCGAACCGCGAGCGAGCAACAGCCTCAGAAGCAGGGAAAACCGCAGTTTGTAGAGGCTCATCCTGGTGTCGGCTCAGCTGTCTGCTTGTATTTAGATTTCGGGAGCTTGCAAGAGGATTAAAACCACTTGTTTCTTTTCTNTTCCTTTCTTTTTTTTTTTTAACTTGTCACTGCAATAAAGTTGGCTGTGGCTCTGGGGAGTCCTCTGTAAAGTACAATGCCCTGGGCTATGGGAGATGGAGCCCTCAATAACTGATATGAAAGGTCCTTAATTAAGCACTTAGCATTTCAAGGCAGTTATCACGGCTAGCCCACAGCCCGAGCTGGCAGTCCGTCACCACCGATAGGCCACCTAGATGACTAACGTGAGTTGAGTCGAGTCTTTTGTACTTTAGGCGAGGAGCCCCGAGGCACAGGCTGATCTGGTGACCCTCCCAGATACACTTTCTCTGCCGGAAGGAACTGGATATCGGATGTGACAACACTGCAGACGGGGAACGTGAGCTCTGGGTTTGGGGTTTTTTTTCCCCTCCCTTTCTTCCCCCCGCCGAAGAGCAGGGATTGAGGAGAAAGTTAGAATGACAGTGGCACTTTCTTGGCTCTGCGCATTGGTATGAATATGACCAAACCAAATGAATGAATAATTATGACTGTATTATGAAAACAGAAGGGGGGGAAGATCCTGTTGCTGTGGTGCACTCAATTATTTCAGCGATTACATATGGCCAGTGGGAAGTTAACTAAGGCAGAGGCTGCGCTTCCCCGCGGTACCGCTCTCTGCACAGATCTCTCTCTCTGACCCTCCAGACATCAGAGCGTAAATATTTCAGGGCAAGTTTATCTTTATATTAAGGAGAGGGGGAAGACTTTTGTGGCATTAAAATGGAAAGGGTTAATGGAATGAACGATAGATTAAATTGTAAAGCAATCAAAGAAAACCAAAGGCTTTATAGCAGACAACCATCTTCTGGTGTTTGGGTCTGTGTCAAGCCATGGATGTGGAAAATTAAAGCCATACTGAGGAGGGAAATGAACCATGTCTAATACATCCCCAGCAATAAAATGTTTTCACTAGGACTGTAAAACTGTGGCTTACATTAGGAAAAAGAAAATCAAACTATATGTCAATTCCACATCATGGGACATGAAGTGTCCACAAAAATTTATATTACTATTTAAAAGTGTTTCATTCTGGTGTTTTATTGTGATTGGATGCGCCCTTCTCAGTATCTTTTGACTGGTATGAAAATGATTTGAACTACTTTTTTTAGCATTTATTTTACATCTATTACCTGTTCTATTACTTTTTATTATTTTATTGTGCTTGTGTAGAGGATTTTGCACAGTTTTCATTATAATGTAGCATTAAGTCAATTTATTTGTGTATTACACGCTGTATAATTGCACCTTTTTTTGTGGAACAATTTGGATTTCATTATCCAACAAATCAGCAGCCTTACATCTTGAAGAGCTCTTGTTTGGAAGCAGAGTGCATTTTCCATCTGAGACAACAGAGGTCAAGTTTGCATCAAAAAGGCAGCGGAAGATTCCTTACCTAAAGCGCTCGCACAGCTGAAGGAGGTCACGGTGGAAACAGAAATATTCATTTCTTTCAGGAAATATTTCATTGCTGTGATCCAGATCAATGGAGATCAATATCTGCAAGAAGGAAAACAGTATGGAACAAGGTGGTCTGACACAGAATAAGTTTGAAGGGGAATAGATCAAGGGGAAATCGAATGGGTGCAGAGAAGATGTCAAACGCAGCGGCGTTTTTTTTGTTTAATAGTCTTCTGTATCATTCTGTTCCTTAATTTACAAGTGCCATAAAGAGTATAACTAACACAGGCAAAGCAGAGTGTGCATCTGTTTGTGCAGATCTGCCTTGCTATCATTTATCAGCCTAAACCTTTCATGAGAGGTGACATAACAACAACTGCATCTCTCTCAGAGGTGAACTGACAGCCCCTCTGAAAAAGAAATGCAAACTAACGTTTTAACCAACAGAAGAAGAATGAGAGTGGATGTGAAGGCAGAGACCTTCATCTCTTTGTACTCTGCAAAAATTGCTACCCAAGTCCCTCACTTCCTCTCTGGTAGTTACTACAGCTTCACTCAGATGAGTTAATTTAAACCCGTGAGTAAATAAATTATCAGGTTGTACCCTTAACTTCTCACGTTATGAGGAAACCTTCCTGCTTCAGCTCTGCTGTCAGTCAGCTGTCCTGTCATGGCACAGTGGGACCACCAGCTTGCAGAGATTCCACCTCTGAGTTTTCTTTCCTGCTTAGAAGGGCTTTTTAATTGAAAATATCAGATTTAGAGTCAGGGATTTAGAGATGGGTGTCTGCACAGTGCTGGTGACACCAAGCTAGGAGCAGCTGTGGAGCTGTTGGAGGGTAGCAGAGCCCTGCGGAGGGACCTGGCCAGGCTGGATGGGTGGGCAGAGGCCAATGGGATGAGACTGAACAAGGCCCAGTGCAGGGTTCTGCATTTTGGCCACAACAACCCCAAGCAGCACTGCAGGCTGGGGACAGAGTGGCTGAGAGCAGCCAGGCAGAGAGGGAGCTGGGGGTGCTGGGAGAGAGGAGCTGAAGAGGAGCAGCAGTGCCCAGGTGGGNCTGGGGTTGGGCTCTGCTGCACACAGTAATGATTCTATGAAAAGAAATTCTCTCCCCTTTAGTGTTTTTCCGTTATTCTGGTGGCTGTTGCCATCTTCTGTGGGCTGAGAAGGGCTCAGTAGCATGTACACACAATCATTATGTCCATACCAAAGGCTGGTACAATGCTATTAAATGCTTGCACTTGGGCCTGATAAAAAAAAATCAGCTCTTCTTTCCAACCAGATTTCTGAATGCCTGTGCTAGTCTCAGCCTAGATGGGATATTTTAATGAGAGCAATTAGGTGATAGGCTGTGAAAAGGCAACAATGCTGATGCCTGCTGCACTCATAGGCTTGCTGAGATGGATAAAAACGAGAACACAAACATAGATAACAGATTTGCTCTCTGGCTTTTGAGCTACCTCCCTTCTCTCTCTAACCTGCTGTCTAACTAACCCCTCTGCTTCCTAACTCCCCTGGCTGACTCTCCAAATTCACCTTGAATGTAAGGCAAAGTCTGGGATAAGGTAGAGGGATGGAAAGAGGGTGGAAGGGTGGGTGAGAGCCCTTGCTCTGGGGGCTATGGTTTCTGGGAGGGCTGTTGTGTTTCTGTATTACTTTTAACTTGTCTATTTCTGTATATAGAATCACAGAATCATAGAATCAACCAGCATGGAAGAGAGCTCCAAGCTCATCCAGCCCAACCTAGCACCCAGCCCTGGCCAATCAACCAGACCATGGCACTAAGTGCCCCAGCCAGGCTTGGCTTCAACACCTCCAGGCACAGAGACTCCACCACCTCCCTGGGCAGCCCATTCCAATGCCAATCACTCTCTCTGCCAACAACTTCCTCCTAACATCCAGCCTAGACCTGCCCTGGCACAGCTTCAGGCTGTGTCCCCTTCTTCTGGTGCTGCTTGCCTGGCAGCAGAGCCCAACCCCACCTGGCTACAGCCTCCCTTCAGGCAGCTGCAGACAGCAATGAGCTCTGCCCTGAGCCTCCTCTTCTGCAGGCTGCACACCCCCAGCTCCCTCAGCCTCTCCTCACAGGGCTGTGCTCCAGGCCCCTCCCCAGCTTTGTCACCCTTTGTATATATTGCAGGTATCTGCTTGTATCTTGTGCTAAGCTGTAAATGTAAAGCTTCATTCTTTAATTTCCAGCTGCTGAATCTAGGCTGGGTGATTTTCTTAAGTGTGGAGGGGCAGCTAACACCCAAACCATCACAACCCTGCTCCTGTTTTTAGTAGACAGTCACACACAGAACAGTCACTCAATGAACTCCATCATTTCAAAGCCTATAGTCTGAAGCAGGGCTGAGCAGCTGAGTGGATGATGATGCAATGTGGGGTGTTTTGCCTCAGTTCCTCATTTGCCACTGGCTCATTGAGTGGCTGATTGCAAGCCAGAGCTTCAGAAGGTTTAAAAATGTTTATCAATCAGTAACCATCAGGTTTGTTTATTTTCCCTTTGCTTCCCTCAATTTCCACACGTGAAGTGGTGCTGGAACCTTTCTGCTGCTGCTGCTGCTGAGTAGGATGATGCTTGAGGTCCAGCCCTGTGCCTAAAGAATATGAAGCTCCTGGCGTTGCCTTTGGTTTTGTGTTGGTTTTGGTAGCAGAGGCTGAACACTTAAGCACTTCTACTCAGTAACAAATTGCCTGTGGCCACTCAAACGTGTGCTAGCATATGAGTTTCCACCAGTACAGGCTGGGAGGTGGTCTGGAAAGCAGCACCTGGGGGTGCTGGTGGCTAACAAGTTGCCCATGGCACAGCAATGTGCCCTGGTGGCCAAGAAGGCCAATGGGACCCTGGGGTGTATTAGGAGGAGTGTGTCCAGCAGATCAAGGGAGGTTCTCCTCCCCCTCTACTCTGCCCTGCTGAGACCTCCTCTTGAATATTGTGTTCAGGTTTGGGCTCCCCAGTTTCAGAGGGACAGGGATCTGCTGGAGAGGGTCCAGCAGAGGGCTGTGAGGATGATGAGGGGTCTGGAGGGCATGGCTGACGAGGAGAGGCTGAGGGACCTGGGGCTGCTTAGTCTGGAGAAGAGAAGACTGAGAGGGGATTTGATAAATGTTTATAAGTATCTGAGGGCTGCCAGGAGTGGGGGACAGGCTCTGCTCACTGCTCCCTGGGATAGGACAAGGAGCAATGAGTGTAAATTACAGCAAAAGAGGTTCTGCCTCAACACACGGGGGAACTTCTTTACTGTGAGGGTCACAGAGCACTGGCACAGGCTGCTCAGAGAGGTTGTGGAGTCTCCTTCTGTGGAGCCTTTCCAGGCCTGTCTGGATGTGTTCCTGTGTGATCTGTGTTAGATAGGATTGTCCTGCTCTGGCAGGGGGGTTGGACTGGATGATCTCCTTGGGTCCCTTCCAACCCCTAACATCCTGTGAGCCTGTGAGTTCTCAGTAAGAGCTCTTCTGAAGGGAAAAAAAGAAAGCAATTGCTTCAAAACGAGTTGTTGTTACTATTTTAATGCCTTCAAATTCTGTGGCAAAATCTTGCTCCTGCTGAATTCATAGCAAACATTTTGTAAGTCCTGTAGAAGATGTCATGGTTCTGACTGATGGGAACAACCCAACAACCTCAGAAGAGAGGAGAAATTCACCAAAAACACTATAGAGAGGAGGGATCAGAGTCAACATTTTCAACACAGAGGAGATTCTCTGGTAGCAAAGCCTCTATGTGATTTCCATAGGCACTAGGGTTGAAAACATTTACTTTAGTATGAATGGCAAACTATTAAAGCTTTGCAGTTAATGATTTGCTTTTATGAGTGCTTTTAATCATGTGTAGAGCTGGCATTTGGAAAAGTGCCTGCACAAAAGTCTGCAAAAAACTTCCAGCAGTGCATATAGAGAACTTTACTGCACCTTTTTATCCGATGTGTGGATCCCTCTTTTACCTGCGTTAAAATTTTACTGCTGTTATTTATAGAACCTTAATATGCAAGGACTTGGCAGCAAAGCATCGAGGAGTAGTTAAGTTTACATCTGTGCATTTTTAGAATTGTAAATGGAATTGATATTTTACAACCCTTTGGATGACATTTCTGTCTTTTACTACAGGCTAACGTCACAATCTCCACTCTGGAAAGCGTTTTCTTAGCTAAAGCACAAATGCCACCATGCATGGAATAACTGTATGTGACACCAGGGGAAAAAACAAGGGCAAGAGCAGAATATTGGACTGCACAGGACCAGATGTTTCATCTCCTGAAGGAGTGGGGCAGCCATGAAATAGGGGTCTTGTTTAGAAAAAGCCATGTCAGCTCTGCACCCTGTCATACGCTGTTCACATATCACTGTTCAGTGGTCAGCAGGTATACATCACTGCTCTATCACAGCTGTGATACCACTGTGGGATGGTTTGGGTGTTACCTGCTCCCCTACCCTTAAGAAAATCACCCAAACTAGACTCAGCCGCTCTGGAAATTGAATGATGACGCTATATTTGCATCTTAGCACAGTTATCCAAGCAGGTATTTATGATATCTACAGCTATAGACAGACATAGACAAGTTAAAAAAGTGATGCAGAAACACAACAGCCCTCCCAGAAACCTGAGTCCCCAGGAGGGGCTCCCAACCACACTTCCACCTTCTCCTCACCCCTCTACCTTACCCCAGACTTTGCTTTATGCTCAAGGTGAGTTTTGAGGGTCTGCCAGTGGGGGTTAGGAAGCAGATGGATTAATCACACAGGCAATGGATTAGGTTAGAAGTGCAGCCTCCAAGACAGAGAGTGAACAACTGTGTTGTGTGTGCTTATGTTCTTGTTCTTATACACCTCAGCAAGCCTATGAGTGAAATAGCCATCACCATGGTTTCCTTTTCACAGCCTAGCATCTAATTCTTCTCACCAAAACATTCCAGCTAGGCTCAAACTAGCACACACTATATCACTGTTCACACATCACTGTTCAGTGGTCAGCAGGTATACATCACTGTTCTATCACAGCTGATATCTCTGTATCACTGTTCACACATCACTGTTCAGTGGTCAGCAGGTATACATCACTGTTCTATCACAGCTGATATCTCTGTATCACTGTTCACACATCACTGTTCAGTGGTCAGCAGGTATTTATTACATTGATTACAAAAATTTCAGCCATAATATGACAAAGTGAACAGGGGAGAAAAAGCAGCAGAGGCCAATAATTCTACGATAGCCAGGTGAGAGGCCTGGAGCACAGCCCTGTGAGGAGAGGCTGAGGGCGCTGGGGGTGTGCAGTCTGCAGAAGAGGAGGCTCAGGGCAGAGCTCATTGCTGTCTGCAGCTGCCTGAAGGGAGGCTGTAGCCAGGTGGGGTTGGGCTCTGCTGCCAGGCAAGCAGCAACAGAATAAGGGGACACAGTCTCAAGCTGTGCCAGGGGAGGTCTAGGCTGGATGTTAGGAGGAAGTTGTTGTCAGAGAGAGTGATTGGCATTGGAATGGGCTGCCCAGGGAGGTGGTGGAGTCTCTGTGCCTGGAGGTGTTGAAGCCAAGCCTGGCTGGGGCACTTAGTGCCATGGTCTGGTTGATTGGCCAGGGCTGGGTGCTAGGTTGGGCTGGCTGAGCTTGGAGGTCTCCTCCATGCTGGTTGATTCTATGATTCTGTGTGATAATTCTAAGCAGCATGGCATGCCCTGTGCTAAGAGAAGACACTTCCTTCCTATCTGCAAATTGATAATGTAGAATGAAACAGAATTAAAAAGAAAACGTTTCTACTGTGATCAGAAGGAGAAGCAAAGAAAGTCTTAGCATTCCAATTAGAAGAATAAATTTTAATCTGAATCTCTCCATGGGACTCCCAGGCTAGCCACAGCACAGCAAAATGAGAAATGCCCTGCCTAATTCCTCTATCCAGTACTGCACAGAGATGTGAAAATGCCCCAGACTGACAAAACCTGGCACAGAATCATAGAATCAACCAGGCTGGAAGACACCTCCAAGGTCATCCAGTCTCAACTGTCCAGGTAACAATTCTGTCATGTAACAGTTCCTGGGGAGTGCAACCTCCTTTATTTTTATCTTGGTTCATGAAGTATTCCTGTTGATATCTCCACACCTTGAGTAAGTATTTATGGCTAAGAGTGCTCAGACTCTTTAAGGGGCATTTGTACTCGATGCAGTGAAGTTACCCCAGAGATCTGCCATTAACTTTACCAGCATTTTTTCTCCACATTCATCCATTTCTGCTCTATATTTATCTCAGAGAAGCATCCAGTGTTTGATGATAAGAATTCATAAGCAATGACTTATGCATAAGCAACGACCTATTTACATGCAGTTGATTCCATGGGGAGAAGGAAACTGAACCTAAGATGACAAACCACAAGACCCATTTAATTTACATACCTAATCCAGGGCTGGATTCTGCACACTGGAATTCAGTTTGTTGTCTCTTTAGCTGCTTATTACCTCCTTTTGTGAAACAACTGTTAACCTAAAGTCCTAACCTGGGCACTCCTCATCTAGTAAATGAGAAAATCTTCCATTCCCATGATTGTTTCACTCTTTCCCTGGGCAGGACACCTGCATTGGACTGGGGTTTGTTTGGTATTTCTGTATTAAAAAAAACCAAAGAAAAAGTATAGGTAAAAAGTCTCCAATTGAAAACAAGACTTGAAGCTTAGACTGATTTCATTGCACTGCCTTTGGTTAGAGGTTCAGGAGTTCCTGTAGCACCAATGAAACCAACAACCCCCATTATTCTTCTGCCTCCTATTCCCCAGGTTCACATTAGCTGGTTGCAAGTGTTGCTGGAGGTGAAGGCAGCAAAGAAGCCCCCCAAAAGCAAACGAAATCATCTTGGAGAAGGTTGGAATAAAGCAGAAGTAGATTTTCTCACTGCAGGGGTTTATAATGATAATTATTTCATTGCATTGTTTGCTGGGGAGAGTCGGAGTTTGGAGGAGTGCTGGCACGTAGCTATTTCCTCTGCTGTGAGGAAGATGGGAGATGACATGTCAGAGCAATTCTTTGTCAGAAATATACATCTGCATGAAGAGAGGAGAGTTAAAAATTTAATCTGCAAAGCTATTTAGAGAGTGGATAGGCCTTGACAGGCCTCCCAAATGTATTAAAAGAACAAGAACAGCAGAGTTATGGAAAAAAAAAAGCTGTTGCAAGCAAACAGAATGAAACTAAGCTTTCTTGACAGAATCAGTTTGCCAAATGACTTTAAAATTGCACCATGTCTTGTAGGTTTTTTCTTAAATAGGTTTTAATTTAAATGTGTAAAGCAGAACAAAGTTGCTTAACTTCAGAGACCTGCACAGCTTTTCCTTCAGACAGGAAAAAAAACCCAACCCTCACAGTGATGCTTAGTCAGGTCATGAGGCTGGTGAAGGAGGGATGGATGATGTCGAGGTTGAGCAGCGGTTTGGAACTCTTGAGAACTGCTTTCAGTTGCTGCCTAGACACAGACTTTGTGTGTGACTTTACACAAGCCTTTGGTCTTACTGGGTCATACTGAGCAGTATGCTGAGGGTTGGGTTCCTATGGCAGCGGAGTGCACTTGGAAATGCTACCCTCTTCAGCACAGGCATCCCTGGCTGTGAGATAGAGACACACTGCTTTCTTTGTTGGTCTTTTCTGCCATGTAACAAGCCTTTGAGCAGGGCCAGCTAAACTTAGAATCATAGAATTGACCAGGTTGGAAGAGACCTCCAAGCTCATCCAATCCAACCTAGCACCCAGGCCTGGCCAATCAACCAGACCATGGCACTAAGTGCCCCAGCCAGGCTTTGATGAACACCTCCGAGGGTGGCAACTCCACCACCTCCCTGGGCAGCCCATTCCAATGCCAATCACTCTCTCTGCCAACAACTTCCTCCTAACATCCAGCCTAGACCTGCCCTGGCACAACTTGAGACTGTGTCCCCTTGTTCTGTTGCTGCTTGCCTGGCAGCAGAGCCCAACCCCACCTGGCTACAGCCTCCCTTCTGGTAGTTGTAGACAGCAATGAGGTCTGCCCTGAACCTCCTCTTCTCCAGGCTAAAAGCTCATAATCATCTTGCCTAAATAGAAATGTCTAGAGGTTAGACATCCAGTCTGAGTCAGCCTTGACTCTTTCTGAAGTCAAGAGTCAAGCATCTCCAGAGGCTGATTGGTTCTATCTATTTTAGATATGCCTATCAGAATAGGGTGAATCACTCTGAAAAACCTTTCACTTCTTTGTTGCCTGTAGAAGAAACATTGCTGACTGAGGTAGACTTCTACATGGCTAAACTCAAGAGTCTTGTATGTAACAAAGGACAATTCTGTCTGCTGTACCAGCAGAGTGCTCAGCACAAAGAGGTTTCTAAGACCTGTAGCAAAGTAAACAACAAAGATCAGGCACTTCTGAGATAACTGACAACTGGATCTGCTCCCTTGAAGCCAAACTTGTACTTCCCACATTCACAGCCTAGCACTGCAGAAATGTCTACACAGATCTGGCTGGGAGGGATCCTTCAGGGCTGTCCAGCAGAAGGGTGTTTGCCTCATGGCATGGACAAAGTAGAGTTCAGTAGTAACAGATGTTGAGTTCCTTGGCTCCTCTTCCCATGCCATATACCTGCCTGACAGCATTACTTAAAGCATAAGATTTCAAGTACTGAGTCAAAAAACACTTCACGGTTGTAATTAGAGCAACTCTGGCTACATGTAGCTACCAACCATGAAAAACTAAGTCCATATGTTGCTGAATGACCTCAGAAGACTTTTCATGAAACATCTTGTTGATATAAAAATAAATTGCTTCCAAAGTAGTGTGTGAAAAGAGAAAAGAGGAAAAAAACAGAAGGCAACAGAAGAGAACAGAAAAGAGAAGAGAGAAGAAAAAAGAAATGAAAAAGAAAAGAGAAAAGAGAAAATAAAAAGAAAAGAGAAAACAAGAGAAAAAAAGATAAAGGAAAGGAAAGGAAAGGAAAGGAAAGGAAAGGAAAGGAAAGGAAAGGAAAGGAAAGGAAAGGAAAGGAAAGGAAAGGAAAG
>WAAF01016150.1:347418-381834 GCA_013400475.1 Tricholaema leucomelas | reverse complement strand
AAAAAAAATCTTTGTAGTTAAATTCTAGATGGAATGAAGCAGTCAAACAATTCTCTTTCTCAACAGGCAGTGAGAGACCAATCTGCACATGGCAGGTTCTACTCACATCTTGGAAGTCTCTGAGAATATTCTGGGATGACAAAAGCATAGAAACCCACAGAGGAGAGTGATCCACCTGGAGCTGTGCAAAGCATTTGGCACTGTCCCTCATGGCAGCCTTGTCTCTAAATTAGAGAGATGTGAATTTGAAGGGACCACTCAGTGGGTGAGGAATTGGTTGGATGGTAGCACTAAAAAAACCCTGTGGAGCAATGTCCAAGTAGACACCAGTGAGGAGTTCCCCAGGGATTGGCACTTGACATCTTTGTCAAGAACATGAGAAGTGGAATTGATTGCACCCTGAGCAAGTTTGCTGCTGACACCAAACTGTATGGTGAGGTCAAGATGCTGGAGGGAAGGGATGCCATCCAGAGGGACCTGGGCAAGACTAAGAGATGAACTCATGTGAACCTCATGAAGCTCAGCAAGGCCAAGTGCAGGGTCCTGCACATGGTTCCAGGCAATTCCAGAAGCTGGGCAAATAATGGATTGAGAGTAGTTCTGAAGAGGACTTGTGGGTGTTGGTTTACAAGAAGCTCTGTGTGACATGGCAATGTGCAAGTGAAATCCAGGAGCTTGGACTACACAAAAGCAGTGTGGCCAGCAGGTCCAGGGAGGAAATATTCATCCTTTAGTCTACTCTCACTGTACACTATGCTACGCTAGTCAGTGCTACACTATGCTACTCTACTCTTGTGAGACCTCACCTGAAGAACTATGCTCAGCTTTGGGGCCTCCAAGGTAAGAAGAACACAGTTGTGGAGTGTGTCCAGAGGATGGCCATAAAGATGATTGGAGGGTTGAGGCACCTGTCCTGTTGGACTGTGTCTAGAGAAGGGCCACAAAAGATGATCAGAGGGCTGAAGCACCTCCTCTGTGAGGGCAAGCAGGGAGAATTCGAGTTGTTAAGTATGGAGAAGACTCTAGGAACACATTTTTTGGCCTTCCAGTACCTAAAAGGGGTCTGAAGGAAAGAAGAGGAGGGACTCCCAACCAGATAAGGTAGTGGTAGGGTATGAAGTTATGACTTTTAAGTGAATAAGGTTAGATATGATAAGGAGATTCTTCACTGTGAGAGTAGTGATGCACTGAAACAGGTTACCCAGAGAGGCTGTGGGTGCCCCCTTCTTGGAAGTGTTCAAGGCCAGGATGGATGGGGATTGAGCTACTGAGCTGGGTTAGTGCAGCAGGAGGTTTGCAACTGAGTGATATTTGAAGTCCTTTCCATCCTGAACCATTTTATGATTCCATGATTCTCACTTGGTCTTTCTTTACTGGATTTAGTAGTAGTTGGACTCAGAGATCTTTAGAGTCTTTTCCAGACTAAATGCTTCTATGATTTCCAGGTTGACTTGAATTCCCAGGTTTAGTTTTCAGTAGGGATGGCTCACATGTTCACACAGGACTGATGGCTCCTGTTCTCTTGTAGGGTAATTCTACTTGTGTCAGGGAGGTGCTGTAGTAACCTTTTGACTTCTATATTCTAAAGCAAAGCTATAACCTATTTTGATTCTCTCCATAATGGGAAACAAAGGTCTAGAAATGCAGCAATGGGGTTTGAATTGAAGATTAAATATTTCACAGGACACTGCACTGCTGTTACTTGGATAAATTGTGTCAGTGTTTGCTTCATCATGGAAAATGTATTTTCAGTTCTTTATTTACTGCTTGTTAGTAGAACCCATTTTGACTGCAGTTGGTATCAGGGTGGCTGTATTATGAGTTCTTGCACAGAACCAATTGGAAGAAGAATTTCAAGTCAGCTCTGTCTGTGAAGGCATCTGTATATTGGCAGATGTTTGGGGTTCTACCTAATCAGCATCCCATACTTCAAGGAGAGGAAAAGAAGCAGTTGTTGAAGTGGTTTTCTTGACTTGCAGGAAGAGTAGAGGGCTCTGGAGTGGCAGAGAGTTCCACATCCAATAGTGTATCAGACTGAAATCTGATGAGCAGGAAACAGCAAAAATTAACCAGAAGGGAATGGAATTTGTGTAGAGTTCTGCTCATTAACACACAACATGGCACAACTGAACAGCTTTAGCTTTGAGTAAGCCTCTGAGATGTGATTCCTTTTTACTTTCTGTCATACTTTCTCATGTTCCTCTTTTCTCTAAGAACAGTAAAGAGTTGGTTTTTCTATGAAAACCATTTTCATTCTTTAACACTGGAGTGTTTAATTTCCCTTAATAAGATTTTTACTTTGAAGACTTGGATTTTTGAGTCAGATGCATCTTCTTGCTCAGAACATTTCTCTTTTGCAAGTGCCCAAACTATCTAGAGGATAGATTTAGTTTCCTATGCTCCTGTGACACCCTACCAGAGTCAAAACTACAAAAATACCTTGTATAAAAATAATCATAGAATCATAGAATCAGCCAGGTTGGAAGAGACCTCCAAGCTCAGCCAGTCCAACCTAGCACCCAGCCCTGGCCAATCAACCAGACCATGGCACTAAGTGCCCCAGCCAGGCTTGGCTTCAACACCTCCAGGCACAGCGACTCCACCACCTCCCTGGGCAGCCCATACCAATGCCAATCACTCTCTCTGCCAACAACTTCCTCCTGACATCCAGCCTAGACCTGCCCTGGCACAACTTGAGACTGTGTCCCCTTGTTCTGTTGCTGCTTGCCTGGCAGCAGAGCCCAACCCCACCTGGCTACAGCCTTCCTTCAGGTAGCTGCAGACAGCAATGAGGTCTGCCCTGAGCCTCCTCTTCTGCAGGCTAAATGGTTGTAGTCATCTTGCCTGAATAGAATAGATGTCTGGAGATTAGACATCCATTCTAAGTCAGCTTTGACACAGGTAGTTGTAGACTTGTTTAGCAAGCTTCCCTGAAGAGAAGGGTAGGAGAAATGTAGTGGATTACAAAAGCAGTGGGAGAATAGAGAAGGTGGAATAACTGGGAAGAACATGCTGAGCCCTGCTCCTGAACTAGAAGGGGCAGGAATGCAGATTGTTGTTTGTGGCTATTGCAATGAAGCAGAGATTTGGAGGAGAAGCTGGGGGGGGGGGGGGGGGGTGTGGGATTTTGTATGTGCAACATTTTGGAAAGCACTGGAACTCCTGAATTCTCTCTAAATACAATGATCAGAAGACACAGAGACCTTATTGTTTATCTTCTGCCATGATGCTGGTTACATTTTTAATTTCTTGGGGACAAGGTCATCTCAGGTAACTTCAGAAATGCACTTTCTGCTCAAGCCTATAGTGTAAGAGCCAAGGCTGCTAAGAAGTCACTGCTGAACGATTTGGTTTTTGCTTCTAGAGGGTCGTTCTCATCCTAACCCAGAAAAAATCCCACATGATCCAGTTGGAAGCACCTATTTGTTTCCTCCGAGCATGCAGGAGCTTTGGGTGATGGTTCCTGACCCAGACATATGCTTTGGCTGAGCTGAGTTGTGTCCTTTCTTTCACTCTGAATTCTGTCTCAGAGGTGTGCAGCTGAGGCCTCTCACTTCTGGTCATTTTGACCTTATGTCTCTTTTCTTTAACTTGGAAAAGAAAATAGTACTAACCAAGGGAGTCTCCTAAGGATCCTCCCTTAAACACAGCTCTTGGAAGCATGGCGTAACATCAGAGTCTTATTTCTCCTCTTGAGACTGAGAGAGCACTGGAACAGGCAGCCCAAGACAACTGTGAGGTCTCCTTCTCTTGAGACTTTCAGCTCATGATTGGACATGATCCTGTGTGATCCACTCTAGCTGATCCTGCTTTAGCAGAGGGGGTTGGATGAGATGAACTGCAGAGCTACCTTCCAACCTGTACCATTCTGTGATTCTGCAGTTCCCTGCCAGGAGTATCTATGTGTGCATATTTCTGCATGTACATAGTCCTAGACAGGTAAATACAGGCCAAGGGCTTTAAAAAGCCTTGCTTGGGAATAGACAACCCAATCCAGTGATCATCAAAGATCTATCACTACAGATAACCTAATCCAGTGATCATCGAGGATCTATCACTATAGAAAACCTAATCCAGTGATCATCGAGGATCTATCACTGTAGATAACTGAATCCAATGATCATCGAGGATCTATCGCTATAGATAACCTAATCCAGTGATCATCAAAGATCTATCACTACAGATAACCTAATCCAGTGATCATTGAGGATCTATCACTACAGATAACCTAATCCAGTGATCATTGAGGATCTATCACTACAGATAACCTAATCCAGTGATCATTGAGGATCCACCACTATAGATAACCTAATCCAGTGATCATCGAGGATCTATCACTATAGATAACCTAATCCAGTGATTATCAAGGATCTGTCTTCTGTGCTATCTACTTTAAGTAGTACCATACCAACAGTCTGCTCCCATTCCATCCACCCAATCCACTGACTGAGCTTATGCCTCTCTGAGACCTGAGGTTACCATAAATCACATTTCTCTGGGTGCAACATCTGATGCTTACAGCAACTCATACACTGAATGCCTTGGTGAGACCTCAGCATGTAAAACACCCTCAGGCCTTGGTTCCTATTGAGGAGTAATAATGCCTATGAAGGGCATAATTTTTATTCCTAGTCTTAGCCTTTAGGTGTCAGATTAATAGGGTGTAGAAGATTTAAAAGTAGCATCCCGAGGCCCTGAAAGCAGGATTCATCTAACCTAATTTCAGCCATCTAAAATTTACTGACTCAGTTTAATAGCCCCACACAAGCTGTGGTTCCTGGTGCCATCTGAGACGTAAGAGTTGCATCTGGAGTCTGGATGGAATACTTTAGGGTATCCCAAATGGCACTAAATGCCTGTGTTTAGCCAGCTGACTACTTAGCCTCTGCTTCACGTTGATTAACAAGGATATGATTTGGTCCAAGGTTAGCACATCTACATTTAAGTCTTTGCAGTATCTGTGCTTGCATAAGAACTGCATGGCTAAGCTCCCATTCTTCGTAACACAGATGTAGTCAGTATGATATGAGGTGTTCCTCAGGGGTCAGTGCTGGGACCAGTGCTCTTTAACATCTTTGTCAGTGATATGGACAGAGGAATTGAGTGCACCCTCAGCAAGTTTGCAGATGACACCAAGCTGTGTGGCACAGCTGACTTGCTGGAGGGCAGGGATGCCATTCAGAGGGACCTGGACAGGCTGGAGAGGTGGGCCCAGGCCAACCTCATGACATTTAACAAGGCCAAGTGTAAGGTCCTGCACCTGGGTCGGTGCAATCCCAGGCACAGCTCCAGGCTGGGTGGGGAATGGCTGAGAGCAGCCCTGAGGAACAGGACCTGGGGGTCTGGGTCGACGAGAAGCTCAACATGAGCCGGCAGTGTGCACATGCAGCCCAGACAGCCAACCGAGTGCTGGGCTGCATCAAGAGAAGTGTGGCCAGCAGGGCAAGGGAGGTGATTCTCCCCCTTTACTCTGCTCTCGTCAGACCCCACCTGGAGTACTGTGTGCAGTTCTGGAGCCCCCAATACAAGAAGGACATGGAACTGCTGGAGCGGGTCCAAAGGAGAGCCACGAAGATGATCAGAGGGCTGGAGCACCTCTGCTATGAGGACAGGCTGAGAGAGTTGGGGCTCTTCAGCCTGGAGAGGAGAAGGCTTCGAGGAGACCTTATAGTGGCCTTCCAGTATTTGAAGGGAGCCTACAGGAAAGCTGGGGAGGGACTATTTACACGGTCTAGTAATGTTAGGACGAGGGGGAATGGGTTTAAGCTGGAAGAGGGGAGATTTAGACTGGATGTTAGGAGGAAGTTCTTTACAGTGAGGGTGGTAAGGCACTGGAACGGGTTGCCCAGGGAGGTTGTGGATGCTTCCTCCCTGGAGGTGTTTAAGGTCAGGCTGGATGAGGCCTTGGGCGAGCTGCTCTAGTGGGAGGTGTCCCTGCCTGTGGCAGGGGGTTGGAGCTGGATGATCCTTGAGGTCCCTTCCAACCTAAACCATTCTATGATTCTATGATTCTATGATTCTATGATTTAGTGATCTAAAACTGTTCATCTTGGGCTATTTGAGATGAGTGAGATTATCTCCAGTCAGCTTGTCTTTCATAGACTCATAGAATGGTTTGGGTTGGAAGAAATGCCATGGGTTTTAGCATAGCAAGGCCAGGTGCAAGGTACTGCACTTTGGCCACAACAACCCCAAGCAGCACTACAGGCTGGGGACAGAGTGGCTGAGAGCAGCCAGGCAGAGAGGACTGCTGGGATGCTGGTTGATCATAGCTGAACATGAGCTAGCAGTGTGCCCAGGTGGCCAGGAAAGCCAATGGCATCCTGGTCTGGATCAGGTCTTTAGATATCTCACTGCACACAGGTCAGTGTGGCAAAAGAGCATTTTCCAGACCAAGAAGGCTGTTTCCAAAGGCCTGTAGTGATAGGATGAGGGGCAGTGGTTTAAAATTAGAGAAGAGTACATTTGGATTGGATGTTAGGAATGAATTCTTTACCTTGAGTCTGGTGGAATGGTGGAACAGGGTGCCCAGGGAGGTAGCTGAGTCCCCACCCCTGGAGATACTAAAGCTCAGGCTTGCCAAGGCTCTGAGCAACTTAATCTAATGGAGGATGTCCCTGATGTCTGCAGGGGGATTGGAGTAGATGACCTTTGGAGGTCCCTTCCAAAGCAAACCCCCCTATGATTCTAGGAGGCTTTTTAACTTGGAATGGCCTATATTTAGTTTTTGTAGGTGATCCTGACTGGGTAACTACAGATACTTAAAGATAGATGACCTGCTCTAGGGTGGGGTGTCCCTACCCATGGCAGGAGGGTTGGTACTAGATGATCCTTCTGGTCCCTTCCAACCCTGACTGAGTCTATGATTCTATGATTCCATGACCTTCCCTAAAAGGCAAAAAAGTCAATACTAATGATACAGTTTGAAGCAATGAGGAACAAAAGACAGAAAACTTGGCCAACTAAGAGTCATAGATCTTTTTTCTGTCCACTAGATCAGCCCTCCCAAGAACAGGAGGTCATCAAGTCCAGTTCCTTGCCATCACAGACCACCCCATCATTCACACCTGGCCAGACTTACACCTCAAAGAGAACACTGGGTTTTGTTCTCATCTAATCTCTTTTCTTTCCCTTTGCAAATGCTTTTCCTGGATGTCCTTGACCTAATAATTAGAATCAGCTTGTAAGGTTCAGATCTTGGTCAGCTTCCACATTTGGGAAAATCAGATTCAGTCCTGGAAGAATCAATTCACTGAAGTGCAAGGGTACAGCTACTGCTTTATTATACCAAGTGCCTACCGCTCCCTTGATGTTCCTTACTACATTGCCTCTGAACACAAGCTGTGGGATTGTATTAGAAACTTTAATGCCCCTAAAGTCAGATTCAGAATCTCCACTGAGTCACATATGCAAAAAAAAATAAATTGCTAATTATTTTAAGCCTAAAGCCAAGATCAGAGTTTCCTAAATCTTTCATAATGCACTTAACTGTAAGGTAACCACTTATATCCTCTACATGTTGATGTAAATCTATCCAGTACCTTTTCCTCTTCTTTTTTAACCCTTGGCTTGAGACAGGCTACATCCCAAGCCTGTCCAAAATACTAAAACTATCCACTACCTGTTCCTCTTCCTTTTTTATTTCCTTGGCTTGAGACAGGCTACACCCCAAGCCTGTCCAGAATACTAAAACTAGCTCTACACAACATTTTAATGTATATGTCAAGAGAAGGGCAACGAAGCTGGTGAAAGGTTTGGAATACAAACCCTATGAGGAGAGGCTGAGGGAGCTGGGGGTGTGCAGCCTGAAGAAGAGGAGGCTCAGGGGGGACCTCATTGCTGTCTACAACTCCCTGAAGGGAGGTTGTAGCCAGATGTCTGCCAAGCAAGCAGCATTAGAACAAGAGGACACAGTCTCAAGCTGTGCCAGAGGAGGTCTAGGCTGGATGTTAGGAGGAAGTTGTTGTCAGAGAGAGTGATTGGCATTGGAATGGGCTGCCCAGGGAGGTGGTGGAGTCACCATCCCTGGGGGTGTTCAAGAAAAGCCTCGATGGGGCATTTGGTGCCATGGTCTGGTTGAGCTTGGAGGTCTCTTCCAACCTGGTTCACTCTATGATTGTATGAACTTTTCCCACTTTAAGCATGTCTTGGAATACAACAACTGTCTGACAATGAGGAAGTGCTCTTCCAGCTGCTCTCAAACATCCATAAGCTTACACTATTTGGGCTGGAAATACAATTCCTCGTATTTTTTTCCCTTCTGGAATTAACAACAAAAAAATCTTCATGAGAATGCAAATAAT
Organism: Tricholaema leucomelas; assembly: GCA_013400475.1. Classification (NCBI taxonomy): domain Eukaryota; kingdom Metazoa; phylum Chordata; class Aves; order Piciformes; family Lybiidae; genus Tricholaema lacrymosa; species Tricholaema leucomelas. The sequence goes on along the minus strand of WAAF01016150.1, from coordinate 373,531 downwards.
TTATCATTTGGATGCTTTTAATGTGCTTCCCCTTTTCTCAGAGGACCAAAGACACTGCCACTTCATAATTGCATCTTAACTTGCTGACTGTTGCTGCAGAGTTAGCCCATTGTTTGGGGATGTCAATTCTTCCATCCCAGTGACAATCTGTCCTAGTTTAGCTGGGTTGGAGCAACTTGACAGGGAACAGTATTCTAAAGGCCTCTGCTATGAAGCAGCTAACACTAAACCCAAGGTTGGATTCAGTTCCCTAAAGTGAGTTGTCTAGTGCCATTTCAAGTGCCCTAGGGCATCTAACAGCCCTGTGGTACTGGCAGGTATTACACAGAATCCACAGAAGACTGGAGGGCAGCTGAAAGTGAAGTTGTGTAACTTAGGATGCCTTTCATGGGAGTAGAAACTTGTGTTTAGTCAAATGAGTCAAGCTGCTGTAGAGCAGCATTCAATGCTCTTAAGTCTGATGGCACTTTAGATTCTGTGAAACATTTCATTTGACCTCCAGCTGCTGTTCTAGGAAGGTGCTAATCTCTTACACGTCCTTCGGCTTCATGCTGACTTCTTGGATCCTCTGTCTTACTCAGAGCTAAACACCAGCATCAAAATGATGACCCTGTTTGTGCATCTACATCCTGATCTGGATGAAGACAACTGAATCTGGGTGTCCTCATACAGATCTGGATGTGCCTAAGCAGCTATGCTCCTGTAATAGCAGATAACCAGTAAATAGAGTCAGTCTAGCTGCATGCACAGAGCCACATCCACTGTCCTTTGGAACCACAGAATCATAGAATGGTTTAGGTTGGAAGGGACCTCAAAGCTCAGCCAGTTCCAAGCCCCCAATACAGGCAGGGACAACTCCCAGTAGAACAGGTGGCTCAAGGCCTCATCCAGCCTGGCCTTGAACACCTCCAGGGAGGGAGCATTAATGTGATCACCTCTTTTCCCAGATAAACAGCCCCAAGTCTCTCCCTTCTTTGCTGTTCTTTGCAGAGGATCTCCAGTACGTACAGCATAGCAGTCCACATCTCATGAAGTCATACAACAGTAGAATGGTTTGGTGTAGGAGGGACTTCCAAAGGCCATCTCATCCTCTGCAGTCAGCAGGGGCATCCTGTGATCTAGGGATCAGGTTGCTCAGAGTCCTGTCGTCATGGTTTGAGGGGTTCCAGCTTATCCCAGGCAGTCTTTGTAGCTTACTTGAGAATTCTGGGATAAGCTGGAACCCCTCAAACCGTGGCACCTGTCCAACACAGCTTGGAATATTTCCAGGGATGGGGCTTCTACCACTCTTCTGAGTAATCTATGCCAGTGTTTCACCCCTCCACTGCAAAGAATCTCTTCCTTATGGAATCATAGCATCATAAAGGGATCAGGGAGGGATCAGGGAGGTTGTAGCCAGATGTCTGCCAGGCAAGCAGCAACAGAACAAGGGGACACAGTCTCAAGTTGTGCCAGGGCAGGTCTAGGCTGGATGTTAGGAGGAAGTTGTTGGCAGAGAGAGTGATTGGCACTGGAATGGGCTGTCCAGGGAGGTGGTGGAGTCGCCGTGCCTGGAGGTGTTGAACTAAAGTGTGGACAGGGCACATAGTGCCATGGTCTGGTTGACTGGATAGGGATGGCTGCTAGGTTGGACTGGATGAGCTCGGAGGTCTCTTCCAACCTGGTTGATTCTATGATAAATGTTGGAAAAGATCTTTCCTCTAGTCTAAGCCTACTCTGCCATAGTTTAAAACCATCACCCTTTGTCCTGTCACAAATCCCTGCTGAATGAACTGTCCACGTCTTTCTTATGGGTCTCTTTTGTCCATCTGAGAAACTTACCTCTAACATTTTGACTTTCAACAGCAAATGAAACTTTCTCCCCAGTATTCCCTCATTTTGAACAACAAAAAGAAGCTCTTTCTTCAGCTGCTCTATGCTAGTTTCTCACCACTTACTCCAATAATTCTGTCCCGATTCCAATATTCTTGTGAATTTCCTGACTTGCCACTAATCAATATAATTGCCACTAATCAATATAATTGCCACTGAGTAAGAGGAATCATTCACAGCTTCATTTCCAAGATAAGATTATGAGGTCACTTTGTCCTCAGACCAAAAAGACAAATAACTTTGAGGAAAATAACCCAACCCAAACAAAAAACATTTTAAAATGTCTCAGAGTCACAGAATGTGAGGGGCTGGAAGGGATCTCCAAAGCACATCCAGTCCAAACCCCTACCAGAGCAGGATCACCTAGAGCAGGTCACACAGGAACATGTCCAGGCAAGTTTTGAATATCTCCAGAGAGGGAGACTCCACAACCCCCCTGGGCAGCCTGTGCCAGGGCTCTGTCAGCCTCACAGGGGAAAAATTCCTCCTCATGTTTCCATGGAACTTCCTATACCTCAGCTTCCACCCAGTGCCCCCTGTGCTGTCACTGGCATCACCCAGTGGCTCCAGCCTCCTGGCACTCACCTTCACATATTGATAACCATTGCTGAGGTCACCTCTCAGTCTCCTCCTCTCCCAGCAGCACAGCCCCAGCTCCCTCAGGCTCTGCTCCTAACAGAGCTGTTCCATTCCCTTCAGCATCTGGGTGCTAGGTTGGGCTGGATGATCGTGGAGCTCTCTTCCAACCTGGTTGATTCTGTGATTCTGTGATCATCTTTGTGGCTCTGTGCTGGACTCTCTCAACCTCTCTCGACCTACTATCCACAGCCCTTTTAATCCACCCAAGAGTGACATTGGCCCTCCTGGCCACCAGAACACATTGCTGACTCATGGTCAACCTCCTATCAACTAGGACCTCCAAATCCTTTTCTCCTCTGCTGCCTTCCAGCAGCTCAGTTCCCAACCTATCCTGCTCCCTGGGGTTGCTCTTTCCCAGGTGCCAGACTCTGCGCTTGTCCTCGTTGGATTTCGTTCCATGTCATCACCGTAGCTGTAGCTGGTTTTAGATGCTCTGTTGAAGTCTCACTCCCACGTTAAATACACACAGCTCAAGGCATTCATTAGTTGTCCCTGCAGAAGGGAGTTTTGAATCCAAGACCCACCCTGTGCTCTCCCACATTGCACTGCAGCAGCGTCGTGACACATCCCCAGCGTAAGAACTGATGCAACTTTTATCTCAACACAATGTGGTGCCTGGGAGCAGCTCCTCTTGTGGGGAGGGGGTTCAGAAGGCCACCATTGTTTGTGTGCGTGGCATGCCAGCCTGATCAATAGACACTGCAGCATGTGTGGCCAGCTCTGCCCAGCCCCACCATTTGCAACCTAATTAGCAGCTGCTCAGAGATGGGAAACAGGTGCGGATCCGGGCCCAGGCCAGGGAAGTCTGCCTGTAATTAACAAGGAAAAAAGGGTCAGATATTGGGAAGAATATCAAATCCTGGCCCACTGGGGCCATCATGCTGGCCTCAAAGGCGTAGTCACCTGAGATCTTAGGCATGCTAATGTGAATTATGCAAGCTTTCAAACAACATGGCTGCATAATCAGCTGGCAGGGAAGGAGTGAGGGGCTGCTCTTGCGTCGTTCAGTCGGAGCGGCTAAAAAGGACTGCAGTCTTCTCACTGTGCTGCTCTCCTTTGTGGCTTGTTTTGCAAACAGCAGTGGTTTCCTACGGAGTAAACAGAGGAGGGGATGCCTGCCTTGCCCACTGCTAGCAGGAAAATGCAGAGACATTGGCCCTGGGATGCTATTCCACCACTGAGCAGAGTGAACACCTGCCTTTTCAGTAAAAACTGATTCTGAACTAGCAAGGATACCCCAGAGGAGCACTTTTATGGGCACCTCATAAGCTGGAAGCTGGAGCCTGCCTGACATCATCTCTTGGTTCTGGCTATTTGGCTATAATGTGTGAAGAACTCAATCACTTCTTATGGATAACAAAGTGAAAACAAATCATAGAATCAGTCAGGCTTGGGAAGCACCACAAGGAGCAGCCAGTTCCAACCCCCCTGCCATGGGCAGAGACATCCTACCCTAGAGCAGGCTGGCCACAGCCTGATCCAGCCTGGCCTTAAACACCTCCAGGGATGGGGCTTCCATTACCTCCCTGGGCAACCCATTCCAGGCTCTCACCATCCTCATGGGGATGAACTTCTTCCTAACATCCTGTCTGAATTTCCCCATTTCCAGCTTTGTTCCATTCCCCTCAGTCCTGTCACTATCTGACAGCCTAAAGAGTCCCTTCTCAGCTTTCTTGTAGCCCCTTTCAGATACTGGAGGGCCACAAGAAGGTCACAAGGGAGCCTTCTCCTCTCCAGCCTGCACAGCCCCAATTCCCTCAGTCTCTCCTCACAGCCGAGCAGCTCCAGCCCTCTGAGCATCCTCCTGGCCCTGCTCTGGACTGGTTGATTTTGATGACTGGTTGATTTTGGTGATGGTACCCAGGGCATCAGCTATGGTTCCAGACCTCATTGGGCTAAGTAAAATATTCACAAGGGAGAAAAAGGAAGGGGTTTTTACATCAGTGGAAAAAGATAGGAAAACCCCCCAAGGTGGTTAAGTGTATTGATGACTCGACAGAACTTTCTGGATGCCAACAGGTACTTCAAAGGAAGGGCTGTTTCCTCATGAGGTAAGGCATAATGCTTCAGTTTGCCCTTTGAAGTTTATCCAATTGACTTCAACTCCACAGCAGAATAAAGGCCCATCACATACGTTTATGCCAATGTGGTCATTGTAATACATAGCTGGTGAAGGTGTTATGAATATGTCATTTCATACAGGCATACACAGATGAGGACCAACTTTCACATGGGATACAGAAAAACCAGACTGAAAAGGGGCAGGAAGGCAAAGAACTTCTTAGCTTTTTCCATTGTGGAACTTCTGCTCATGTCTGTTGTAATGTATACATTCAGCAAAAGAGCAGCCAGAGACTGCATGAGGTGCACTGATGGATTGGACAGGGCTGGGGGATAGGTTGGACTGGATGATCTTGGAGGTATCTTCCAGTCTGGTTAATTCCATGACTCTATGGTTTACACCTGTTTTACACCAATCTTTGTGTTATAGAACTTTTCCTGCCTCCTTATGTCTCACTTTTGTGTTTATGGATTTTTTAACCTAAAAATATATTTACTTTATGTAGTTTCTCAAAACCAATGAGAGCTGAAAGGAAAAATGTAGTCAAGATAGAGGACCTCTTTTTCTTCCCCACAAAATTCCTCCTCTGGGGAACCGGACACAGAACTCAAGGTGTGTATCGAAGGGCAGTGATGCCACTTAAGAAGCCTCAATGTATCTACATTATTTTTCACTTAGAGTAAATCTCTTCTTTAAAACCTCCCTCATTCTGGTGTGATCTGCTCTAGACGATCCTCCTCTGGCAGAGGGGGCTGGACTGGATGAGCTTTGGAGGTCCCTTCCAGCCCCTGACATGCTATGATTTTATGATGCTCTTTCTTGTCCTCGTAGCAGCAATTGCAGGAGTTCTGTTGTGCCTCTCACTGGCCCAGACTGCAGTATNGAGGTGGTGGAGTCACTGTGCCTGGAGGTGTTGAAGCCAAGCCTGGCTGGGGCACTTAGTGCCATGGTCTGGTTGATTGGCCAGGGCTGGGTGCTAGGTTGGACGGATGAGCTTGGAGGTCTCTTCCAGCCTGCTTGATTCTGTGGTTCTATGATAATAGACAATGTCTGTTGAGGCCACACAAAGTACCATACCAAACCTCCATAGCATACAGGGAAAAGGAAGCAGCATAAGGTTTCTTCAGTATCAATAACTTCAGCTTCTTGAGTCTTCTGAGGGAAATGATTTCAAGAAAAAGAGTGAGAACTTTACCTCTGGAAGTGATGTGGAGATGGGAAGTGTGACTGTGGTAGGAATGTGGCAGGCTGAATTCCCAAGGCAGGGTATTTGTTGACTGTGCTGGTTCAGAAATTTCAGAGCCCATTCTAATGCAATGCCCTTTATACCTAACACACAAAGTAAATATTGCTATGTGCTGCACATGTGAGCTTACACACACACACACACACACACACACACACACAGAGCTCTTCTAATCCCCAGCGACCTGAGTGATTAATTAATCATTACAGCGTCCCTGGGACAGGAATATTATCTACAATTTAGAAGCAGCCAACTGGATGAAAACAGTTCTGGTGATTCATTCAAAGAGTAAGAAGCCAGCAGAGCAAACAAACTAATTATGACTCGTTTCTAACTCTTGCATGGTCTCCATCTTCCCGTGGCTTTCTCAGCAGGATATTGGAAGCCTGCACACAAACACCTCTCAAATCTGGTGCTAATTCACATGGAGTTGACCTCTCACTCCATATAAAAATCGCTGGCTCTGCTATTACATTTTGCAGCACAAACTGGACTGCAGAATAAAACCAAACCAGCCCAAAACTTCAGCATTTACCACAAGATTATAGCTATACATTTCTGTGTCCCAGTAGATCTGTAACACAAAGGTAACAGTTTGTTAGTCTGATGAAAGATACAACCACCCCTTACTAGCCTCATCTAATTTCTACCCTTAGTGCCATGGTCTAGTTGATCGCATAGGGCTGGGTGCTAGGTTGGACTGGATGAGCTTGGAGGTCTCTTCCAACCTGCTTGATTCCAGGATTCAGTGATTCTGAACTAACAATGCTCTCATAACACAAGGCAGAAAAAAAATCATTGGAGTCATTGGAGTTGTGATGATGAAAAGAGATAAGGAGATAAACACGCAGAAAGTGAAGGCAAGTCTCTGAAGTAGCCATCTTCAGAAATACAGAGCCACAGGATACAGCTCACGTTCATCAGGGGCAGAGATTTTCAGCAGTGCCTTGCTCACCCAAAGGCTTTTCTTCTCTGGAAGTGTATCTGTGCATGTTTGCTCCATTTCCTGCCCTGCTACTGTCATTAACCCTGTCTAGTCAGCACTACAGGCACCAGACAAGGCAGTCCACTGCTGAGGCACTCAATTATTGCCAACCCATTTGTACCATCTGCTGCACAAGTGTCTGTTGATGGAAGGGGTGGTGAGGCACCTGGTGACCATGATGTCAAACACCATTTGTAGAGGAGACAGGGCACAGAAAAAGGGCTCCATAAACAAAACATTTAAGTGAACAAGAACCTGAGTTTAGCAGAGCCTCCCAAGCAAGGCAAACTGATGCTTGCCTATTGTGAGAATCCCAACTGTGTGCATCATGATTGCCTTCTCAAAGTGGGATCAAAGCTGAGTTTTTCTGCCTGCAGGTTGCAGAACTGAGGCTGGAGCTTTGCTGCTACAGGAAATTACAGAAGAAAAGAGGGAAAGCAAAGAAACAAAGGAAGGGAGCTGTGGAGAGTCAAGCTGGCTCAGCTCTGGCTGGAGAAATGGGGAAGGCAGGAGAATTGGCTGGTGGTACTTGGGAGGAGTATCTACTCCCGCCTTCAGAGGCAGGTTGTGTTTGTAGGACTCAGTGTAAAAATTGGCTGTGCAATGAAAGATGCTTTACCAGCTGCATGCTTTTTTTCCTCTCCTTTGCACATATAAAATAATGTTACACCATTTCCCCCTCCCTCGTGAACCACTGCTGCAATAAAGCACAAAAAGCTCACCCCAAGTCTGTCCGATTCTACCCTTACTCAGTATTCTTTCCTTGTACTTCTGCCTGTGCAATGGACTGTGCTAAGCTCCTAAACTTCAGCATCCTCCCGTCTCCAGCAAAGCCAGGGGAGAAAATCCAGGGATGTTTCATTTACCAGACATGGGACTGAATTCATCAATCTCTAATTGTAAGTATTTGCAACCTCTTAGTTGTGTACCTCTTAGTTAACAATTTTTTCTCTACAGAAAGCTTAATCTCTCTCCTGTGAGGCTCTGCCAGCATTCATGCCTGTCATCACTGACTGTAATGGGTTTGTCAATGACTTTGGAAGTTGTTTCAAAATGATTTGGCACAGACTCCATATAGGTGCACTTTCTTTTCCTCTTTCTCTAGTGCACCACTTCTCAGGTTGTCTCTGTCTGAAGTGCCATGGACTTGCAGCACACACTTTTAAGTTGATTTGGTGAGGTTGATTACTGGAAGCAATGTTGTACACGAACTGAAAACATCCCAAACCCCAGGTGTTGAAGCGGACACGACTGCCCTTTTGTGTTGAGTGCCACCCACGAACTCAAAGGTGTTGGCTCTGTCTTCTCTAGTTTGCTTCCTAAAAAGTGCTTTTTCCCCCTCTTCTTCTTCTCCTGTTCCTTTCCAAGTGCCATTCTGAACACAGATGACAAATACAGACATACCATTTATTGAAGGCAAGACTGTCCTTGTTAGTTCCAGTCGTGCTGCATGTGTTCAGTGGTAATAATGATTTACATGTGTATGCCTAAAGCACTGCATGAGAACTGAATAACACCAACCCTCACACGCTGAGTAAGAGAACAAAGATCCTCATATGAGGTGAAATGTCTTACAAGGTATTTCAGGACCAAGGAAGTCCTCTGCCTCTGTACTCAGCACTGGTCAGGCCACACCTTGACTGCTGTGTCCAGTTCTGGGCCCCTCACTTTAAGAAACACATTGAGGTGCTTGAATGTGTCCAGAGAAGGGCAGGAGGCTGGTGAGGGGCCTGGAGCACAGCCCTGTGAGGAGAGGCTGAGGGAGCTGGGGGTGTGCAGCCTGCAGAAGAGGAGGCTCAGGGCAGAGCTCATTGCTGTCTGCAGCTACCTGCAGGGAGGCTGTAGCCAGGTGGGGTTGGGCTCTGCTGCCAGGCAAGCAGCAACAGAGCAAGGGGACACAGTCTCAAGCTGTGCCAGGGCAGGTCTAGGCTGGATGTTAGGAGGAAGTTATTGGCAGAGAGAGTGATTGGCATTGGAATGGGCTGCCCAGGGAGGTGGTGGAGTGGCCGTGCCTGGGGGTGTTTAAAAGGAGACTGGATGAGGCACTTAGTGCCATGGTTTAGTTAATTAGAAGGTATTAGGTGCTAGGTTGGACTGGATGATCTTGGAGGTCTTTTCCAACCTGATTAATTCTGTGATTCAGTGGTTCTGTATTCACCCACCCTGTAGCAAGAAGAGTTTCTCCACCAGTGCAGACAGTTCATGCTTGCCGCTTCCACGAGGCAGGGCATCAGGCTTCTTCTGCTGGTAATGTTGTCTCAAAAGCCTCTACCAATACTTACTCTGTTGTGGTCTTTTAATCTTTCTACAGAGGTCTGTGAATATTTGCAGTTCTTGGACCAGTCTCAAAAATTTTTCAGGCTCAGTTGCCTCTTTTGCCTTCAGTTTAACTGAATCTTTCCTATCTTTCCCCATTGTTACATTTTCTGTCTCTCTAAGGATCTCTTGTACTGAATCTTACTCATCTTTCCTATCTTTCCCCATTGTTACATTTTCTATCTCTCTAAGGATCTCTTTTACCTCCCTCTGGACCAACTTGCTGCCTTTACTGACATCTATTGTCCAGCTGATGCCTCGGAAGGACAGTGGAAGTGTGTGACTTCTCTCAGCTGTCTCCTGTGTCTCCCAGCCTGACAGCTGACTCAGAAGCAGAGTGTCAGAGATGAGTTGCTGTTCCTGCACGATGCAGGTATTTTTGGAGAAGTGCTGACTGCTCAAACTTCTCCCCTTCTGTGCCAGTGCAAGTCACTTGTACCACCTAACTGGAGAACTTTACAATTGGGCTGCAAATCTATTTGTGGTGATTGTGACTTCTGGCTAGCAGGTCAAGGAAGTTTCTCCTCTTCCCACTACTCTGCCCTAGTGAGGCCACATCTGGAGTACTGGCTCCAGTTGGACAGGCTCCAGTGAAGGACCATGAAGATGCTAAGGGTTCTGGAACATCTTTCTTACCAGGGAAAGGCTGGAGATGATTAGCCTGGAAAAGAGAAGACTGAGAGGAGCTCTTGTAAATGCTTATCAGCATCTAAAGAGTGGGGTGGAAGAGGATGGGGCCAGACTCCTTTCAGGGGTGCCCAGTGGTAGGATAGGGAGCAATGGACACAAGCTGGAACACAGGAAGTTCCATCAGAAAGTTTACTGTGAGGTGGCAGAACACTGCCACAAGCTGTCCAGAGAGGCTTTGGAGTCTCCTCTGGGGAGATTCAAAACTCTCCTGGATGTGATCCTGTGCAGCCTCTTATAGGTGACCCTTTAACAGGAAAGTTGGGCTCAGTGATCTCCAGGGCTCCCTTCTAACCCATCTTTCTCTGATCCTGTGGTAACTTTGACTTCCGACCCTTTTCTCTGTCATGCTTAAAGCCCTCTTAATCAGTCACTCACAAAAAGTAATCTCTCTGCTCTCCAGGTGGGGTTGGGCTCTGCTGCCAGGCAAGCAGCAACAGAAGAAGGGGACACAGCCTCAAGCTGTGCCAGGGCAGGTCTAGGCTGGATGTTAGGAGGAAGTTGTTGGCAGAGAGAGTGATTGGCATTGGAATGGGCTGCCCAGGGAGGTGGTGGAGTCACTGTGCCTGGAGGTGTTGAAGCCAAGCCTGGCTGGGGCACTTAGTGCCATGGTCTGGTTGATTGGGCAGGGCTGGGTGCTAGGTTGGGCTGGATGAGCTTGGAGGTCTCTTCCAACCTGCTTGATTCTATGATACTGTTTCAATGAGGAAAAATGATGCCAACATTATTTCATGAAGTAAAGCAAGGCTGCAGTTTCCTGAGAAGAATGCAGAGCTATGAAGCCTTTTGCTCTATCTTTGGGATTAGATATAAAATTAAGGTTCTGACAACATCTGCCACTGTACACTGAGTAACACTTCTTTCTTCCAGCTGTGTACCTTGCTATCTGCCTCCCTGCAGGTGTGATTTTCAGCCCTTCAGTGCTGGAGTTCATTTAGCTATCCTAGCATCTGTACTCTGTTGAAATATGTGTGACTTTAATATGCCTACACAATGACCTACTTTGGTTTATTCTGGGGAAAAAAAAAACATCCCACCACTACTTTTTGTTTCTGAAGCTGAGGCGTGGAGTGTCTCAGCTCTATGTGCCAAACAGAGGTTGTTTTCCATCCAAGAGGGAGCTGCAAATGTAATCCAAGATTTACATACCCTGCATGGTAGGGTTGGCCCTTCACCCTTATAGAGTCGTAGAATCAGTCAGGGTTGGAAGGGACCACAGGGATCAGGCAGTTCCAACCCCCCTGCCATGCCCAGGGACACCCTACCCTAGAGCAGGCTGCCCACAGCCTCAGCCAGCCTGGCCTTAAACACCTCCAGCCATGGGGCCTCAACCACCTCCCTGGGCAACCCATTCCAGCCTCTCACCACTCTCATGCTCAACAACTTCCTCCTCACCTCCACTCTGACTCTCCCCACCTCCAGCTTTGCTCCATTCCCCCCAGTCCTGGCACTCCCTGACAGCCTCAAAAGTCCCTCCCCAGCTTTTTTGTAGCCCCCTTCAGATCCTGGAAGGCCACAAGAAGGTCACCTGGGAGCCTCCTCTTCTCCAGCCTGCACAGCCCCAACTCTTTCAGTCTGTGCTCACAGCAGAGCTGCTGCAGCCCTCTGAGCATCCTCCTGGCCCTGCTCTGGACACACTCCATCATCTCCACAGCCCTCTTGTCCCAGGGGCTCCAGAACTGGATGCAGTACTCCAGGTGGGGTCTCAGCAGAGCGGAGCAGAGGGGGAGAGTCACCTTCCTGGCCCTGCTGGCCACACTTCTCCTGCTGCAGCCCAGGCTCTGCTTGGCTCTCTGGGCTGCAAGTGCACACTGCTGGCTCCTGTTGAGCTTCTCCTCCAGCAGCACCCCCAGGTCCCTCTTCCCAGGGCTGCTCTCCAGGCAGTGGTAAAGTACCAAGTAGCCACTGCCTAGGAGATGAATAGGAGCTCCAAATGAAAGCAGAAAATTTATACCAGTGCTTGAGAATGTCTGAGAGGTAATTGCAATATTGGTTTATCCCTAGGTCGTTCCTATGATGTCTGCAAGGGACAAAAGTAATTCACCTGGAGATGAAGATGATAAAATAGTAACTGCCTTTCTATCTGTGACAAATCTTTGTTGATTTCAGAGCACCTGGGTGACTCTGTTGTGTAGGCAGCCACTCCTGGAAGCTGGAGTATTGTCTTATTTCATTGTAGCAAAGTTTGCCTTAGGGTTTACTGTTAATTAATCATGTCCAAATATTAGCTGACATCCATTCTTGGGTGTGAGCAAAACTCCCCCCCAGGGCACCTCCTCGGTGGAAAATTTAGCATTTCCACTTAGAAAGTGAAAAGGATGAAATGCTCTAAGAATTAGGACAGTTGCATTTCAGGGAAAGAGCTCCTCACATGCACTGAGGGAAGACAGAGAAAGAGCATTTGGCTCCTGGGAGCCAGCTGAGGAAGAACTCATCAATTTTGGCAGCGCTTGATTGAAAGTGGGGGAAGAGGAAGAACAACTAAGGAGCTGCCATCTTCTCCTGGGATCACACTGGTCTAAGTCCAAACGGGCTCTAATGTGAGTGGATGACTCAGTCTTTGAACCAGGACTACATTAGTTCTGCATTCTTGATGGTCTGTGTAGCCTTAGTGGAGTTATTACAGAGTTACAGCAGATTGGATTAGGACAGCCCTAAAGAGGGTGACAAAATTCTTCTTGTTAGGAGAATATTGGATGAGCATCCCCTCACGTGCCCAGGGCTAGGGCTGTGCTGGCCACTAGGCACAGACACTTACTGTTAACCCCTTTGCCTTCCCAGTGGGGAAGAGAACGGGGGCAAGGGAGAGGAGCAGGCTCAGGGCAGAGCTCATTGCTGTCTGCAGCTACCTGAAGGGAGGCTGTAGCCAGGTGGGGTTGAGCTCTGCTGCCAGGCAAGCAGCAACAGAACAAGGGGACACAGTCTCAAGCTGTGCCAGGGCAGGTCTAGGGTGGACGTTAGGAGGAAGTTGTTGGCAGAGAGAGTGATTGGCATTGGAATGGGCTGCCCAGGGAGGTGGTGGAGTGGCCACCCCTGCAGGTGTTGAAGCCAAGCCTGGCTGGGGCACTTAGTGCCATGGTCTGGTTGATTGGGCAGGGCTGGATGCTAGGTTGGACTGGATGAGCTTGGAGGTCTCTTCCAACCTGCTTGATTCTATGATTCTATGATTCAAGGGAGAGAGACTTATGGCCTGGAAAAGAAAACTTGAAGAGTTTAAAGGAAAAAAGTCATAGAAGCAAACATACACAAACCCAGTCCTGAAGCCAGCATTGCTGATGGCAGTTGCATCACTGTCACCACTGCAGAGGCTGTGCTTTCAAGGAACATCCATTGCACCACCCACTTGGTGTCTTTGACTGAGTTGCCTGTGTCTGAAATTGCTGTCTTGCTAGTCTGAAAATGTTTGATACAGAAGGAGACTATCAAATAGATTAAGGTCCCTACTGCAGCCATATCAGAGCTGGAAAGAGTCACTGCTCCAAGGAGGTAGAACAACTCTGAATTTCTCAGATGCGGCTTACTGAAAGCTGTAGTAGAAGCAGAATCCATTCACTCACATGGTGTAAGATGCTCTGGGTAAGCATATGTTACTCTGTGTCTCCTGCTTGAAAAGTTTGCTATTCAAGTCCATTTTACTTTGAGGCACAGATGGGTAGCAACTTGATTACATTTCCATAATTGGCCATTGAATGAGCCAGGAATAAAATGAGCATCACCATTTCCAGCTCTCACTTGAAATTTTCCCTTCCTATATTTCCCAATGGTAATTACAGTAAGTTTGGGAGAGTCTTTTTCCTTAAAGGTACATTGACAGTGGTTTGAGATTGCCTTTTGTTTCTTTACTGACTGCAATGTTCCTGTGGAATCATCCATTACTCCTGGATCACATCTGGTATACTGCATCCAGATCTGGTTATTGGAGTATTGGGAAGACATTAATGAAATTCAGTGACTGTGATGGAGGGCTACCAAGACAACCAATATGGTGTGGCTAATAGGTTGAGTCCTGCCCCTCTACTCCACCCTGCTGAGGCCACATCTGGAGTGCTGGGTCCAGCTCTGGCCCCCCAGTTCAAGAGGGACATAGAACTGTTTAAGACACTCCAGCACAGAGCCACAAAGATGATTAAGAGAATGGAATATGTCTATGAGGAGAGCCTGAGGGGGCTGTGGCTGTGCTGCTGGGAGAAGAGAAGCCTGAGAGGTGACCTCCTTAATGGTTATAATGATGTAAAGGATGAGTACCTGGAGGCTGGGGCCAGGCTCTGCTGGGTGATGCCCAGTGACAGGACAAGGGTATATGAGTGGAAGCTGAGGCATAGGAAGTTCTATGTAAACATGAGGAGGAATTTTTTCCCTGTGAGGGTGACAGAGCCCTGGAACAGGCTGCCCAGGGGGGTTGTGGAGTCTCCCTCTCTGAAGATATTCAAACCCTGCCTGGATGTGTTCCTGTGTGATCTGGTATAGGAGATCCTGCTCTGGCAGGGGGATTGGAGTGGATGTGCTTTGGAGGTCCCTTCCAGCTCCTGCCATTCTGTGATTGTGATACCAAAGCATTTGCTCCTTAAGGAGGGGCTGGTAGAATGGGCTCGCTTAGCTGGGAGAAGAGATGGCTTTGAGCAGCTGGGGAAATGGGGAGAGCTAATAAGAGCTCTATAGGTAATGAAGAGGAGCATGCCCAGGTGACAGAACCAGACTGCTCACCGTGAGGCACCACAGGTGCACCTTGCTGTAGCAGTGGAAGCCTGCCTAATATTATGAGAGCAGACAAACTATGGCAGGGGTTGCTGAAAATTATTGTGTAGTTTCCCTCCTCTAAGGTTGTGAACGACCACCCAGACCAAGCCCTGAGCTTCAGGTGTCCCTTCTTTGAGCAGGAGGTGTGACTAGAGACCTCCTGAGACCCCTTCCAACCTGCACTAATCTCTGCTCTCATACAGCTGTGCATTTAGTGTATGACTCTGCAGCCTCCTTAGATAGCTTAGTATATAAGTTGGGTGGTTTGTACACAGTTTTTTCTTCTTTCCCAAAGAACTGCTTGCCTTGCATCTGCACAACCCCCCTTTAGTCTCACATTAGGAACTGCTGATGCTTCTGACGTTTTCTTGCATTATGTTGATAAGTTCTCTTGTGACCCATGGCAAAGAAGTCAGCCCCGGATGACACTGTTAGCCTCTCTTGCAGTCTTTGCTGAATTGCTTTCTTGTATTCAGCACCACAGATACACGACAGATAGGTGAAGGTTCTGGCAGATTCCAGCCTCAAGAAAATAAAGCATTTTAAGTCTAAATTTGTATCAAGCTATCCCTCCCTGTAAGTACATATTTTGACACCTTCATCAACACAACCTCTCTGTGCTTTTAGGGAATAGCTATGTATTTCTTGAAACCTCTTAAGGAAGATAAGCACAATTCAGGCACTCCTCCCAGTTTATTGAGTTTTCAGAGTGCCATTTATAGCATAGTTACTTCAGAGGGTTCTGGAACAAAAGCTGGAGATAGGAACTGAGGGCTTTGAAAAGGTTGAAAGAGAAGCAAATGCACTTTTGTTTGCAGATACGAATGCAAGTATATGTGCATGCATGTTTCTGCTACACAGTCTTCTTCTCCTCTTCTACAGGCCTTAGAAGTTTCTATTTTGTTGAGTTTGTGCTGCAAATCCAAGTCTGGCTCTAGTTACAGAAGCTCTAACTGAGGAGTTATCTGTCCTACTCCTGGAAGTTTGGCTGAACAAAGCAATGAGCACTGCTATAAAATATGCTAGGGACTCAGCTTAAGGCTGGAGTAGGCAAAAGCTGATATCCTGATGAATACTTACACAACTCATTTACCAACTAACTGCCACTGAGATCCTTTCAACAGAGAACTGCCCATTTTGTGCAGCTTTCCATGGGGCATTCAGGGGATCATTCAGAACTGAGATCCATTGCAGCTTAGGAGATGAGCGGAATAGAAAGAGGTCAGATATTTCACTTAGGGATTCAGTAGGCAGCACAATACCTCTGCATTGATAAACTCAACACCCAGTTACAGTTTTATGGCCCACAGACCAAATGACTGGAGGTGTCATAGAATCAACTAGGCTGGAAGAGGCCTCCAAGCTCACCCAGCCCAACCTAGCACCCAGCCCTGGCCAGTCAACCAGACCATGGCACTAAGTGCCCCAGCCAGGCTTGGCTTCAACACCTCCAGGGACGGCGACTCCACCACCTCTCGACCAGTCGTATCCTGGTGTTACATCAGAAGGATCTCCCCAGGCACAGGAAATTTCAGCAGGCTCTGGAAATTTTAGTCTTGGACAGTACAAGCTACATGAAACATCACACAGCTTTGGAGAAGAGGGGACTGTTACTGGTCTGGTTTCTTTTACATGGCCTCCTTTCCTGATAAACTATTGCAGGCCATCAGCAGCTTATTGCTGTGGGAGTCGCAATGTAGGCTGATTATTATCATGCTTATTAAATGCCACACCAGGGGGATAAAGTAGCTTCAACACATGTCGTGTCAGGTGTGACTTTTGATTGCTACGTGTGCGTGAGCACAAAGCACAGGCCACTGCAGAATCCACCGGCAGAGCCACGCCGAGCAGTGCTGCGTGGCTAAGTCAATTATTTGCTAGCCTGCCGTGCATTTCCCCGCTCGGTGTGATGTGTCTGCTGCTTTTTGCTGATCTTCCACACCTAGAGGTTGGGACACGGATGAAAATCTGAGTGCCTACTGGGGCTGGAAAACAAACCTGTGCAAATGATGATAACTGGAGTCATAAAACGTTGAGCCTCTTTGTACTGAGAGCAGGACTATGCTTGCTGCCACTGAAAGAAAGAAGAGGTGTGGGGAACGACAGGAGAAACGTTTCTCTGACGAAGTAACAAGCCACAGTTCTTGTTAGTGTGGGAACAGAAACTGTGGCCTTTGTGAAGACAAATAGCAAAGCAGTTGGGACGGAGTGCAACAGAACTTGCTGCTTGGATAAGGATGGCAGGTATAGAATCATAGAATCATAGAATGGTTTAGGTTGGAAGGGACCTCAAGGATCATCCAGCTCCAACCCCCTGCCACAGGCAGGGACACCTCCCACTAGAGCAGCTCGCCCAAGGCCTCATCCAGCCTGACCTTAAACACCTCCAGGGAGGAAGCATCCACAACCTCCCTGGGCAACCCATTCCAGTGCCTTACCACCCTCACTGTAAAGAACTTCCTCCTAACATCCAGTCTAAATCTCCCCTCTTCCAGCTTAAACCCATTCCCCCTCGTCCTAACATTACTAGACCGTGTAAATAGTCCCTCCCCAGCTTTCCTGTAGGCTCCCTTCAAATACTGGAAGGCCACTATAAGGTCTCCTCGAAGCCTTCTCCTCTCCAGGCTGAAGAGCCCCAACTCTCTCAGCCTGTCCTCATAGCAGAGGTGCTCCAGCCCTCTGATCATCTTCGTGGCTCTCCTTTGGACCCGCTCCAGCAGTTCCATGTCCTTCTTGTATTGGGGGCTCCAGAACTGCACACAGTACTCCAGGTGGGGTCTGACGAGAGCAGAGTAAAGGGGGAGAATCACCTCCCTTGCCCTGCTGGCCACACTTCTCTTGATGCAGCCCAGCACTCGGTTGGCTGTCTGGGCTGCATGTGCACACTGCCGGCTCATGTTGAGCTTCTCGTCGACCCAGACCCCCAGGTCCTTCTCCTCAGGGCTGCTCTCCAGCCATTCATCACCCAGCCTGTATCTGTGCCTGGGATTGCACCGACCCAGGTGCAGGACCTTACACTTGGCCTTGTTAAACGTCATGAGGTTGGCCTGGGCCCACCTCTCCAGCCTGTCCAGGTCCCTCTGAATGGCATCCCTGCCCTCCAGCAAGTCAGCTGTGCCACACAGCTTGGTGTCATCTGCAAACTTGCTGAGGGTGCACTCAATTCCTCTGTCCATATCACTGACAAAGATGTTAAAGAGCACTGGTCCCAGCACTGACCCCTGAGGAACACCACTTGTCACCGGTCGCCAGGTGGACATTGTGCCATTGATCACCACCCTCTGCATGCGACCATCCAGCCAGTTCCTTATCCAGTGAGTGCTCCACCCATCCAGTTTGTGCTTTTCCAGGTAGGAAAAGTGGAGACTAAAGCAAGAGCAGCAATAATCATCTGTCACAGTGAAAACTACAGGAAAGAACCATAGAATGATAGAATCAGTCAGGATTGGAAGAGACCACAAGGATCATCCAGTTCCAACCCCCCTGCCGTGGGCAGGGACACCCTACCCTAGAGCAGGCTGCACACAGCCTCAGCCAGCCTGGCCTGAAACACCTATTTCTTTATTTTCTCTATGTTGTAGCTCATTTTTCCACTAAGTTGTAGCTCATTTTTCCACTAAGTTGTACAATGCAAAAGATTCCTGAGCTGCAAAGTAACCCAGTCTGGAGATGTAATTTGAATTGAAGTTTTAAAACTCACTTTTCCTGACAGCAGTAGGTTCTGTGGGCCTTTTGTGTTGCATATGCAACAGCAAACAGTACTGCAGGTCTAGGTAACAATTTGCAATGGAAATAGAAAACATTTCCAGCACCAGAGTGTGTTTATTTCAACAACTGCTTGCTTTGGGCAAGGCAGGAAGGAAGGGAGTTGCATTCAGAAATGGTAGTATTCTGCCAAACGATTCAACATGCCGTGGAGAAACAGATTCCTCTAATAATCTTTCTATTGGTGGGCTCGACTTTTTAGCATCTGTGAACATTCTCTCTTGACAAGCTCCCCAGCATGTACTCTGCCTGCTACAAACTGCATCCTTGCTGCTCTCGGTGATGTTTGTATCCAGAATGTGATGCTGTGCTGTGCTGTGCATGGAGCAGGAGCTCTGATTGTCTCAACATTTCACAGCCACAGAGGGTTAGAACTCCTTTCCACTGCTTACCATGACATATTAACACTGTCTCCTCAGAGGGCAGTAGGCTAAGCATATAAGAACCACATAGGCTGTGTTGTCATTAGTTAATTAATTAGTCCAATTAATTAGTTCATAAGTTCATTCATAGAATCAATGGTCTGGGTTGGAAGGAACCTCCAAAGGTCAGCTAGTCCAACCCCCTCTGCAGTCAGCAGGGGCATCCTCTACTGGATCAGGTCACTCAGAGCCATGTTGCAGAAGTAGCAAAGTGCAGTGTACAGAAGTAGTAAAGTGCAGAGTACAGTAGCAAAGTGCAATGTGCAGAAGTAGCAAAGTGCAGGGTACAGTAGCAAAGTGCAATGTGCAGAAGTAGTAAAGTACAGTGTACAGTAGCAAAGTGCAGTGTGCAGTAGCAAAGTGCAGTGTGCAGAAGTAGCAAAGTGCAGTGTGCAGTAGCAAAGTGCAGTGTGCAGTAGCAAAGTGCAGTGTGCAGAAGTAGCAAAGTGCAGTGTGCAGAAGTAGCAAAGTGCAGTGTGCAGTAGCAAAGTGTAGTGTACAGAAGTAGCAAAGTGCAGTGTGCAGTAGCAAAGTGCAGTGTGCAGAAGTAGCAGAGTACAGTGCGTGGAAGAACTGCATGAGTTAAGATGGCTGCCAGAGTGCTGTATGTGTTTAAGGAAGGGTTGAGATAAGAATAATTAGTAGCAAAGGGGAAAAGGAAAAAAACCTCCG
Source organism: Tricholaema leucomelas (assembly GCA_013400475.1). Lineage (NCBI taxonomy): Eukaryota > Metazoa > Chordata > Aves > Piciformes > Lybiidae > Tricholaema lacrymosa > Tricholaema leucomelas. The sequence continues at coordinate 354,128 of WAAF01016150.1, read as the reverse complement.
GTTCTGAATCTACTCTTTCAAACCTGGGGCAGATATTTTCAAAGGTGCTGAAATTAATGTGGTCTCAGTGGCTAAAGCCCCTAGCGAGCTTTGAACGTCTTCACATGGCTCCTTAACTCTTGGGCTGCTAGATACATAATTAGGGCCTTAAATCAAAGAAAGCTTCATTGCAGAGCGGCTGACCCCTTCTGAAAGCTGCTCAGAGTTCAGTGCTTTTGAAGATCAGGTCACTTTGATTTAGGGCTTGGGTACTCAGCCTGGATATTGTGACCTCCGGGGGTGTTTTGAGCCAGTGTCACAGGGCTGCAACCTTTGTGTCCACTCAGTACTGCAAAATAAAAGAAGCTATTGCAAAGGCCTCACTGTAGATGAGGGAGTCTGGTATGAGAGGAACGTTGAGACCCACATTATGGTCTTGCAAGCTTGGGATAGGAATATTGAGACCCACATTATGGTCCTACAGGCTTGAGTTAGAAATATGGAGTGTGTCCAGAGAAGGGCCAGGAGGATGCTCAGAGGGCTGCAGCAGCTCTGCTGTGAGCACAGACTGAAAGAGTTGGGGCTGTGCAGGCTGGAGAAGAGGAGGCTCCCAGGGGACCTTCCAGGATCTGAAGGGAACCTCCAAAAAAGCTGGGGAGTGACAGGACTGGGGGGAATGGAGCAAAGCTGGAGGTGGGGAAAGTCAGGCTGGAGGTGAGGAGGAAGTTGTTGAGCATGAGAGTGGTGAGAGGCTGGAATGGGTTGCCCAGGGAGGTGGTTGAGGCCCCATGGCTGGAGGTGTTTCAGGCCAGGCTGGCTGAGGCTGTGTGCAGCCTGCTCTAGGGTAGGGTGTCCCTGGGCATGGCAGGGGGGTTGGAACTGGCTGCTCCTTGTGGTCCCTTCCAACCCTGACTGATTCTATGATTCTGTGACCCACATTATGGTCTCACAGGCTTGAGATAAGAATATTGAGACCCACATTATGATCTTAGACGCTTGAGATAGGACTATTGAGACCCACATTATGATATTACAGGCTTGAGATAGGAATATTGAGATCCATGTTATAGTCTTACAGGCTTGAGATAGGAATATTAAGACTCACAGTATGGTCTTATAGTTGCTCTTAACTACCTGAAGGGAGGCTGTAGCCGGGTGGGGTTGGTCTCTTCTCCCAGGCACCCAGTGAGAGAACAGGAGGACACAGTCTGAAGCTGCATCAGGGCAGGTTCAGGCTGGATGTTAGGAAGAAGTTTTTCACAGCAAGAGTGAATGGCATTGGAATGGGCTGCCCAGGGAGGTGGTGGACTCACCATCCCTGGAGGTGTGTAAAAGGAAGCTGGATGAGGCACTTAGTGCCATGGCTTAGTTAATTAGAAGGGTGAGGCGATAGGTTGGACTCAATGATCTCAAAGGTCTTTTCCAACCTGGTTGATTCTGTGCTTCTGTGATGTTAGGTAGTTGCAGCAAGGAAAACTGATCCTCTACAAGCTGCATGGTTCATCTCAGATGGTTTTCTCCATGTCAGTCCAAGTAGGAAGGTGCATGAGTGGAGTAAGAGAGAATCATGCAGCTGAACTTGCAGATAGGTGACTGTCTGAAATCATAGAGTGCTTTGGGTTGGAAGAAGGCTTTACAGGTTGTCCAGTCTAACCCTCCTGCAGTGATCAGGGACATTTTCAACTAGATCAGGCTTCTCCTAGCTCCATTCCACTTGACTGGAATGTTTTCAAGGATGAGATATCTACCACTTCTCTGGGCAACCTGGGCCAGTGTTTCAGTATCCTCATCATAAGAAACATCTTCCTTCTCATCTGCATCTGCCCTCCTCTAGTTAAAAATCATCACCTGTTGTAACAGGCCTTGCTAAAAAGATTGTCTCCATCTTCCTTATACTTCCCTTTTGTGTGCTGAAATGATGTGGTTCTTTTCCCTGTGCCAAGATTCCTGGGTAAAGTTTGATCTAGAACTTCTCCTTGCCTCACATCAAGTCAGGGCAAGGACCACTGCTGCGATGGGCTGTTCTGCCACTCCGGGGGGTAAGCTCTGCGCTGACCCTACTTGAAGGTTCAGTGTCCTCATTGTGCAGAAAATAGACAATAAAGGAAAAAGATGAATCTTCTACTCCAAATGGTTGTTGTCCTCAGAGGATTTCCTTTTTCTCTCTTAGTTCCTGCAAAGCAGGCAAAATATTGCTCTTAATTCCCGTGACAAATGAGCTCAAAGCCACTTCTTTAATTCTAGCCTGGTCTAGCCTAGGCTTTGCCACCATCATGTTCACCACACAAAGTCCAAGGAGAAGTTCCTCTCAGCTGCTGAGGTGACTAAGGATTGCAAATGTACATAATTGGTTCTGTGCTTATTTAGCTGACACAATTACCAATCTCAAGATACACATTTTGCAACTGTTGATGCTTGTGTGATTTCTAGGTAATGACAATAGACTTCTGGAACTGTGGAGAGCTCCCTCAAGCCATTTTATCTCATGTTTTGTTCTTAGCACAATTACAGGCTCACAGATGTCAGGGGTTGGAAGGGACACAAAGAGATCACCCAGTCCCACCCCCCTGCCAGAGCAGGACCAGACAACCTAGCTCAGGGCACACAGGAACACATCCAGACAGGCCTGGAAAGCCTCCAGAGAAGGAGACTCCACAACCTCTCTGGGCAGCCTGTGCCAGTGCTCTAGGACCCTTACAGACAAGAAGTTCCTCCTCGTGCTGAGCTGGAACCTCTTGTGCTGCAGCTTCCATCCATTGCTGCTTGTCCTATCCCAGGGAGCAGTGAGCAGAGCCTGTCCCCCACTCCTGACCCCCAGCCCTCAGGTGTTTATAAACATTGATTAGATCTCCTCTCAGTCTTCTCCAGACTAAGCAGCCCCAGGTCCCTCAGCCTCTCCTCATCAGGCACAATAATCTTAGATATTACACCTCTCAATTTCTCTCTCTTTCATGTACCTTCTTCCTTCTTTATACCCCTCTCTTGTGCCAAGAGATATTCTTTCTTCCCCTCTTCTTTCATAGTAGCCTTTTTCCTTCACTCTTACTTTTTTAGCCACCATCCTCAAGTGAGCCCACAGGGGTACCAACTTTGCAGTTGTCTTCCTTTGTGGCTTTGATGATGCATCCTAGGATTAGGAGGCCTGAGTTGGAAAATAAATCAGTTCTGTTACATCATTGTTCATTACCTCAACAGATGAATCCTGATGCTTTTCCTAGGTAAGAGTGATTTATCAGCTCAGAACAAGTGCAAAATATGTCCCAAGCCCCAATTCCATCACGCATGAGGAAGATGATTGAGGATGAGCTCAAAAAACAGTGGAGAGCAGAATTCACCTTCAGTATTTTTTCTAAGTGGCTTCACACATAGACTGTAAAGAGCTGCAGGGAGCACTGTCTCCTCTGACCTCTTGCATTACATGGGCCACTGGACTGATCAAATTGATCTCTGTGGCAGGCCCACAACTGGAGTCGAGCTTGGGTGAGATCCTAACAGCATCAATAGAGGTCAGAGCATCAGTACTGCATCTGCGCACTCCAGCTTCTTCTCTGGCAAAGCATAACACAACCAAACCCAGAACAAGTTTGTTCCTTACCCTCTGGGAAGGTACTTAGGCTGCTGTTGGTTTTAGCACAAGTAAGAAGTTCTCTTCAGAGTTTTTCCATAGTCAGTGGAGAGAAACACATTGGCTCTAGCACACACTAGCAGGCTAGTCAGAGAACTCAGAGTCTGGCCCTTGTCATGATCTTAACCCTGAGTGAACATTTCCACCCCCACTCCCCCTGTTATTGAATACTAAGGGGGTGAAAATAAAAGGCCTGTTTGAAGGACATCTTCTGTGTCTTCATAATAGAGAATTCATCTGCAATTTGAGCCTTCTTTCTTCCTTTTCACAGCGCTCATATTTTAAGGGAAGAGCTGAAATCGTTTTGGGAGAGGGCCTAATCCTCAAAGTATTGCTGTTTCACATGGCAATGCCCTGCCAGCAAGAAAAACTAAGAGACTGGGTATTGTTCCTTGGAACTGCTCAGGAAACAGCACCGTCCCCAGCTCTTCCAACCCGGGTGATTCTGTGATTCTGTCACTCTTTCCTGCCTTTCTTGCTTGTTGATGCCTGACCACACAGGCATCAACAGTGGGGGCAAGTTCCTAGGGGATAAACATTACAACAGACTCCACACAGAATCATAGAATTATAGGAGTTGGAAGGGACCTCCTGAGATCATCTGGTGCCAACCCCCTAAAACAGGTTCCCTTAGATCAGGCTACGCAGGAACACATCAAGGCAGACTTTGAAAGGCCCCAGAGAAGAGGACTCCAAGTAGATAAAGCAACATTGATGTGTTTGCATTCAGATGCTTATCGCCAAGTGAGACCTCACCTGGAGTATTGTGTTGAGTTTTGGGCTTCCCAGCTCAAGAGGGACAGGGATCTACTGGAGACAGTCCAAGGGAGGGCTACAAAGATGCTGAGGGGGCTGGAGCATTGCCCTGTGAAGAGAGGCTGAGGGACCTGGGGCTTTTGGGTCTGATGAAGAGAAGACTTAGAGGGGATCTAATCAATGTTTATAAATGCCTGAGGGCTGGAGATCAGGAGAGGGGGGCAGGATCTGCCCAGTTGTGCCTTGTGATAGGACAAGGGGCAATGGGCATAAACTACAGCACAGGATGTTCCACCTGAACATGAAGAAGAATTTGTTGACTGTAAGGGTCCCAGAGCCCTGGCACAGGCTGCCCAGAGAGGCTGTGGAGTCTCCTTCTCTGGAGGCTTTCCAGGCCTGTCTGGATGTGTTCCTGCATGACCTGAGCTAGATTGTCTGGTCCTGCTCTGGCAGAGGGGTTGGACTGGATGGTCAATTTGTGTCCCTTCCAACCCCTGACATCCTGTGAGCCTGTGATCCTCTGAAGTATTTGTATGGGAATTTGAGTTTTGATATCAGGGTTGCGGGAATTCCCTAAGGAACCCACAAGGGAATGATCTGTCCTGGGAACAGAGGATATAGAAAAAGTGATACTAATGACAATCTGATAACCTTTTATGACGGCATAACTGGATGGAGAGATGAGGAGAGCAGTGGATGTCATCTACCTTGACTTCAGCAAGGCTTTCAACACTGTCTCCCACAGCATCCTCACAGCCAAGAGTAACAGCTGTGGATTGGATGATTGCACAGTGAGCTGGATTGAGAACTGGCTGAGGAACACAGCTCTGAGGATTGTGGTCAGTGGGACAGAGCCTAGTTGGAGCCCACGGCTGATGCTGTCCCCCAGGGATCAGCGCTGGGTTCAGTTCCATTCAGTGTGTTCATCAGTGACCAGGATGAAGGGTTAGAGTGTACCCTCTGCAAGTTTGCTGATGCTACAGAACTGGCAGGAGTGCCTGACACACCACCAGGCTGTGCTGCCATTCAGCATGACCTGAACAGGCTGCAGAGATGCCTGGGGCAGCAGCAGGGGAAGTGTGGTCAGCAGGGCCAGGGAGGTGATTCTCCCACTCTACTCCACTCTGGTTAGACCACACCTGGCGTACTGCATCCAGTTCTGGAGCCCCTGGGACAAGAGGGATGTGGAGGTGCTGGAGCATGTCCAGAGCAGGGCCAGGAGGATGCTCAGAGGGCTGCAGCAGCTCTGCTGTGAGCACAGACTGAAAGAGTTGGGGCTGTGCAGGCTGGAGCAGAGGAGGCTCCCAGGTGACCTTCTTGTGGCCTTCCAGGATCTGAAGGGGGCTACAAAAAAGCTGTGGAGGGACTTTTGAGGCTCTTGGGGAGTGCCAGGACTGGGGGGGAATGGAGCAAAGCTGGAGGTGGGGAGAGTCAGGCTGGAGGGGAGGAGGAAGTTGTTGAGCATGAGAGTGGTGAGAGGCTGGAATGGGTTGCCCAGGGAGGTGGTTGAGGCCCCATGGCTGGAGGTGTTTCAGGCCAGGCTGGCTGAGGCTGTGTGCAGCCTGCTCTAGGGTAGGGTGTCCCTGGGCATGGCAGGGGGTTGGAACTGGAACTGGCTGATCCTTGTGGTCCTTTCCAGTCCCTGACTGATTCTATGATTCTGTGATTCTATGAAAGCAAGAGGAACCTGCTGACCAGAGGCAGCTGTCTGAAGGAACCCCTTCACACCTCATTTTCCACGTGTGTGCCTGTTTACTGGACCCAGGGCTTTGTTTGAATTGTGTACAACTGTTGAAACAAAATAATTTATTAGCTCGGTTTTATTTGCAGGGAAGGTTCAGTTGCCCTTTATATTATTGTTATATCTCAAGACAATGTTTCTTTACTTATGAGCAGATGTTTGAAATCCTCCAGGAGATTTTTGTAAGACTATGGAAATGAACCTGGCATGGGTACCGGTCTCCCAGGTGGAGCGGGTGAACACAAGCCTCCTTAGAAGTCTCAGATCAAGGCTAGTCAGAAAGAGCAACAGAGCCCAGCCACCAAAAGCTGAGTGCTTTGGTGACTGACAGGTACAGGCTCCTTCTGAAGCATAAAAAGGAATGCTAAATGATCTCACTGACAGAATAAATCTTCTATTTGTTTGGTCTGGACCAGATGTGCTAAAGGCTGATGTGGAAATGTCTGCTGATGCCAATCTCAGTTTAAATCACAATTTGGCAGCAGCGTTTCCTCCCCTCCCCCTTTCCTCTCTACCCCAATCAATCTTATCTTTTCTTTCTTTCTTTTTTTCTTTCTTTCTTTCTTTCTTTCTTTCTTTCTTTCTTTCTTTCTTTCTTTCTTTCTTTCT
>WAAF01016150.1:329717-347266 GCA_013400475.1 Tricholaema leucomelas | reverse complement strand
TCCTTCCTTCCTTCCTTCCTTTCTTCCTTTCTTTCTTCCTTTCTTCCTTTCTTTCTTTCTCTTTCTTTCCTTCTTTCTTTCTTTCTTTCTTTCTTTCTTTCTTTCTTTCTTTCTCTTATTCTTTTCTCTCCTTTTTTTTTTCAAGTGCCCAATGTCATTCAGTGCTCCTAAGGAAGTTTCATCAACGCTCATAATTAATTGCCTCTCTTGCTTTCTTCCTTAGTGCTGCGAGAAGCAGGTTTTCAATCTTTGCTGCCTTCGTGGCAAAGAAGCCACTGAAAAGTCAGGAGCAACTCCCAGTGTCACGCTTTGAGGTCTCTGCCCTATCCTAACACCATCTGTCCACATCTCCTTATGCAGGCTTGTATGCTTTTTTAAAGTGTGTCCAAGAGAAATGGCTGAGGTCTGTTTAGGTCAGTCAGTCTGACAGATCCCTGTGGTGTGGCACCCTTGTTTGCCAGATTCTATTAAAAAATAACAACAATCTGGGTTATTAAATTTAGAACAACAAAAAGCTATAAAAACTTCAGTGTGTTTGCCTGTAATGAGAGCTCCCTGCCATGCCCAGTGCCATCTTCTGCAAAAACAACCCAACAGACTAAAAACCAAAGTAGACAATAGAATATGTGCTTAAAATGCCTTAAAATACTCCACCAATGTCCTCTGAAATACTCTGCCAAAATACTCTAAAATACCCTACTGAAATAGACAGAATATGTGGTTGAAATACTCTGATTTGTCTCTATCAGTGCAAATTTCCACATTGGAGGGCACTAAAACTTCAGCCAAGGAGGCTCTTCTCTCAGGCGGCCAGCACCAGAACAAGAGGACACAGCCTCAGGCTGTGCCAGGGGAAATTTAGGCTTGAGGTGAGGAGAAAGTTCTTCAGTGAGAGAGTCATTGGACACTGGAATGGGCTGCCCAGGGAGGTGGTGGAGTCGCCGTCCCTGGAGCTGTTCAAGGCAGGATTGGACGTGGCACTTGGTGCCATGGTCTAGCCTTGAGCTCTGAGGTAAAAGGTTGGACTTGATGATCTGTGAGGTCTCTTCCAACCCTGATGATACTGTGAGACTGTGAGACTGTGATAATAGTAAAATAAATGTGGGAGCATCAGGTTAGAATTAGGCATTAGTGCATATCATAGAGAATCATAGAATCAACCAGGTTGGAAGAGACCTCCAAGCTCATCCAGCCCAACCTAGCACCAAGCCCTAGACAATCAACCAGACTATGGCACTAAGTGCCCCATCCAGGCTTGGCTTCAAGAAAAACTATTTCCTAATGTCCAATCTAAACCTCCCCAGCCTCAGCTTGAGGCCATTCCCTCTTGCTCTGTCTCCAACTACCTGTGAGCAGAGCCCAGCAGCAGTCTCTCCACAACGTCCCTTCAGGTAGTTGTAGGCAGCAATAAGGTCTGCCCTTAGACTTGTCTTCCTCACACTACCCATCCCCAGCTCCCTCAGTCTCTCTTCATAAGATTCATTCTCCAGGCCCTTCCTCAGCTTCATTGCCCTCCTCTGCACTGGCTCCAGCACCTCCACATCTCTCTTGTATTGCAGTACCCAAAATTGAACAAAACACTCGAGGTGTGGCCTGACCAAAGCAGAGTCCAAGTGGACAATCACCTCCCTGCTCCTACTGGATACAGCATTTTTAGTACAAGCCAGGATGCCACTGGCCTTCTTGGCTGCCCAAGCACACTGCTAGCTCATGTTTAGCTGCCTGGGCACATTGCTGGCTCATGTTCAGCTGCCCAAGCACACTGCTGGCTCATATTCAGCTCCTGTCTATTACAACCCCCAGGTCTCTTTCTGCCAGCAGCTCTTCAGCCACACTGCCCTAAGCCTGTAGTGTTGCTTGGGGCTGTGGTGACCCAAGTGCAGGACCTGGCACTTGGCCTTGTTGAAACTCCTCTCATTAATGTTGGCCCATAGGTCTAAGCCTATCCAAGTCCCTCTGCAGAGCCTCTCTACCCTCATTCAAATCAGCACTGCCACCTAAGTTGGTGTCATCTACAAACTTAGTGATGCCACTGCCTCTGCCTGAATCAAGGTTGCCAATAAGGATGTTAAGAAGAAGAAGGGGTGCAGTCAGGCTTTGCTAGCTGTGAGCCCAGAGTAGCCACAGCATTTAATCTCCCAACAATGGCAGCTGTTTCAGAAAGCCAGATGCACATTAATGCAGAAGTGTCACGTAGTGAGTGATGCAACCTGTGACCTGCTCACACAGCTTTTACCCATGAATCTGTTCCATGGAAGTCAGTCCACAGCTTCAGCCTTTCTTGAGCCTTACTTCTGCTTTGAATTCAGCCACTCACAATAAAGCCTTCTCCTGTTCCTGAAAGGCAAACTGCTCCAAAGGCAAGGCTCACTCCTTAGGCAAATGAAACATTTTCTGTCGCAGACATGTTGCACCTTTCAAGTGCATTAGAGGTGCTGGAGGGATAGAAATGGGAACTTTGCCTCACTCTCTGGGATAAATCCCTTTCACAGTGGAATCCAGCATCAGAATCTGGAGCTATAAATAGTAGACTTCTTGATTGTTACAATGTGAAGACCTGGATGTTACTGTGGTCTTGAAGTTGTCCTTTGGTGAAAGGGGGGAGGCAGCAAGCAGTGCATGACTCAGAGTACTGGAAAAGAAAGAATAGAAGAGAATAGAATAGAGTAGAACAAAATAGAAAAGAATGGTTTAGGTTGGAAGGGACCTCAACCCCCTTATGATGTGACAGGTAGTTTCAAAGAGGTATGGGTATAGCTGATTGGATAGTCCAGTTCTGGGCTTCTCAATTTAAGAGAGATGTTGAGATACAGGAAGATGTCCAGAGAAGGACAATGAAGCTGGTGAGGGGCCTGGAGCACAGCCCTGTGAGGAGAGGCTGAGGGAGCTGGGGGTGTGCAGCCTGCAGAAGAGGAGGCTCAGGGCAGAGCTCATTGCTGTCTGCAGCTACCTGAAGGGAGGCTGTAGCCAGGTGGGGTTGGTCTCTTCTGCCAGGCAACCAGGGACAGAACAAGGGGATGCAGTCTCCAGCTGTGCCAGGGGAGGTCTAGGATGGGCTTTAGGAGCAAGCTGTTGTCAGAGAGAGTGATTGGCATTGGAATGGGCTGCCCAGGGAGGTGATGGAATCAAGCAAAACCTGGATGAGGCACTTAGTGCCATGGTCCAGTTGGCCAGGGCTGGATGAGCTTGGAGGTCTCTTCCAACCTGGCTGATTGTATGATTCTTTGCTTCAATCCCCAAATTAAAAAGGCAGTGAGGTATGAAGAGAAAGGGAATATATTCCTATCTTGTTTCCTGATTCAAGAGAGAGCTGAAAGGCTGCCAGAGGTATTCTGTAGTTGCTGCCTGCATCTCATTTCAGCTTCTGATCCTCTAGGACAAGAAAAGCACTGAATTTGGAAAGCAAAGTATGATAGAAGTCTAAAAATAGGAAAGGAAGCATTGCTGGTTTGGCAGACATTAGCCTGCTCACATCTGGTAGCACATGGGCTTGTGACGCACGCCGTGCAAACGCAGCCGCAGTTCAATTCCACCTCCAAGAAAAAGGAGATTTGCACTGCTTTAATTCCACAGCAAATTCATCTCAGGCGATGAAGCTGAGTTGGTGGCATTAAGAAGCACCAATCAGAGTTCACAAAGCTCGATAATAAATATATGGAAGCATTTCTGAATTGTTCTTTCCCCCCCTTGTTTTATCAGGGGAAGAAAAGTTCCCACTGCATTTCGTGGTGGAGCAGACATCTACACCAACTGCTCAAGCACCCAAGGAAACTGTTGCTCCTTGCCAGTGTGTTACAGAAGACTGCATAGCCAGGCCTTCAAACTACATTTCCATGGACAGAAAAGGGTGGGCAACCTTCCCAGGGAAATAAAGGTCTTCATTCACAACAGTCAAATCGTTTGCATTCCTGACAGATGAAGCCAGTCCTTTGATCAAAATGCGACACAAGAGGATGGATGCCCTGGGACACCCAACTGAAAAACTAAAACCAAGGCCAGTGCAGCTTCAGCAGAGGATCGAACGGTAGAACACACAGCAGCCACCTGTCTTAGGCTGGCTGACAGGAGGTGGCAGTCACATGGGATGTGTTGGGTGCCTCTAGCTGGTGAACATAATGCCCACAATAAGGATCTTGGCTGAGCAGCTGCAGCCAGCATCTCATTCCAATAAGCCAAATTATACTCCTGTTGTAGCCTAACTAATTTTCAGTCTTCCAGCATGGAACCACTCATCCCCTCATAACCATCTCAGAGTACATGCAGGGGTGCTTGGCAGGGAGTAGAAACTGAATTCTGGAATCCTGGAATCATAGAATCAGGCAGGGCTGGAAGGGACCACAAGGAGCAGCCAGTTCCAACCCCCTGCCATGCCCAGGGACACCCTACCCTAGAGCAGGCTGCACACAGCCTCAGCCAGCCTGGCCTGAAACACCTCCAGCCATGGGGCCTCAACCACCTCCCTGGGCAACCCATTCCAGCCTCTCACCACTCTCATGCTCAACAACTTCCTCCTCACCTCCACTCTGACTCTCCCCACCTCCAGCTTTGCTCCATTCCCCCCAGTCCTGGCACTCCCTGAGAGCCTAAAAAGTCCCTCCCCAGCTTTTTTGTAGCCCCCTTCAGATCCTGGAAGGCCACAAGAAGGTCCCCTGGGAGCCTCCTCTTCTCCAGCCTGCACAGCCCCAACTCTTTCAGTCTGTGCTCACAGCAGAGCTGCTGCAGCCTTCTGAGCATCCTCCTGGCCCTGCTCTGGACACACTCCAGCATCTCCACATCCCTCTTGTCCCAGGGGCTCCAGAACTGGATGCAGTACTCCAGGTGGGGTCTCAGCAGAGCGGAGCAGAGGGGGAGAATCACCTCCCTGGCCCTGCTGGCCACACTTCTGCTGCTGCAGCCCAGGCTCTGCTTGGCTTTCTGGGCTGCAAGTGCACACTGCTGGCTCCTGTTGAGCTTCTCCTCCACCAGCACCCCCAAGTCCCTCTCCTCAGGGCTGCTCTCCAGCCACTCACTGCCCAGCCTGGATTTGTGCTTGGCATTGCCTCGACCCAGATGCAGGACCTTGCACTTGGTCTTATTGATCCTCCTGAGGTTGGCTTGTGCCCACCTCTGCAGCCTGTCCAGGTCCCTCTGGATGGGTCCCTGCCCTCCAGCCTGGCTGCTGCACCACACAGCCACCCCAAGGATAATCCCGGTCAACATTCCCAGGCAAGAGGAGAGAGCTCCCCTGAGCTGGGCTTCCTCACCTTGCTGTTGTGAGCCAAAAGTAACAAGTGTTTCTCAGAGCATTTGTCCTCTGTACGGACAGTCACTGGCTTTAGACAGAAGGGTTGTCTAGAGCAGGAGCAGGAAGAACTGCCTTATTTCCATGCAGAGGAGAAACAAAGATTGCTTGCTGTGCACTTCATACTGCCTAAACTGCCTGTGCCTGCCTCTTCTGACAAAGGAAAAGATCTTAGCAACCCCAGGGGCACCTTCTTCTCCTCCGTTTTGCTGGCCCCAACAGACTTCTACCCTGGGTTGCAGCACAAAGCTGGGTCTAGACGATCTTACTCTCAGTCTTTTATTTCCATGCAAGCTCTCCAGTGGTGACCATCAGCTTTTGCATACAGTCTGGTGAGCTATATCTGTGTCCATTATGGTTCCCTGGTGGTTACAGATCGATCAACTCCAAATATCATATTGCAGATCTGCTGGCAGGACTTCATCAGCCAAGGGGGAAAGGTACACTAGAAACATTTGCTAGCTGTTTGTATTGTCCTCACAACAGACCCTGGGGGAAAAGACCCCCTAGATGCCTTCCTTGTTCACATGGACCCTCAGATGCCCAATGACAGCACAAGGGGCACTGGGTGGAAGCTGAGGCATAGGAAGTTCCATGGAAACACGAGGAGGAATTTTTATCCTGTGAGGGTGACAGAGCCCTGGCACAGGCTGCCCAGAGGGGTTGTGGAGTCTCCTTCTCTGGAGATATTCAGACCTTGCCTGGATGAGCTCCTGTGTGATCTGGTCTAGGTGATGCTGCTCTGGCAGGGGAGTTGGACTGGATGAGCTTTGGAGATCCCTTCCAGCCCCTGACATTCTGTGATTCTGTGATACTCTGATTTGGAATCCAAATATCATCGATTCTCTGTTCTCTGTTTTCCTGTACCTGCAGGGGACGTCAGGCCAGAGCATGAGGCACTGGCATGCTACAAGTAGTGACATGTACATCATCATACTTCATATAAGAGAGGGAAGCATAGGTGATCTTGTGAGATTACCTAGGCCTTACCCAGAGACTTCTTCAGAGGCATCTGCACTCTGACTGTTGAAGCAGTCCATTGTTTTGTGGCTCTGTCAGATGTGCACTTGCTCCAAGAAAACCTGACAGCAACAACAGCAAAAGCTCCAAGTGAATATCAAGTGTATACTGTGATGCATATTTCATTACTCAGCAACTCTTCCTCTCTCTCAAAGTAAATAGCCTTTTTTCATTGTGATTCCCAAAATACAGACACGACACAGAGCCCTTCCAAGCAAAGAGTCAGCAGGCCTGCAAGTCCTTCTTCTCAGGAGTGCTGCAACTTGAATCCTTGAGCACAGATTGGAAGTGACCTCAAGGATGACCTGGTCCAACCTTCCTTGGGAAAAGCATGGTCATCATTTCTCCCCAAACCTCTCTGCTCCCATCTGCAGGGATGTTGCTCCCTACTGAAGGGGTTGGGAAAAGCCAGTGAAGGATGAAACCAAAGGGCTGGCTGCCTCCAGACTCCCAGCCCAGCACCGCAGCAGGGCTTGGCTGCCTTCACCTCCTGCCTCCTGCTCAGCCATGCAGCCAAAAAAGCTGAGATAGGGATGAAGTTGATGCACATAAGAGGGAAAAAAAATACCCACAAGCCAAAACTCTAAAAACAAATAAGTTACAAATCCCAAACTCACAGCCTTTTGCACAAAGCTCTAGTGCTTAATTGCCATTTCAAACCTCTCTATTGCAGCCCAGGACAGGCTGCCAAGAAGGGATCTCACCTATCTGACCACTGGGAGTTGGCTGATGAAGTGTAAGGCAGGTCCTTGCCCCATTCCCTGCAGCACACAGACACATCGAATGCTTCCAGGTGCTGCTTAGCGCACTGCCAGTCCTGAATTACACTAACAGGTAATAAAGAAGCTGCTACTTTAAATATCTACCTTCATTTCCCTGAATGCTGAGATTGGCTTCTCCTCCAATTAGTGTGCTGAATAGAGGCTTTCTGTGCTCACTGAAGATGACAAAGTGTCAGATTGCTGCTTTGCAGTTCAAACAAGAGACAAGGTGCTCACAGAAAATGCACTAGAGCAGTCCAGCTGTAGCTGTGGCTAAGAACTTCAGAAATGATGCAACAGCAAGAGGTTTAGACTGGACATGAAGAACAATTTCTTCCCCAAAGCGTTGTCAAGCTATGGCCCAGGGTGCCCAGGGCAGTGGTGGAGTCCCCATCCCTGGAGGGGTTTCAAAGCCATGGAGATCATAGAATCATAGAATCAACCAGGTTGGAAGAGACCTCCAAGCTCATCCAGTCCAACTTAGCACCCAGCCCTAGTCAATCCACGAGACCATGGCACTAAGTGCCTCATACAGTGTTGTCTTGAACGCCTCCTCAATTCAAGAGAGATGTTGAGATACTGAAACGTGTCCAGAGAAGGGCAGCAAGGCTGGGGAGGGGCCTGGAGCACAGCCCTGTGAGGAGAGGCTGAGGGAGCTGGGGGTGTGCAGCCTGCAGAAGAGGAGGCTCAGGGCAGAGCTCATTGCTGTCTGCAGCTCCCTGAAGGGAGGCTGTGGCCAGGTGGTGTTGGGCTCTGCTGCCAGGCAAGCAGCAACAGAACAAGGGGACACAGCCTCAAGCTGTGCCAGGGCAGGTCTAGGCTGGATGTTAGGAGGAAGTTGTTGGCAGAGAGTGATTGGCATTGGAATGGGCTGCCCAGGGAGGTGGTGGAGTCAAGCAAAACCTGGATGAGCAGAAGACATGGATTTGCACCGTGTCAGCAGTGAACCTTTACACAAGGACTTTGGTGGATATGAGATTTTGTGCTTAGGTAGGTTTTGGGTTTATGCAGATTTTGATTTTATTTAATTTTGAGTTTATATAGATTTTGAATTTATGTAGATTTTTACTTTCATGTAGATTTTGCCTTGATGTGATTTTGATTTTATGTAGATTTTGTTTAGATTTTAGTTTTGTGCAGATTTTGGTTTTATGTAGATTCTGATCTTACATAGATTTGGATTGTATTTAATTTTGATTTTATGTAGAATTTTTTAATATAGATTTTGGTTTTATGTAATTTTGATTCTCTGTAGATTTTGATTTGAGGTAGATTTTTATTTTTATATAGATTTTGATTTTATGGAGACTTTTATGTAGATTTTGAGGTTTTGTCGGTTTTTATTTTATTTAATTTTTTATTTTATTTAGATTTTGATTTTATTTAGATTTTAATTTTATGTAGATTTGGATTTTATGTAGATTTTAATTATATTTAGATTTTGATTTTATGTAGGTTTTTATTTTATTTAGATTTAGATTTTATGCTGGTTTTAATTTTATATAGATTTTGATTTTATGTAGATTTTTATGTAGATTTTGGGTCTATGCAGGTTTTTATTTTATTTAGATTTTTATTTTATGTAAATTTCTACTTTATTTATATTTATATTTTTATGTAGATTTAAATTTTATTTGTACTTTTATTTTTATGAAGATTTTTATTTAGATTCAGATTTTTATTTTATGTAGATTTAAATTTTGTGTAGTTTTGATTTTATCTAGATTTTGATTTTATCTAGATTTAATTTTATGTAGATTTTGATTTTATCTAGACTTTAATTTTATGTAAGTTTAAATTTTATGTAATGTTGATATAATTTAGATTTTTATTTTTATGCAGATTTTTACTTCATTTAGATTTTTATTTTTATGTAGATTTTGATTTTGTGTAGATTTTAATTTTGTGTAGTTTTGCTTTTATGTAGATATTTGTTTTATGTAGATTTTGATTTTGTGTAGATTTCTGTTTTATGTAGATATTGGTTTTATGTAGATTTTTGTTTTATGTAGATTTTGGTTTTATGTAGATTTTAATTTTGTGTAGTTTTGCTTTTATGTAGATATTTGTTTTATGTAGATTTTGATTTTGTGTAGATTTCTGTTTTATGTAGATATTGGTTTTATGTAGATTTTTGTTTTATGTAGATTTTCGTTTTATGTAGATTTTGGTTTTGTGTAGATTTTTGTTTTGTGTAGATTTTGGTTTTGTGTAGATTTTGGTTTTGTGTAGAATTTACTTTTATTTAGATTTCGACTGTCTGTCGAGTTTGATTTCTCTAGGAGAGGAGAGTTGTTTCAAGCAGAGAGATGCTCAATGCCATCCAAACTGGCTGAGCAGCAGAACCCTTTCCTGACAGAGAAAATCCACTGCTCCTGCTGCCAGCACAGACCTGCCAAGCGCGCTCCATAAAGGCAGACAGTAGTCACCAATCCTCCTTTAGCACGATTGGCCATCGTTGCACAGCTTCTCCCCACGTGTGATTTCAGAGGCCCTGCTTTTCAGAGTGCGATGACACTGTCGTGCCATCTCGCCCAAGTTTCACTAATCATTAAAGGTGTTGGCTGGCAAATTGATTTCTGAGATGTAAAAACCAAGGAAACGATGAAGGGACGTTTAACAACCTGTTCTACAAGCTAGATGCCCCCTCCTCCCCAGGTGGATTGTAATAAGCCTCAAGCTGTGCCAGGGCAGGTTCAGGCTGGATGTTAGGAAGAAATTCTTCATGGAAAGAGATTGGCACTGGAATGGGCTGCCCGGGGAGGTGGTGGAGTCCCCATCCCTGGAGGNTTGGAAGACACCTCCAAGATCATCCAGTCCAACCTAGCACCCAGCCCTATCCAGTCAACCAGACCATGGCACTAAGTGCCTCAGCCAGTCTTCTCTTGAACACCTCCAGGCACAGCAACTCCACCACCTCCCTGGGCAACCCATTCCAATGCCAATCACTCTCTCTGCCAACAACTTCCTCCTGGATGAGGCACTTAGTGCTATGGCTTGGTTAATGAGAAGGTGTAAGGTGATAGGTTGGACTCAATGATCTTGGAGGTCTTTTCCAAGCTGGTTAATTCTGTGACTCTGTGACTGGCTGTGAGTTGATCTGCCCTCAGCATTCCATGATTGTATCTCATCAGCCTTCTCCAACAAAAGTAATAGAAACCCTACCACTTGAACAGACTGTATTGGAGTTTGGCAGGAGTCTTGCCAGTGCTATGACACTACAGCATGAGCAATCCAACAGGTAGTCTTTTTCTCCTTCATAGTTCATCTGCAAATGTTCAGGCTAAGTGCATTTTCCAGTTCTATGGTATTGGAGGAAAAGTGTAAGGCTTTATAGCCAAAGGGGCTATAAGTCAGAGTTATTTGAAGGATTAATATGCCAGAGGCCATCATCTTTCAATATTGCAAAGTGAGTTATTGGCTTTCACTGCATAGAGTAGGAAACCACAAAGGATTCTACTAAATGTTGACCTTCTGTCTGTCATTGGGCATTCAGTGTCACCCAGTATTGTGCATTGGATTTGAGTTAGTCAAAGCATTTACATTTCAGGCATCATCAGTTCTGTGTCATTTGCAGAGGGGAAAAAAAAGAAGCCAAGGTGTGACCAAGACCTAAGGTTGTGAAGCATGGAAACCAACTCAATGTGCTTTTCCCACTTTGCATCTGAAGATACATTGCACCCTGGCAGGGAAGGGCAACATCCTACATCCACAGAACCCAGACCTCTGCCTGACAGACTTCTCCTGGACCCAGTGACTGCTCTGGCTGAGAAAGACCAAGTTACCTTTGAGTACTGAGCAACAACCCCAAGAAGCCAGACAACCCCCAATGTATCTGGTTAATGGAGTGCTCAGGAAAAAGGAACTCCCTGAGGCCTTGGGAAACTGAGGCATGACACAGAATCCTTATCTTTCTTAATGAAAGCTTTTTGAACATATCAGGACCATTTAAATTGTTTAGCTAGACATGATTTTGACTGAAAGAGAAGCCTGACAGTATACAGGAATAGGGCAACAACTCTCCTTCCCACTCTTAGAATCATAGAAGTAAGCAGGTTGGGAGAGAGGTCCAAGCTCATCAAGTCCAAACTAGTACCCAGCCCTGGCCAACCAACCAGACCATGGCACTAAGTGCCTCAGCCAGGCTTGGCTTCAACACCTCCAGGCACATAGACTTCAACACCTCCAGGCACAGCGACTCCACCACCTCCCTGGGCAGCCCATTCCAATGCCAATCACTCTTCTGACAACAACTTCCTCCTAACATCCAGCCTAGACCTGCCCTGGCACAACTTGAGGCTGTGTCCTCTTCTTCTGTTGCTGCTTGCCTGGCAGAAGAGCCCAACCCCACCTGGCCACAGCCTCCCTTCAGGTAGCTGCAGACAGCAATGAGCTCTGCCCTGAGCCTCCTCTTCTGCAGGCTGCACACCCCCAGCTCCCTCAGCCTCTCCTCACAGGGCTGTGCTCCAGGCCCCTCTCCAGCCTTGCTGCCCTTCTCTGGACACCTTCCAGCACCTCAACATCTCTCTTGAATTGAGGAGCCCAGAACTGGACACAGCACTCAAGGTGTGGCCTGAGCAGTGCTGAGCACAGGGGAAGAAGAACCTCCCTTGTTCTTCTCCAATACTCTTGCAGCTCATGAGTTGCAGTTTGCAGGATGCTTTGAGTAAAGACTGTGCTTACATCTACACAGTGCAGCTGTAGGTGTGCTGGTCTCTAGTCCTGACTCTGAATCTGCTTTCTGGTTGGAATTTGGACCTTTATTGTATCCTTATCTTCAACTCTCTCTCTTGCCTTTTCCCATTTTGTTCCTGAGAGGGGCCATGTAAGTGGTTTATTTGCTTACTGTGTCATAGGCTATTCACAGAGATCCCCTTGCCAGCACAGAGCACTAGCTAGCACGTTCTGAATTGCACTTTGCCAGTGAGGATACTGTCTGTGCTGGGCTCACCCTTAATTCCTGGCATGTCCTCCCTTGTGGAACAGTAGTCTTGCTAGTACAAATCTACCTGCACATGGGTTCTATCAGCTGGAGTGAGGAGAAAATGGACTGTAATTCAAGTGTGGACTCACAGGGAAACAGCATCCAGTTCTGAGCTCCTCAGTACAAGATAGGCATTGAAGTACTGGAGCAAGTGCAAAAACATTCACAAGGGCTGTCATGATGTGCAAGGACTACAAGGTCTGCTCAATCATAAGAGAAGGATTAGGGGAAATCTTCTTGTTGCCTTCAGAGAACATGGAGAAGATAATCTAGATGTTTTTGGGCATACATCCCTGATGGGATGAGAGACAACAGCCATGAGTTGCTACAAAAGAAACTGCAGCTAGAAGGCAGGGATTTTTTTCTACCATGCAGGTGGTCAAACATTGGAACAAGGCCCCAGAGAGAGTGAAATCCTCATCTCCAGGAATGGTTACTCCACCACTGCCCTGGCCAGATCACTCCACGCTTTGAAGTAGTTCCTAACATTCAGTCTAAATCTCCCTTGGTTCATCTAGTAATTTTCCTCACCTCACAGCAGAGCTTTCTGTCCAAAACTGTAATCTGGCTTTGCTCTGCTGAGTGGACTGGACCAAGCAAATGGCTGCAAAGTTTGTTTTTAGCCTATCTTGTACTATAGCTCTAGGAAAATCCTGTAAGACAATATTTAGGTAGAGAAACTGCAAGCAAACAGCAGAAATGAACAGCTGATGCCTGAAATCACAGCAGAGTGGCAATGCTCCCCATCCTATTTCTTCTCTCCACCTTTATTAGCAAGGGCTGGTCTCTCCAAATGAAATTAACTCTCAGGAGAGCATCTGTTCCTCCTATGCCAAGAACAAAGGAACAGCAATATTTAGACTGAGTGTGATGTGAACAGGATCATTGCAAAGTAAGATGTTTTTCAAAGTTTCCCAGGAGGTATCACCAGTTTTTTAGATCCATCTGGAATTCAGTCATTGTTACTTGCCAGCTGCTGCTGGGACCTTCCAGTTGTTTCTGCTCTTCTGGACACAACATGTAGTGGGAGTAGTTGCTGCTGCTGCTCTAACTGAAGGACAGACACATGCACTGGGAATATAGGCAACTGCCTTTTCAAAACCATTTCATTTTGCACTTAGCATTTGGAACTGCAACACAATTGTTTTGCACTGTCTAGGCTGCATGCAGCTGAGATTATTGGAAGGCAACATCCAAAGGCCTGTGCAGAATACAGCATCTCCGCTACTGCCATCGTGAGAATCTCTTTCACTGCTTTTGTTTAAGGTTACAGGCATCACCACAGACTCAGTCTGGGATGATGTACACGTTAGAATTTAGATTCCACTCCTGAAAAACAATCTGTAAGGGTCTGTAAATTTCCAATCCCAGCACATTTAGTTTGCAGAAGAGTTAATAAAAACCTTTAGACTACTAACTCACTGAAGGGAGGCTGTAGCCAGGTGGGGGTTGGGCTCTGCTGCCAGGCAAGCAGCAACAGAAGAAGGGGACACAGCCTCAAGCTGTGCCAGGGCAGGTCTAGGCTGGATGTTAGGAGGAAGTTGTTGTCAGAGAGAGTGATTGGCATTGGAATGGGCTGCCCAGGGAGGTGGTGGAGTTGCCAACCCTGGAGATGTTCAAGCCAAGCCTGGCTGGGGCACTTAGTGCCATGGTCTGGTTGATTGTCTAGGGCTCGGTGCTAGGTTGGACTGGATGAGCTTGAAGGTCTTGTCCAACTTGGTTGATTCCATGATTTTATGATTCTATGACTCTAGGTGTTACTACTCAGTGCACAGCAAGTTGCCTGACCCCAATGTAAAAGCAGCAAGAATCAAACAAAACTGCTGCTACTCACCAGTTTAAAACACTACAAAATATTTTGCTGCCTCTTATGGAATCTGAGTTTGGATTACTGACAGGCTCTGAATCCTTCAATGTCATGAGAGAAGAGCTGCATCTATAACCTGCTGCAGGGGCTGAACTTCAGCTTTGCCATGGCTCCCCACTGACTATGATCAATTGTATTTCTGAGCAGTAGATAGTTTGACTATCACATCACATCACACTCCAACAAAGGTGCCTTACTCTTTCTTAAGTTCACTGGAAAGTGGTCTGAATAGCATTTCACAGGTGTTTGAAGAGCTTTGTGAACACTCTTCAGCTTAGTTGCCTTAGACACCTGCAAGCTCAAGGTAAAAGAGAAAAACCCACAAACCCTAACTTAAAGCAATTGCTTGGAAAACAACTGTTAAGATGCTTGTCCTTGACAGGGCTTGAAAGGTAGTAGCTATACTTTTTTAGAAGAAAAAGAAATCATCACAGAATGTCATAGAATCACAGAATGTCAGGGGCTGGAAGGGACCTTGAAACATCATCCAGCCCAAGCCCCCTGCCAGAGCAGGATCACCTAAACCAGATCACACAGGAACACATCCAGGCATGTTTTGAGTATCTCCAGAGAGGGAGACTCCACAACCCCCCTGGGCAGTCTGTTCCAGGGCTCTGTCAGCCTCACAGGGAAAAAAATCCTCCTCATGTTTAAATGAAACTTCCTATGCCACAGCTTCCACTTCCTGCCCCTTGTCTTTTCAGTGGCCATCACCCAGCAGAGCCTGGCTCCAGCCTCCTGGCACTCACCTTGACATATTGATAACCATTGCTGAGGTCACCTCTCAGTCTCCTCCTCTCCCAGCAGCACAGCCCCAGCTGCCTCAGGCTCTCCTTGTAAGAGAGGTACTCCATTCCCTTCAGCATCTTCATGGCTCTGCACTGGACACATTCAAGTAGTTCTAAGTCTCTCTTGAACTGGGGGGCCCAGAGCTGAACACAGCACTCCTATGGTGTATTTTCCTGAGTGTCTTAGGGCTAGTCAAACTTTGCACCCTGTACTGATGGCTCAGAGGCTTGGCATTTTATCACCACCCAAATCTAAAAGAAATATGATAATGCTGAGCATAAGAAGGAGTTTCTAAAACCAGGCTTTAAAAGGCTATTGACTAGCTGGTAACAAGTGAGCATTGTTGAATCCTAGCTGTAAATTCTAGTGGGAGAGAGTAATGAACACCTCACAAAGTTTCTTCTAGTTTCTTCACAGGCAGGGTCTTTGGGCAGCAAGGATGCAAACGGACTGTTGGCATCAAAGTGGAAGTCGCTTTTGGCCTTTCTGGTCAGTATTCAGTCAGCAAGTGTTGCAAACAGTGACTCAAGAGGTGGCCAGTAGGTTATTGGCAGACAGCTAAGAAATGTTGAGATGGGAGCTTCTTATGTGGGTATCTGTTGTGCAAAACTACCAAAATTAAGGCATGCTCAGATGCAGGGGCTCAATTGATGACATTCCTAAATCAGGTACTGACATCAGGGAGCTAAGCCAGGGCTTGCCAAAGATTTATATCACTGTGTGATTAAAACCCAGGTCCCTGTTTCCAAGGTAGCTTCCATACTGCCAGCAGTGCTGCTGTATCAGAGTGGTGCTCTACAGGTTAACCACGCAGATATTTAATTTCAGGTAGACTTTTCAGACCATGATTTCTTTCCTACTGTCAGCATTATCATATTATTGCTGTCATAGAATCACAGAATTAACCAGGTTGGAAAGGACCTCTAAGATCATCAACTCCAACCTATCACCTAACCCTTCTAATTAACTAACCCAATGCACTAAGCCCCCTCTTCAACACCTCCAGGGATGGTGACTCCACCACCTCCCCGGGCAGCCCATTCCAATGCCAATCACTCTTTCTGTGAAGAACTTCTTCCTAACATCCATAAGCTTCTTTCTATATATGTTTGGGTCTTTACATATTTTTCTCGTGAGGTATAGACATGCTGCTTAGAGTATGGACTAACCAGATCTCCATCTTGAGTGTATTATTTGTACTACTCTGCTTTGGAAAGGGTTTTTCATATATCCACTTGTTTCGATAGGCTGAGCCGAACACGAGCAGTGCAATCTAAAACGAGCTGCAGGGTTTGGGGGTTAGTTTTAGTTTTCTGTTTCTTCTTCTTTTTATTTCTTGCCTTTGTAAGGCAGAGAATGTGAAACTGAAGGAGTCAGCTTTAACTTTAGTGTTGCCACACAGTTTCTCTGAAGTGGCTTCAGTCCTGTGAGTACTCTGTCACCTTAATTTCTGTTCCTATCAAGGCAAGTTTACAGCACTCTTCTCATCACAGAAATGATGTTGACTTGGGGCTTGTATCTGGCTTGAAGTGTGACAGTGTGTGATGGTTTGGGTGTTCCCCACCCCTCCACTTTGGAAATCACCCAGACTAGACTCAGCTGGCTCTGGAAATGGAATGAAGCTTTATATTTACAGCTTAGCACAATAGACAAGCAGAGAGTTACAATTTATACATCTATAGACAGAAATATGCAACTTAAAAGGTAATATGCAGCAGCCCTCCCAGAAACCAGAGTGCCCAGGAGGGGCTGCCAGCCACCTTTCCACCTTCTCCCACCCCTCTCTACCTTACCCCAGATGTTGCCTTGTGCCCAAGGAAGAATGGAGGGTTGGCCAGGGGGGTTAGGAAGCAGGTGGATTACTCAGGTTAGGTTAGAGAGAGAAATGCAGCCCAGATTTGATTTTATTTTATAGTTTAGTTCAGTTAAGTTTAGCTGATTTTTTAAACACAGCTCTTTAAAATGCAGTTTAATTTAATTTTGTAGTTTAGTTAAGTTTAGCTAATTTTTAAACACTCATGTTTTATTGTATTTTATTTTCTGCATGTTATAGTTAAATGTAGCTAATTTTCTTGACACATTTAATTTTATTTTATGTTTAGTTAAGTTTAGCTAAATTTTTAACGTGGATTTTTAAAATGCAATTTAATTTCATTTTATAGTTTAGTTTAGGTAATTTTTAAACACATATGGTTTATTTTACTTTATGTATTTTATAGTTTAATGAAGTTTAATTTTTTACATGGATTTTTAAAATGCAATTTAATTATATTTTATAGTTTAGTCAAGTTTAGCTGATTTTAAACACATATATTTTGTTTTATTTTATTTTCATTATTTTATAATTTGGTTAAGTTTAGTTAATTTTTTAAACACAGAATTTTAAAATGTAATTGAATTTTATTTTATGGTTTAGTTAAGTTTAGATAATTTTTAAACACATTTTATTTTATTTCATTTTCAGTATTTTACAGTTCAGTTGAGTTTAGCTAATTTTTTAAACAGAATTTTAAAATGTAATTGAATTTAATTGTATTTTATAGTTTAGTTAAGTTTAGCTAATTTTTAAACACATATGGTTTATTTTATTTCATTTTCTGTATTTTATAGTTTAGTTAAGTTTAGCTAACTTTCTTAACACAAATATTTTACTTTATGTTTAGTTAAGTTTAGCTGAATGTTTAACATGGATGCTTAAAATGCAATTTAATTTCATTTTATAGTTTAGTTTAGGTAATTTCTAAACAGACATGTTTTATTTTATGTATTTTATAGTTTAATGAACTTTAATTTTTTTACATGTGTTTTTCAAATGCAATTTAATTATATTTTATAGTTTAGTCAAGT
>WAAF01016150.1:183187-329236 GCA_013400475.1 Tricholaema leucomelas | reverse complement strand
ATTTTATTTTATGTATTTTATAGTTTAGTTAAGTTTAGCTAATTTTGAAGCACTTATTTTATTTTATGTATTTTATGGTTTAGTTAAGTTTAGCTAATTTTGAAACATTTATTTTATTCTATGTATTTTATAGTTTAGTTTAGTTCAGTTTAGCTAATTTTGAAACACATTTATTTTATTCTATGTATTTTATGGTTTAGTTTAGTTAAGTTTAGCTAATTTTGAAGCATTTATTTTATTTTATGGTTTAGTTAAGTTTAGCTAATTATAGAATCATAGAATCATAGAATGGTTTAGGTTGGAAGGGACCTCAAGGATCATCCAGCTCCAACCCCCTGCCATAGGCAGGGACACCTCCCACTAGAGCAGGCTGCTCAAGGCCTCATCCAGCCTGGCTTTAAACACCTCCAGGGAGGAAGCATCCACAACCTCCCTGGGCAACCTGTGCCAGTGTCTCACCACCCTCACTGGAAAGAACTTCCTCCTAACATCCAGTCTAAATCTCCCCTCCTCCAGCTTAAACCCATTCCCCCTCGTCCTGACATTCCCAGACCTTGTCAATAGTCCCTCCCCAGCCTTCCTGTAGGCTCCCTTCAGAGGAAGGGAAATGTGTTTGAAACACATTTATTTCATTTTCTGTATTTTATGGTTTAGTTAAGTTTAGCTAATTTTCTTGACACAAATATTTTATTTTCTGTATTTTATGTTTAGTTAAGTTCAGCTAAATTTTTAACACAGATTTTTAAAATGCAAATTAATTTGATTTTGCAGTTAAGTTTAGCTAATTTTTAAACACATATGCTTTGTTTTACTTAATGTATTTTATAGTTAAGTTTAGCTAATTTGTAAACACATATGCTTTGTTTTACTTATTTTATGTATTTTANTTTAAATTTAATTTGGTTTTATTTTAGAGCTTAGTTTCATTAAGTTTAGCTATGTTTTAACGCAGATATATTTTATTTTATTTCATTTGGCTTTATTTTATGCATTTTATGGTTCAGTTTAGCTAATTCTTTTAAAACAAATATTTTTTTAAAATTATTTTATTTTATAGTTTAAAGTTTTCCTAATTTCTTTAAAACAGGTATTTTTATTTCCTTTATTTTGTTTCCTTTTATGTATTTTATAGTTTAGTTCAGTTAAGTTTAGCTAATTTTAAGCAGATATATTTTATTTCATTTTCTGTGCTTTATAGTTTAGTTAAGTTCAGCTAATTTTCTGGACACAAATATTTTATGTTATGTTTAGTTAAGTTTAGCTCAATTTTTCACACAGAATTTTCAAATGCAGTTTAGTTTCATTTTATAGTTTAGTTTAGATAAATTTTTAAACACAAATTTAATTTTTAAACTTAAATTTATTTTTGTTTTATTTTATGTATTTCATAGTTTAGTTAGAATCCTGGAATCACAGAACCAGTCAGGGTTGGAAGGAGCAGCCAGTCCCAACCCCCCTGCCATGCCGAAGGACACCCTACCCTAGAGCAGGCTGCACACAGCCTCAGCCAGCCTGGCCTGAAACACCTCCAGCCATGGGCCCTCAACCACCTCCCTGGGCAACCCATTCCAGCCTCTCACCACTCTCATGCTCAACAACTTCCTCCTCACCTCCAGCCTGACTCTCCCCACCTCCAGCTTTGCTCCATTCCCCCCAGTCCTGGCACTCCCTCACAGCCTCAAAAGTCCCTCCCCAGCTTTTTTGTAGCCCCCTTCAGATCTTGGAAGGCCACAAGAAGGTCACCTGGGAGCCTGCTCTTCTGCAGACCGAAGTGAAGTTCAGCCAATATGTCTAACACAGATATTGCTGCTTTAGTTTAGCTTGTTTGTTTTAGTTTGGTTCATTTCATAGTTCAGTTGAACTGGGTTTAGTTTAGCTTAGTTCAGTGTAGCCACTCTTCTTAACACAGCTATTTTAATCTGGTGTGACCAGAGCTTCCTTAATCACCACCAGTGCCATGCTCCAAAGCAGTGTTACCAGCCAGGTTGGTTTGCAGCAGCTCTGTTCCCTAGACCAGGGCTCTGTGTAGGCTCGCTGAAGACTGACACCTTGATGAACTCTCAGTCTGATAAACAATCTCAGCTTTTAGCTGCCAAATTTACCTGATTTAATCTGGGCTCTAACCCCCTCACTCTCCAGCTGAATACCTTTGCTTTCATGTTCAGGTGAATCCAGAACGAGTTGCCTCCTTCAGGGCCTCTGACAATCTCACTGGGGAAATCCACTGTGGAAAGGAAGACTCCAAACGTTGACTCTTGACTCTTAGCCACATCACACACAGACACCCCCACTGTTAAAACTCTTCCTTCTCATTACTGGTACGCAGCTGACAGCTCACAGTTGAGTTTGCTGTGCCAATGTCATTTTATTTCTCTGCATCTTTGTCATAATTACCAACCTTACCAACAGGAGCGTCAGGCCTCACCCAACCAGGTGGCTCCTGTCATTTAACTCCCCCCTCAGGATCCCTATGGAAAGAGCATTTCTGCTGTCAGGGTTTCTGTCACACGATGGGAACTGTTGTTTCAGGATTTGCGGTTGCTTAGAATCATAGAATCACAGAACCAGCCAGGTTGGAAGAGACCTCCAAGCTCAGCCAGCCCAACCTAGCCCCCAGCCCTACTCAATCACCCAGACCATGGCACTAAGTGCCTCATCCAGGCTTGGCTTCAACACCTCCAGGGACAGTGAATAATCAGCTCCCAGTTGCCTTATTCAAGACCTACCACCCTCACCATGGGACAGTGTTTCTGAACCTGTCCTTTCGAATCTTCTCTGCCATTCAGAAACAAAGCCACAGGAGGAGAAAAAAAAAACCAAACCAAAACAATGACAGAAAAAGAAAACTAAAATGAAAAAAAAAAAAAAAGGATTCTCAAGAGCTTGGTTTTCTGGTTCATCCACCCAGGGTTTGCACTCAAAGCCTTCAGAAGCATTAGGATACTTTCAATTGACTTCAGTGGGTTTTGGAGTAAGACTTTAGGGAGCAGTGTTTCACAAAACAGCAGCTCAGAGACTTTCTGTTCCCTCTCACCATAATGAAAAGCAGTCCTAGTAAACTATAAAAACCTTTCTGTGACTTCCCAAGCAATCTCACTTCAGGAAAATGGGGAAAGGAAACTGTAATCATCTAATGAGGCAAATGAAGATGAAGGATGCTCGGGGAAGTTGCATTTTCACCTCCATTTTACCATGCCTGATTGTCAGTGTGCGGCAGAGATCTTGATGCTGTGGAAATGACATCCTCCACAATACAGCAGGGATGGCTTAAGCTACCTTAAATCACTCAATCTGCAACACATCTGAAATGTTAATTAAGCAAGTTTTTCATCCTCACCTCTGCTCTGCTGGCTTTAGTGGAAGCTTGTCTGCCAGGGAAAACTCTCTACAGGTACCGCCAATTCCGTTTGAAGTTGGTGATCTGGGTTTGGCTCATAACATTCACAGTAGATTTACCTGAGAGATCAATAAAAGCGTGTTCAAAGCAAGGCTGGCTTCATAGAGCCTGGGATTTTATTAATTTATATAAACTTCCTAAAACTTTTGCTGTAAAGAAAAAGGGAAAAGGTTGAAAATGTTCGCAGCGAGGTACAGCAGGGTAAGGAAAATGGTATGGCAGAGTTCACAGGATCACAGGATGCTGGGGGTTGGAGGGGACCCAAAGAGATCATCCAGTCCAACCCTCCTGCTGGAGCCAGACCATAATCTAGCTCAGGGCACACAGGAACACATCCAGAGAGGCCTTGAAAGGCTCCAGAGAAGGAGACTCCACAACCTCTCTGGGGAGCCTGTTCCAGTGCTCTGTGGCCCTTACAGTAAAGAAGTTCCCCCTTGCGTTGCAGCTGTGCTGCAGCTTCCATCCATTGCTCCTTGTCCTATCCCAGGGAGCAGTGAGCAGAGCCTGTCCCCCCACTCCTGACCCCCAGCCCTCAGATGTTTATAAACATTGATTAAATCCCCTCTCAGTCTGCTCTTCTCCAGACTAAGCAGCCCCAGGTCCCTCAGCCTGTCCTCATCAGGCAGTGCTCCAGTCCCATCATCATCCTCGTAGCCCTCCACCAGACTCTCTCCAGCAGATCCCTGCCCCTCTTCAACTGGGGAGCCTAAAACTGAAGGCAGTACTCAAAATGAGGTCGCAGCAGGGCAGAACTTCCCTTGACCTGCTGGACACACTCTTCTTAATGACCCCAGGATCCCATTTGCCCTCTTGCCCACCAGGGCACATTGCTGTGCCATCGATGTTCTCCACCAGCACTCCCAGGTCCCTCTCCACAGGGCTGCTCTCCAGCAGATCACCTCCCAGCCTGTACTGCTGCAGTTTGTTATTCCTCCCCAGGTGCAGGACTCTGCACTTGTCCTTGTTGAACCTCACTGGTTCCTCTGTGCCCAGCTCTGTCTGTCCAGGTCTCGCTGGATGGCAGCACAGCCTGCAGCTGGATCAGCCAAGTATCTTTTGGAAATCTTTATTATGGCAAGTACTTGATTGCAAACTGTTTTCCATCATAGATGCCATGAGATATGTCTTTGTAACAGACAAAGCTCTCATGCCTAACTGTTAAACAAAACAGCTCTGCTCAGTGTGGCACAGGTTGACTTTGTCTCCTCTCTTTTTTCCATGGTGCATAGTTTAGTAGGATATAAAATCAGAATTTAAAAACCAATCAAGCAGCCAGCAAGACTTTGATCTCTAAAATGCTGGAATTATCTTTAATCAGAGGAGCTTTATAAGTAGTAGTTGAATTAAAGGTGGAATTACTGCCTGGCTTTGTTCGTTTGGGTTTCCACTGCTCTTCCCACTAACAAAATTTTTGTCTCAAACATCTCCTCTGTTCTTTGAGGAGGATTTGCAATAGGCAGTCCTCAGCTGCAGAATTGGGTTAATCTTCCAGATCTTTAGTGGCAGCACTGTAAGCAGATCTGCGAGCTTGGAGACCCTTAGCAGTAAAAGAGTATTTGAAGCTCTGGCTATGTGTGTTTCCAAGCCCATGGTGAGCCGCCTCAAGGAGCAGAAGAAAATAGAGTAAGTCTGGAAGGAGAAATCCTCGTTTTCATCCGTGCTCCTGGGGAAAAGCAGGCTACTTTCTTCTGAAACCCTGCTTGTGCTTATTTGTTCTCAAACAAATGGTGTATTTGATTGGACAGGGCTGGGTGCTAGGTTGGACTGGATGAGCTTGGAGGTCTCTTCCAACCTGGTTAATTGTATGATTCTATGATCCTATTCTAAACACATAATGATGCTTATCATGGAGGAGTGGTCTTTTTGGTTTGGTTTCCATTGGAATAAATGGAAAACTATGTTGAGTTGCTCAAAGTAGGTTAAAAGTCCTATAGAAAATTCAGATTCTTCTACAGGTCTACAGTTGCCCCCATCTTTCCTGCAGGTCCTCTCGAAGTACTGAAATATCACTACAAGGTCTCCCTGGAGCTTTCTCTTCTACCCCTCAATGAAGAAACGTAATATAATTTGACAAACCAGAACCCAAACACTCTCAAAATGATGGAGTGACACAAAGGAAGCCTCCCTCTCCCTCCTCCTCCTCATTTCCCTCAGTCCCAGCAGAGAGTGCTTTCTTCATTCCCCACAGCCTTAGCAGCTGAGTATTTTTTACTGCAGTGTTTGCTGGCATGAGTCAGGTTCCACTGGAAAGCTCTGTAGTCCCTGCGTTCAGAGCTGGCAGAACCAAGGCTCAAAGCCATGTGTCCCTCATTTTTATTTATACCATGATGAGAGGAACTGATTTTACCTCCCTGCTCAGCCCTGGTGAGGCCACAGCTGGAACACTGCCTTTACTTTTGTGCTTCCCACTACAAGAAAAACATTGAGGTGCTGAAGCATGTACAAAGGGCAATGAAGCTGGTGAGGGGTCTAAGAGCAGAGGTCCTCTGAGGAGTGAGTGAGGAAACAGGGGATGCTTAGTCTTGGAGAAAGAGAGGCTGAGGGGAGGGCTTTTTTGTTTCTACAACTCCCTGAAGGAATGCTGGAGTGAAGTGGGGGTCAGCCTGGTGCCCCAAGTAACAAGCAGAAGAAATGGCCTCAAGTTGCACCGGAGGAACTTTAGAACTTTAAGTTGGCCATTAGCAAAGATTTCTTCACTGAGGGTTTCTCAAAGCCTCAAAATAGACTGCCAAGGGAAGCAGTGGAATCCCCATCCCTGAGGGGATTTAGAAGATGTGTAGATGTGGTTCTGAGGTTTAGAGATGGCTTAGAATTGCTGGCTTAATGGTTGGCCTTGATGAGATGATCTTAATGTTCTCTTCCAACGAAAACTCTTCTGTGAGAGGTCAATGAAGTCGAAGTGATGCTGCCTGCATGTCTGAGAGCATTCTTCCATGCACTTCATTGCCTTTACACATTTTGTACCATTCTCCCTTTCTCCCATTCCATCTCAGTAAAACTCAGTAAAAGCAGGTGGCTGTGTGGAGTGAAGCTCTGCAAGTGGAAACTGCTTTAAGGGAGTTTTCAGGAAGAGGAATTAGTCTGTGGAGAGGAAGGTGTGAAGTGGGGAAGGGAATATTTAGAGAGGAGGTTACTTTATTTCTCTTTATTTCTTCTGAATTTCCAAACAAGGTGCCAGGTCTTTGTTCACTTCCCAACCCTGCAAACAAAGCATCCAACCTAATCCGCTGAGCCCTTGCTAATGGAACAATGCTGGATTTATCCTGCCTTACTTAGAATCAAGCAGGTTGGAAGAGACCTCCAAGCTCATCCAGTCCAGCCTAGCACCCAGCCCTAATCAACCAGACTATGGTGCTAAGGGTCTCATCCAGGCTTGTCTTGAATGCCTCCAGGCACGGTGACTCCACCACCTCCCTGGGCAGCCCATTCCAATGCCAATCACTCTCTCTGACAACAACTTCCTCCTAACATCCAGCCTAGACCACCCCTGGCACAGCTTGAGGCTGTGTCCCCTTCTGTTGCTGGTTGCCTGGCAGAAGAGACCAACCCCACCTGGCTACAGCCTCCCTTCAGGTAGTTGTAGACAGCAATGAGCTCTGCCCTGAGCCTCCTCTTCTGCAGGCTGCACACCCCCAGCTCCCTCAGCCTCTCCTCACAGAGCTGTGCTCCAGGCCCCTCCCCAGCCTTGCTGCCCTTCTCTGGACACCTTCCAGCACCTCAACATCTCTCTTGAATTGAGGAGCCCAGAACTGGGCACAGCACGCAAGATGTGGCCTGCCCAGCATTGAGCACAGGGGCAAGATAACCTCCCTTGTCCTGCTGGCCACACTGGTCCTGATGGCCACACTTAGTACATAGTATCTGGATACTTTGGCTACTTCAGTGGAATATGACTGTAATGTCTTGTGGGGCTTTATTGGACCAGAGTAGGCCATAATAAGATTTTAATTAAAGAAAAAAAAAAAAAAAAAGAAAAAGGAAAAAAGATTAAAAAGAAGGAGAAAGAAAAGGAAGAAAAAGAAGAAAAGAAGAAAAAGAAGAAGAAACAAAGACAAGAAAAAGAAGAAAAGGAGAAAAAAGGAAGAAAAAAAGAAGAAAATAAATACCCCCATGACCCTCTCAGCCCTTACCTGTGAATAAAGGCTATTATAAGCAGCCTTGCAATGCATTCTGTGTGAGTGTTCCTTCTGATAGTGTAGCACTGGAAAAATAAGTGTTCCCATTGCCCCTTCGCAAGGAAAGGTCTCGCTGAAGCACGGCGAGCAGCAGCTTAACGCGTCTTGGTTTCCCTTTCATTGATGGGTACCTGGGATTGCTGCCCTTGTCACTGCAAAGCAGTGCAAAGTAATCCACAGATGCAATCTGCTCAAAGAGAGACCCAGGAAGAGCACTTAATAGGCATCCAAAGAGGAGGGCCAGCCAAAGCTCCCTGAAGAAAACAAACACACATGATGAGTGAGCTCTGACAAAGGTGTGAGTCACTCAAACTCCTGCTTCTGTCTGAGAAGCAAAATCCCTGTGATTCCCATGCCTGCTCCTTGGGATGAACAGATATGTTTATAACTTACCTAAATACACTATTTGCCTCTCAATATGCCTGTCCATAGTGCAGCACACTGGAAGATGGGGCTGAGAATGCAATCAGAGGGTGGTTTGAGGTTCCATGCAATTCCAAACCCCTTTCCATGGACAGGGACACTTTCCACTAGACCAATTTGCTCAAAGCACCATCCAACCCGACCTCGAACACTCCCAATCACAGGCCATCCACAGCTCCTCTGGGCAACTTTTCCCAGTGCCTCACCACCCTCACAGTGAAGAACTTCTTACATCTGCTCTAAATCTACCTTCTTTCAGTTCCAAGACATCAGCCCTCATCCTACCACTACATGTCCTTGTAAAAAGTCAATGTAGGAAACAAAATACATCAGGACAAGAGGATGAGCTTTTCCAGTTCAGAGAATCATAGAATCAACCAGATTGGAAGAGATCTCCAAGATCATCCAGTCCAACCTACCTTTTGAGATCAAGAAAGGGGAACATATGCCAACCCCCAAGCTTATGATGTGGCAGAGAACACTTGAAAGGACATGTGTTCTGCACCTGGTTTTATAGCCTAGAAAAAGGGCTGATGCCATGAGCTATTTCCAGTTCTTCTACCACCATGCTGGCATGCACACACATATACATGCCTATATGTATACTAGGGTAGGGTGCCCATGGCAGGGGGGTTGGAACTAGATGATCCTTGTGGTCCCTTCCAACCCTGACTGATTCTAGGATTCTATATTTCTCTGCATGGCAGCTTGAGAATGGTGCCAAGACAAAATGTCATATCTCAAAATCACAGAAACATTGTGGTTGGAAGAGACCTTTCAGATAAAGTCCAACCTTAACCCAGCACTTCCAGGGCACCACTAAACAATTTCCTTTTTTTCCCCCCCTTTTTTTTAATCCAGATTGGCAAAGCCCCTCAGGATCACCAAGCCCAACCTAGAACCCTACTCTACAAGATCCAACTTAAACCATATCCTAAGCACCACATCCAAACCAGCCTTAAACACATCCAGGATGGGTGACTGCACCAACTCCCTGGGCAGCTCATTCCAGTCCCTGACCACTCACTATGTGAAAAACTTTTCCCTAATGTCCAATCTAAACCTCCCAGCCTCAGCTTGAGGACATTCCCTCTTGTTCTGTCTCCAGTTCCCT
This sequence comes from Tricholaema leucomelas, assembly GCA_013400475.1. NCBI lineage: Eukaryota > Metazoa > Chordata > Aves > Piciformes > Lybiidae > Tricholaema lacrymosa > Tricholaema leucomelas. The sequence goes on along the minus strand of WAAF01016150.1, from coordinate 320,127 downwards.
GTGAGAAGAGACCACCATTGCTTTCAGCATGTGCCAGAGCAGGTCTAGGCTGGATGTTGGGAGGAAGCTGTTTCCAGAGAGAGTGATTGGCATTGGAATGGGCTGCCCAGGGAGGTGGTGGAGTCGCCGTGCCTGGAGGCATTCAAGACAAGCCTGGATGAGACCCTTAGCACCATAGTCTGGTTGATTAGGGCTGGGTGCTAGGTTGGAGTGGATGAGCTTGGAGGTCTCTTCCAACCTGCTTGATTCTATGATTCAATGATCTTCATGGCTGTGAAACACCCCAGGGATGGGGACTCCACCACTGCCCGGGGCAGCCTGGGCCACAGCTTGACAACCCTTTGGGGGAAGAAATTGTTCCTCATGTCCAGTCCAAACCTCTCCTTGTGCAACTCGAGGTCATTTTGTCTTGTCCTGTCATGTGTTCCTTGTTCACTTGTTCGTTTCTAAGATTCTGGACACAGCAGAACGCTGAAGAAAGCTTTGACATAAGAGGTGCTGCAGGGCTCTGCTGTCCAATCTGAGGTCTCCGCTCTCTACCTTTTCTGCGTATTACTTAGCTGAGGTTTATGCTTCGACAGTGACTTCCTCAGTTGCCAGCTCTGTCTGAACTTCCACACAGTTCTTACTTCCCAAGCTGTGTTTATCCACCAGCTCCTCCCACCAGAAAGAAACAGGAAGGAGGTTTGGGTACCATCCTGCAATCATCCTAAACTGTCCCAGCCATGATTTTGGTCCTTGTTAGCTACCACCCATGCAGGCAGTTTCTGAACATTGTTCAGGGGTTAATAACACAGAAGCCATTTCCAAGTGGCAGGCGGGATGCAGCCACTCTGTTTTCAGGAGGAAGGATGTCTAAGCATATGGATGCAAGCTGTCTCCTCCCAGCTGCTCTCAAGGACAGAGAATGAGCCCTGGCCTTTTTTTTGTTTAGTAATATACAGAAGAGGAGAATTCTAGCAGCAAACTTGGGGAGCAGATGTGGTTTCTTGACATTAACTCATTGTTGCAGTTTCTAATTATATGTTTGCAATTACAATTATATATGCTTAGAGTTCACTGTATGCCTTTCTTAAAATGAAAATAAATGACTCATTTTACACAGAAAATATTCTCAGGGGCATTTTCAGATGCTTTTCTATCTGTGATTATGTTTCTGTGGCTGTGCATCACTGTCTGCTTTAATGTATATCTTTCTCAAAAGCATCTTAGCCCTGAATCTATTTGTATCTCTCCTTTTTTCCCCCTATATGCATCACAATTTGTTGCTGACTGAACAGCTCAAAGTCTTTTAACCTCTTCCAGTAAATGAAACTATTTCACCAATTTTCCCACTGCCATAGAATCATACAATCAACCAGACTGGAAGAGACCTCCAAGCTCATCCAGTCCAACCTAGCACCCAGCCCTGGCCAATCAACCAGACCATGGCACTAAGTGCCTCATCCAAGCTTGGCTTCAACACCTCCAGGGACGGCGACTCCACCACCTCCCTGGGCAGCCCATTCCAATGCCAATCACTCTCTCTGACAACAACTTCCTCCTAACATCCAGCCTAGACTTCCCCTGGCACAGTTTGAGGCTGTGTCCCCTTGTTCTGTTGCTGCTTGCCTGGCAGAAGAGACCAACCCCAGCTGGCTACAGCCTCTCTTCAGGTAGCTGCAGACAGCAATGAGCTCTGCCCTGAGCCTCCTCTTCTGCAGGCTGCACACCCCCAGCTCCCTCAGCCTCTCCTCACAGGGTTTGTGTTCCTCCCACCTTGGTATAAATCTTCCTGTGCAACAAAATAGTTGACATAAGTAAAGCTGCAATGCATAATTGATGTGCTCTCTGTTTAATAAATAAGTCATGTGTTATATAAGGGCCAAGATTCCCAGTTGTTAAGCAGGCACTGTGAGTGGGAATAGGATTTTTAGCTCCTGTCCAGAAGAATAAATAATAATAATAATAATAACAAAAAGGTAAATCTGCTATTCCTGGTAACAAATTATTTCTTTGGAATAAGAAAAAAAAAAAAACAAGACCAAAACCCTCTTCTAGACATGACACTGTCAGAGCTGTCAGCTTGATCCACTGTTTTGTTTCAGAGTGGCAAAAATTGCCAGTGGAAAAAAAAAAGAAAAAGAAAAGAAGAAAGTTTTTGCAGTGTTAATGAGACAGAGGTGAGTGTAAACAACAGATGCCTTATAGCTATTCTGAAACAGGAATCAAAGCTGTAATTAAATATAAAACACTGTCAATGATAGGCTCTTTAATGTAACAGAGCTCACTTGCCTTCCCTTCATCAAATATCTTCCCTCAGACAAAAGCTGAGAGTGACTGAAAACAAGAGAAGAAAGAGCTGTGCTGAACACATGCACAACTTCTCACTATGCCACGTTGGTGGCCTCTGTCTTAGTAAATGTGCCATGTGAAGCAGTTTGTTCATGGATGAACACAGGCTTTAGGTCAGCTCCACAAAAAGGCAGGCCCAAGCAGCATTTGCATCTTCTGCCTGCTCTGTTCAGACCTCAGAATCATAGAATCATAGAATGGTTTAGGTTGGAAGGGATCTCAAGGATCATTGAATCATAGAAGTGTTTTGCTTGGACCTTTAAGAACATCAAATCCAAACATTAACATTGTCTGCCAGGTCACCTCTAGATCACAGAATCATAGAATCAACCAGGTTGGAAGAGACCTCCAAGCTCAGCCAGCCCAACCTGGCACCCAGCCCTGGCCAATCAACCAGACCATGGCACTAAGTGCCCCAGCCAGGCTTGGCTTCAACACCTCCAGGCACGGCGACTCCACCACCTCCCTGGGCAGCCCATTCCAATGCCAATCACTCTCTCTGACAACAACTTCCTCCTAACATCCAGCCTAGACCTCCCCTGGCACAGCTTGAGGCTGTGTCCTCTTCTTCTGTTGCTGCTTGCCTGGCAGCAGAGCCCAACCCCACCTGGCTACAGCCTCCCTTCAGGTAGCTGCAGACAGCAATGAGCTCTGCCCTGAGCCTCCTCTTCTGCAGGCTGCACACCCCCAGCTCCCTCAGCCTCTCCTCACAGGGCTGTGCTCCAGGCCCCTCCCCAGCCTTGCTGCCCTTCTCTGGACACCTTCCAGCACCCCAACATCTCTCTTGAATTGAGGGGCCCAGCACCACATCTACATGTTGCCTAAATCCATCCAGAGATGGTGACAGTTCCTTGGGCAGTTTCCTCCCAGAGAATAAGAGAAAGAATAAGAGAGGAAATAAACTGATGAAAAGTGGTGGAGAGATGAAACTTCTTCACCTTTGTACTTTCAAGTTCTTTCTTGACTCAACTATGTGGGCACAGGATGTATGGCAGCACTCTCCCAAAACCAGAGCTCCAAAGTATGACAACAGACAAAGGAGAACAAAGTGAAGTGAGTACTGGAAGGCTGAGGCAACTCTCATTCAATATCTGCCTGGGCTAATCAAAAGGAAGCACAACTTGTGCACAGTCCTTGATCAGCTGCATGGTGCCTCAAGCCAGCATCCAGCCTATATATGTAAACAAAAGGAAGCCCTGGGCTAGTACTAGGAAATGGGCCAGAGGATTTGGCATAAAGAACCACAGCTCTTGCCTTCTGCAGCTTAATTCTCTGCTTGCATAATTTTCTACTTGCAAATCAAAAGAAAACGGTTCAGAATCTGCGCCACTCGCCTGCTAAACAGGTAAAGTCAAAAGCTACACCACTGGAGTGAGAGTGGATGGATCAACACAGTACAACTAATCTGTCAGTTTGGGACAGTAGGACAGCCAAACCCAGGGTATTTCAATGTAACATGGAAACAATCATTCTTCTGAACTACAAGAGCAAGAGAGTCAGAAGGCAAGAACTGTTTCCTCTTAACTCAGAACCTTACAGAAATGACCCTGCAGAAGCTCTTCTGCTAGGGAAGATATTCAGCAACGACTTCGACTGGGCTGTCAGAGTTCAAGCAGTGTCTGGACAAAGCATTCAGCCCTGCAAAGAGCAGGGAGTTGGACTTGATGGTCTTTAAGGGTCCCTTCCAACTTGAGGTATTCTGTGATGTCATGATGCTGCTTTCAAGAGCGGCAGAAATCATGAAGCTGCTTTGTTATGAAGTGATGCAAACCCTGTGACAGCGTCTGCCACAAGCTCCTGGCAATGCTGACAGCTGGCTTGGACAGATTCACTCTGATATGGGTCAGGAACTGGCTGGAGGGCTGGGCCCAGAGAGTGGTAGTGAATGGTGCCACATCCAGCTGGCAGCTGTCACCAGTGGTGTTCCCCAGGGATCAGTGCTGGGCACAGTCCTGTTCTTTATTGATGACCTGGACAAGGGGATTGAGTCCAGCGTCAGTAAGTTTGCAGAAGACACCAAGCTAGGACCAGCTGTGGAGCTGTTGGAGGGTAGCAGACCCCTGCAGAGGGACCTGGCCAGGCTGGATGGGTGGGCAGAGGCCAATGGGATGAGACTGAACAAGGCCAAGTGCAGAGTTCTGCACTTTGGCCACAACAACCCCAAGCAGCACTGCAGGCTGGGGACAGAGTGGCTGAGAGCAGCCAGGCAGAGAGGGAGCTGGGGGTGCTGGGAGAGAGGAGCTGAAGATGAGGCAGCAGTGCCCAGGTGGGCAGCAGAGCCAATGGCATCCTGGGCTGGCTCAGGAGCAGTGTGGGCAGCAGGACAAGGGAGATTCTTCTGCCCCTGTGCTCAGCACTGCTCAGGCCACCCCTTGAGTGCTGTATCCAGTTCTGGGCTCCTCAATTCCAGAGAGATGTTGAGGTACTCAATGGGCTGCCCAGGGAGGTGGTGGAGTCGCCGTCCCTGGAGGTGTTGAAGCAAAGCCTGGCTGGGGCACTTAGTGCCATGGTCTGGTTGATTGGCTAGGTCTGGGTGCTGGGTTGGACTGGATGAGCTTGGAAGTCTCTTCCAGTCTGGTTGATTGTATGAAGAGTTTGGACTTTCTGATGTCTATCAGACTACAAGCACTGAGATCTCCCCACTGCTGGGGTATGTAGCGCTCCTTCTCTGCAGATTTGCTCACAATCACAGGCTGAGGTTGTGCTGCTGTATTGCAGCTGTATCTCAATGAGATCATAAACCAAAAGGGTTTTCTTCCTCTCCTGAGCTAGCCAGTGGCATTTCTGGGAAGCTGATGGCATTGAAGGATTTGACAATCTCTCAGATGATGTTGACAATGACAAAGACATTAACAAGTGCTTTGGGAGGCAGTGACATGTGAAAGCATACACACCTGCACCGTCTCAGCTAAACTGCATAAGCCACAGACCCCTATAAGAACCAGGCTTGGAGTACTGATGACTTGAAGTCCAGAAACTGCTTTAAGGTGGAAACAAACAGCAGCACACAGATCTGTTTTGCTGCACCCAGGGGCAGCAACATCCCTGAGGGACACTGGTCTACGAAGGACCAAGTTGGAGCAGAGGAAAATGATCAAGAAGTGAAGAGCTGGAGTTTGCCACGAGCGTGACACAACCTCAACACCCATCTAGCACCTCACCAGAAGGGCTGGGACAGGGTTTAAGTGCAACATACAACAAAGTGGAGATATGAAACCAGGCAGAATGGAGGTGTTCACTGGTGCTTAGTCTGAGTAAGGGGGGCAAAAGATTTCCCTGCCTTTTCCTTCAATGATCACAGAATCATAGAATGGTTTAGGTTGGAAGGGACCTCAAGGATCATCCAGCTCCAACCCCCAAACATATGCAGGGACACCTCCCACTAGAACAGGTCACTCAAGGCTACATCCAACCTGGCTTTGAACACCTCCAGGCAGGGAGCAGCCACAACCTCCCTGGGCAACCTGTGCCAGGGTCTCACCACCCTCACTGCAAACAACTTCTGCCTAACATCCAGTTTCAATCTCCCCTCTGCCAGTTCAAACCCATTCCTCCTCATCCTGTCATTCCCAGACCTTGTCAATAGTCTCTCCCCAGCCCTCCTGTAGCCCGCTTCAGACACTGGAAGGCCACTCCAAGGTCTCCTGGAAGCCTTCTCTTCTCCAGGCTGCAGAGCCCCAACTCTCTCAGCTTGTCCTCACAGCAGAGCTGCTGCAGCCCTCTGAGCTTCTTGGTGGCCTCCTCTGGACTGGCTCCAACACTTCCATGTCCTGCTTGTGCTGGGTCTGGGGCCTCCAGAACTGAACCCAGGACTGTAGGTGGGGTCTGAGGAGAGCAGAGCCAAGGAGCAGAATCCCCTCCCTTGCCCTGCTGCCTACACTAAGACAAAGTAGGTAAAATCCCCCATGTCAGTACGATTTGGCCTATCACAGCTTTTCTACTCTCCACCTCCTGAGAGTGTTGCAGGTTCAGAAGTCCCTCTTTGTGCCCCAGTTAGGAGGGCACTTGGTGCTTGCTCGCTGTCAGTGCCTGAGTGCATGCTTCCTTGGGAAACCAAAGGCAGTGACCACTGCTGCTAAATGAGCACAGAGACTGATCTCCCATACCCAACTGCTCATCAACTCTCCTGAGTTACTCCTGGCAAGTTTTCTCTCAAAGCTGTGGTCTGTACCAGCAAGCAGTCTTTCAGACAAAGCCCAAGCATGGCCTGGGGGCTAGCATGTGGCATCCTGCCCTGCTGGGCCCCATGGGAAAAAAAGGCTTCAGGTTCGACCTCCTTCCTTACAAGGCACTCCAGTGGCTTTGAAACTTGAAGTCTGCTGCATGCCTTTCTTTTGCATATATGGACCACAGAACCACAGAACTGTAGAGGTCAGAAGGGACCTCCAGAGATCATTGAGTTCAACCTCTGTGCCAAGGCAGCAGCACCCAGGGTAGTTCACACAGGGATGCATCCAGGAGGGTTTTGAAAGTCTCCACAGAAGGAGACTCCACAACCTCTCTGAGCAGCCTGCTCCAGGGCTCTGCCACCCTCACTGTAAGAAGTTTTCCCTCATGTTGAGGTCAAACCTTCTGTGTTCCAGTTTGTAGCTGTTGCTCCTTGACTTATTGCTGCTGACCACCAAAAAGAGCTTGGCCCCAGGCACTTGACACCCACCGCTCAGGTATTTGTACACATGGATCAGATCTCCTCTCAGTTGTCTCTTCAGATTAAACAGCCTCGGGGCTCTCAGTCTCTCTTCTTAGGGGAGATGCTCAGGTCCCCCACTCATCCTCGTGCCTCTCTGCTGGACTCTTCCTAGCAGGTCCCTTTCTCTTTAAAGCGGGGAGCCCAAAATTGGATGCAGTATTCCAGGTGTGGTCTCACTAGGGCAGATTAGAGGGGGAGAAGAACCTCCCTAGCCCTGCTGGCCACACTTTTCCTGGTGCTACGCAGAAGCATTTCTGAGTATTATGCCAAGAAAACAGCAGTGTGGTGGTGAACACTCCTGACTGAAAGAAGACCCATTCATACAGAAGATAACCTTGGAGCTGTAAGGTGCTCCACACAGAGCCCCTCAGTTTTCCAGAGGCAAGTGGAGATTGAAGTGCACACTGGCAGCCTTGGTTTCAGGGCCAAATAAAAGAGGGACTCTATAAGGGAACAACTTTGCTACCTCACAAACATCTCAACAAGCTCAGTTTTGATTGTGGTAACAATTCAGGTGAGGAGCTGGCACTTAGAGCTTCCTCTTGAACTCACATCAAGCCTGCTCTTACTTTCACTTGATCATTTTGATGGCCAGAGATTATATCAGCTTCTTATTCCTTGGCATGTTACTGTCTGCACAACTTAGTACATGTCAGTGCCCTTGATTTGACAGGCTGCTCTTAAGAGCAAGTCTACTGACTTGCAACCTCTTAATCACTATGCAGCCTGAGTGACTATTCTAAAAACTAAGTGCTTGTGGAATTTGAGTCCTAGACACTACCAACAGTATGTAGAGAGGAGATTGTGACATGCAATGTTGTGGAGAAGAAGCTGGACATTAGCCTATCAATTCAATCACATTAGCACAATCATTGCTATCGTGGGGTGCATTCAGAAGAGTGTGCCCAGCAGACTGAGGGAGGTTCTCCTCTACCCCTACTCTGCCCTGGTCAGACCTCATCTTCAGAACTGCCTTCAGTTTTGGGCTCCCCACTTTAAGAAGGACAGGGATCTGCTGGAGAGGGTCCCATGGAGGGCTACGAGGATGATGAGGGGACTGGAGCACTGCCTGGTGAGGAGAGGCTGAAGGCCCTGGGGCTTCTTACTCTGGAGAAGACTGAGAGGGGACTGAATCAATGTTTATAAATATCTGAGGGCTGGGGGTCAGGAGCGGGGGACAGGCTGTGCTCACTGCTCCCTGGGATAGGACAAGCAGCAATGGATGGAAGCTGCAGCACAGGAGGTTCCAGCTCAACACAAGGGGAAACTTCTTTACTGTGAGGGTCCCAGAGCCCTGGCACAGACTGCCCAGAGAGGTTGTGGAGTCTCCTTCTCTGGAGGCTTTCAAGTCCTGTCTGGATGTGCTCCTGTGTGCCCTGAGCTAGATTGTCTGGTCCTGCTCTGTTAGGGGGGTTGGACTGGATGATCTCTTTGGGTCCCTTCCAACCCCTAACACCCTGGGATCCTGTGATTTGCAGTGCTGTACAATGTCTCATCTAACCTTTAGATGCTCATCCAGGAGGGAGCAGGTTTTGTGCAACTCCTTTATTGTACCTGGAAGGAAGTCTGAGCAGAAGTCTTCCATATTCTAATGCAACTTAGAGCAGATTTTATGCGACTGCTGTATCATACCTGGAAGCTCTGAGCAAGTCTCCCATATTCTAATGCAACTCAGAGGACACAAACTCCTTTGTTTAGACAACCAATGCAAGGCAGCATCTGCCCATAATAATGAGCACTTAACATGGCTACGTTTGGAGCTGAATCTCACTGAGTTTCCTTAACCTTAGACTGGTAATCTGCTGGGGCTATTCTTAAGTCTAGCATCGAATTTTAACTGTATGATGACAAAAATAATATTTGGCATAGCGTTTTGTTTACTAAACTCCCTCCACAGAGTTAGACTTCAACTTTTTTTTGCCCTTTTATTTTTAATTCTGCATTTCTTTCTTTCTTCTTCTCAAAGCTAAAGGACTGACTTGAACAACAGTCAAGGTCTTCAGATTCCTCAAGGACCCTTCAATCTCCAAGCTTCACAAAGGCAAATCAACTGCATCAGCTAACAACAAAGCTGCTCCGTAATCAGCATCAACCCGGTTGTGTTTTCCCAGTGCAAAATGGCACCACTCACCTCCTTCCTAATTAATCTACCCCAGTAGACTTGCACCAAGGCCTTTGGAAAAGTTCTGCACAACAACAGCCTCTCCTGTGAAGTGCCTTAAAACATGCACCTGGCATTGCGCTGCTTGATTGATGGACCTGGTTGCGGCGTACCTGATCCTGTGCTAAATGTTACCTGTGCCCTCGGTGGGTAACTTCAGGAGGCCATTAAAATGTGCTCCTTTTGAAAGGTTTGGTACTGTAAGCCAAGAGACACTTAGCAGAGCCAGCAGGGATTGGTGTGGGTGACCACGGTGCGCCTGACTCTTTGATAGCTCTTGGCTTTTCCTCGGTTTCCCGGAGGCCCTTTGGACAAAGCAAGAAGGATGGCTGAGACACCCTTGGCCTTCTGGGAAGCTCAGTGACATTTAAAGGCTTCTGGGGCCTATTCTGCTAATATCTAAACTAATTAGAATCAAATCATAATTGCAGGAGCGTGTTCACCAGCATTCTAATCGGAGTCAGAGCCGCTCGCTGCCTGCTGCTGCGCTGGAGGCTGTCTCGGCTGCGTGAGAAGTGTTGTACTGCACAGCAAATTGTTCTCAGGGATTTTTCTCCATCTTGCAACCAGTTCCTCGAATAAGAGATGTCACTTCAGATGTAGGATGAGACTTGTTCCGACGTGGCTCTCTTCCTGTGTACACCGAACACCTTTTGCTGTACCGTGCCATGGGGCATTGGTCAGGGTGTGGCAGGTTTTATATACCAGCTGTGTTTTTCTTAGGGCTGAGCTTCCACCTTACGCAGCCCCAGACTTGTTTCTGGAATTACATTTGACATCTGAGGAGGCAGAGCAGCTGAGGAGTAATAACCACTTGTGTTAGAGATGAGTCTGTTTGACAGGGTTTGATTTTTCAGCAGTTCGAGATCTATTAACAAAAGTGAGGTAAATCAAAGGCTGAGTTTAACAGCACTTGCTAGGACAAGTGGCTTAGTAAATCACTGATTTTAATTGTAGATTTGAGGGTGACAAGAGTCACTTGCCACAAGGTATCTGATGATGAAGTATGTATATATGCATAAACACAGAATCACAGAATTAACCAAGTTGGAAAAGACCTCTGAGATCACAGAGTCCAACCTATCACCTAACACCTAATTAACTAATCCATGGCACTAAGTGCCTCATCCAGCCTCTTCTTACCTCCAGGGACGGTGACTCCACCACCTCCCCGGGCAGCCCATTCCAATGCCAATCACTCTTTCTGTGAAGAACTTCTTCCTGACATCCAGCCTGAACCTGCCCTGGCACAGCTTAAGGCTGGGTCCTCTTGTTGTGTTGCTGCTTGCCTGGGAGAAGTGACCAACCCCACCTGCCTACAGCCTCCCTTCGGGTAGCTGTAAAGAGCAATAAGGTCAGCTCTGAGCCTCCTTTTCTCCAGGCTGAACAACCCCAGCTCCCTCAGCTGCTCCTGAGTATAAATAAATACAGTTTTGTTTAATATGTCTGTAACCCCTTTAAAATTATTGTAGTTCCCATCTGCATTCATACCAGACCAAGTTCTTCCCAGAGAGAGCGATTGGCTTTGGAATGGGCTGCCCAGGGAGGTGGTGGAGTCGCTGTCCCTGGAAGTATTCAGAAAAAGCCTGGCTGGGGCACTTAGTGCCATGGTCTGGTTGACTGGATAGGGCTGGGTGCTAGGTTGGACTGGATGAGCTTGGAGGTCTCTTCCAACCTGGCTGATTCTATGGTTCTATGATCTAGTGGTGACCTGGCAGACAGTGTTAGTGCTTGGATTTGATGATCTTAAAGGTCTCTTCCAAGCTGGTTGAGTCTGATTCCGTGATTCAATGTTGGTGCATCTCTGCGCAATATTGCTAGGGTCACAGCGCTGAGCTCGATGAGAGAATGAGGTCTGAGGAGGAACATGCTGCTGCAGCTTCTCTCTGTCACCTTAGCCTACATCTGGCAGGTCTTGGTTTGAACATCTGCGTCTTCAGCATCACTACAACTGTACCTTGGAATACCTGTGTCAGATGAATCCAACGCTCTAACTGCCGAGCAGAACAGCGTGAGGATAGAGCAAGCATTAAAGCACACAGGAAAGGTTTATTAATATTTAGCAAAACTAATCTGTTTCTCACCAGCCAAAACATGCACATCCAGCCCTTTTGGGAAGGCAGCTTTGAAGATTCACTAAGTTGAAATGAGGTTTTTCTGTACTGTATGTAACCAGTCATATTCTCTCTGGGCTAAATCCTCTTCCATGAATTTGAAGTCAACCTCTGAGATTTGGGAGATCATTAGAGGGTTTGTGTATGTTTTCTTCCCTCTGTTTTTCCAGATAGACCAAACGTAGTCACTTTATAGATGGGGATGTGATTTAAATAACATGACTTTGCTAACATTACATTTTGAATCTATCTTTATTAAGGCTGCATTTTAATTTCATTCCATGTATCCTCATTAAGCAACTGTTTGCTCCCTCAGGCATTTTTTTCAAGCTAACTTTTAATCTACCTATTGGTACTCAAAGCTGTAAAAGTTAAAGCCTGTTTGAATTTTTATTTGGAAATCTGCTAGGTCTGTTGTTTTTTTCCCCCCTCCTTTATGGAATGGCAGGCACTCTGCTGTTGCTGGAGATGGTCTATTTTCCCTGCACAGTCTGATAAATAATAAATTAAATCACACATACTCACATGGATGTTTTGTATGCAAAGCCCTGATCTCCAGAAAATTAGATATTAGCTGCAATGGCAATTTATTTTACACTGCTGTTGCAGAAGCTTTGTCTGATCAGCTGTCTGGAGTCCTGTCACCAAAGCATTCAGATGTTGCACAGCCATACAAAGGATCAGTGAGTGAGCCTAAAGGACATAGATTTTTTTTTTTTTCCCTCTTGTTCCTATTGATTTGAACTTCTGAATATTCATGGAATCATGGAATCATAGAATTGCACAATGGCAGGTGGTGGAAGAGAGTTCAGGGAATATCCTTGTTGGGGAGCTGCATTACANGGGAGGTCTAGGCTGGATGTTAGGAGGAAGTTGTTGTCAGAGAGAGTGATTGGCATTGGAATGGGCTGCCCAGGGAGGTGGTGGAGTCGCCGTGCCTGGAGGTGTTGAAGCCAAGCCTGGCTGGGGCACTTAGTGCCATGGTCTGGTTGATTGGGCAGGGCTGGGTGCTAGGTTGGACTTGATGATCTTGGAGGTCTCTTCCAACCTGGTTGATTCTGTGGTTATATGATGTCACTTAATGTATCCATGAAGGCCAATAGGATGCTGCAGTGCATTAAGAGAAGTGTGGCCAGCAGAATGAGGATGGTTCTCCTACCCCTCTACACTGCCCTGGTGAGACCTCACCTGGAATATTGCATTCAGTTTTGGGCTCCCCACTTCAAGAGGTAGAGGGATCTACTGGGGAGAGGGCTACGAAGATGGTGAAGGGGCTGGAGGGAGGGTTGGACTCTGATCTCTGGAGGTTCCTTTCCATCCCTAGCATTCTGTGACTTCTTCAAGTATAATCCAGTCCAAGCCACTGTACCTAGAGGAGCACAATTGTTTGCCCTTGGTTTGATGTAATCCTTCATTCCCAGAACTTAGCCTGCTGTTACAGACTGCTCTCAAGCTAAGTTACTGTTCTGTTTCTCTGGCTCAGCATTTCTTGTTTTCAAAACCTGGGTGCTACCTTCAGCAAAAAAAACAAATAAAGCCTCTAAAGTAGGTCAGGAATCAGAACCAAAAGAGGCTGCTCAAGGCAGACTCAGATCTGTGGGTATTTGCAATTTTAACTCACTGGTTGTTCAAAACACAACTAAAGCTCAGGAGCATCCAGCATAAACAACAGCAAGCAAAATTTGTTTGTATTATAGGGGTCTGCATCTCTCTTAATTATTCCCTGCTTGGTGACACAAGAACAAAAACGTGTACACCTATAGTGAGCTAGAAATAAACTGCACAAAGAGAGCTTTTCCCCCCCATTTTGCCTGTGTGGCACTTGTTTAATTTCCTATGCCCTTTCAGTTCTGGCAAGACTCCCTTGCAGGTGATGCTCAGGGTTCACCACTGCAAATGAGTCTTTTAAATGCAGATAATTGTGCTGAGAGCAGTGGATAACCTGCACGTTTGTGGCTGCTCACTCAGACACTGCAGGCAATTGGCAGGGGGAACAGCAGAGAAGGAAAGCTTTCAGGAGAGGAAAATGCCTGTGTTGGTGCTGCTCCAAATGCAACCTGTCTTTTTAACTTACTGCACCAACTTTAAACTGTAAATATTTCTTCTCTATTGCTGCATGTTTCCAAACTCCATCCCTCAGACGTGTGACAAGGAAGCCAGTAAAAACAGTACAGGTGCTACTGGTTGGAGGTCACTGGTGGATGCTGCTGCAAGGAGACAGTTTGCCTTTGTGTCAAAAACCTCTCCTTGGGCTAGGCAGGGATGTGGTTCCTCAAAGGCTGTCCCAGACTCCAATTTGCAGGTGTGGAGAAGGACAAAATACCCATGCAGCAAAGACAGCACTTTGAGTGTGATCCCTTTGAAATGAGGGTTTTCTTCCTAGTTGGTCTCATTCCTAGCTGAGCTCATTTGAGGGAGGAGAAATTGTAGTATCTAGATGAAAATGCTAAAAACCCAAAGAAAGTCACCCAGGGAGGTGGTGGAGTCGCTGTCCCTGGAGGTGTTGAAGCCAAGCCTGACTGGGGCACTTAGTGCCATAGTCTGGTTGATTGGCTAGGGCTGGGTGCTAGGTTGGACTGGGTGAGCTTGGAGGTCTCTTCCAACCTGGTTGATTCTATGATTCTAGGTCCAACCCCTTGCTAGAGCAGGGACAGCAAGAACATGTTGCACAGGAACCTGTCCAGGTGAGTTTTGAATCTCTCTAGAGAAGGAGACTCCCCAGTGCTTCCAGGCAGCCTCTTCCAGGGCTCCATCACCTTTATAGGAAACATTTATCTTTATGTTTAGGTGGAACTTTGTTCCAGTTTGTGCCCATCGCCCTTTGTCCTGTTGCTGGCCACCACAGAAGAGTCTGATCCCGTCCTCTTGACATCCACTCTTTAGCTATTGATAAGCATTCTGAAGATTCCCTTCTCAGTCTTCTCTTGTCCAGGCTCAACAGCCCCAGCTGTCTCAGTCTCTCCTCACAAGAGGTGCTGCAGACCCCTCTTCATCTTTGCAGTACTCCATTGGGGTGTCTCCAGAATAACAATTGGAAAGAACATTTTAGATCAAGTCCAACCATTATGTAACTCTACCAGGGGCACTACTGCACCATGTCTGTGAGTATATCCTTGTCTGTCTGTAACTGAGGAGCTCAGAACTGGATGCAGTACTTTAGAGCTGGCCTCACTAGGACAGAGTAGAAAGGGAGGAGAACCTCAGGTTCTTCTAAACACACTTCAAGATGCTACTTACAGACTCACAGTAACATGCAGGTTGGCAAAGCCCCTCAGGAGCACCAAGTCCAACCTAGAACCCTACTCTACAAGATTCACCTGAAACCATATCCCCAAGCACCACATCCAAACCACCCTTAAACACATCCCGGGTGGGTGACTGCACCACCTCCTTGGGCAGCTCATTCCGGTCCCTGACCACTCTCTCCCTGAAAAACTTTTTCCTCATGTCCAATCTAAACCTCCCCAGCCTCAGCTTGAGGCCATTCCCTCTTGTTCTGTCTCCAACTACCTGTGAGCAGAGCCCAGCAGCAGCCTCTCCACAATGTCCCTTCTGATAGCTGTACACAGCAACGAGGTCTCCCCTCAGCCTCCTCTTCTCCAAAATACCCATTCCCAGCTCCCTCAGTCTCTCTTCATAGGATTTACTCTCCAGGCCCTTCCTCAGCTTCATTGCCCTCCTCTGGACCTGCTCCAGCACCTCCACATCTCTCTTGTATTGCAGTGCCCCAAACTGAACACAACACTCGATGTGTGGCCTGACCAAAGCCAAGTCCAAGGGCACAATCACCTCCTTGGCCACTCCTGCTGGCCATAGCATTTTCAATCCAAGCCAGGATGCCAGTGGCCTTCTTGGCCACAAGGGATATGTGCACTGGAGGTGCTGTGGTCACCAGAGAGTCTGGAGGTATACAAGAAACAGTACAAGTAATTTCCAAGTAATTAGATACTTTTATCCTGGAACTGAAAAGTAAGCCTGGGCTAAGTGTTACAGCTTGGGGCCAGGCTTTCCTTTCCCTTGGTCTTTTATTCCACTTCAGGTTGCAGCAGTATCTTAGCTTTAGCTTTCACAAAGTCTGCCTTTCTTTTTGCCCTTTCCTGCTGTCGGTTCGCACTGCAAACCCCTTAAAGAAAACGACGGACACAAACCTACAAAGTCCTGAATACTTCCAACTTTCTTTTTGATCTTCATTCCAAAATAATTCTAACCTTGAAAATGAGACATATTGTGAGAGCATCTCTTAATGCCTACCCTGAGCAGGGATCCAGCTGGCATAATATAAAACCACGACTACAGCTTGCCGACTCCTCTCCCCTACTGCCAAAGTTGCTTTACCACACCAAGAACAATGCTAGTAAAGCAACCAGCAGGCTGGACAAAGAAAGGAGGTCTTGTTCAAACCTCCCACTGCTACTGAGCTTCACAGGTAATAAGCAGGACTGGCCTGAGGCCAAAAATAAACTTTTTATTTGGCTCTCTCAGCAAAGGAAACTACTCTGCAACCTCAGGCTTCAGCAACCTTTCCCCGAAGCTGATGAAATTTCATTCACCTCAGCACTGTTAGAAGTGATTCTAGAAGATGGTACAACTCAGGCCACTCAGATTGCTCCTCTTTCCAAGTCCTGTCAGCAGATGAAGAGTTGCTTTACCATAAATCAGGCACTGCTAAAGGGGTACAGATGTATTTTATATTCACATGATGTACCACAAGGGAAAAAAGAATTGAAGAGTTTCAGTTCTCTTTTTACTTTGCAGATTCTTCTGTGGCCACATGGATAAACTCGGTTCTGGACATGCCCATGTACCTTCCTTAGTCAACACATAGAACAGGGAGAAGTTCTTCACCACGAGGGTGGTGAGACCCTGGAATGGATTGTCCAGGGAGGTGGTGGAAGTCTCATCCACGGAGGTCATAGAATCATAGAATCAACCAGGTTGGAAGAGACCTCCAAGATCATCCAGGCCAACCTAGCACCCAGCCCTGGCCAATCAACCAGACCATGGCACTAAGTGCCTCATCCAGGCTTGGCTTCAACACCTCCAGGGACGGCAACTCCACCACCTCCCTGGGCAGCCCATTCCAATGCCAATCACTCTCTCTGCCAACAACTTCCTCCTAACACCCAGCCTGAATCTGCCCTGGCAGAACTTGAGGCTGTGTCCCCTTCTTCTGTTGCTGGGTGCCTGGCAGCAGAGCCCAACCCCACCTGGCTACAGCCTCCCTTCAGGGAGCTGCAGACAGCAATGAGCTCTGCCCTGAGCCTCCTCTTCTGCAGGCTGCACACCCCCAGCTCCCTCAGCCTCTCCTCACAGGGCTGTGCTCCAGGCCCCTCCCCAGCCTTGCTGCCCTTCTCTGAACACCTTCCAGCACCTCAACATCTCTCTTGAATTGAGGAGCCCAGAACTGGACACAGCACTCAAGGTGTGGCCTGAGCAGTGCTGAGCACAGGGGCAGAAGAACCTCCCTTGTCCTGCTGCCCACACTGCTCCTGAGCCAGCCCAGGATGCCATTGGCTCTGCTGCCCACCTGGGCACTGCTGCCTCCTCTTCAGCTCCTCTCTGCCAGCACCCCCAGCTCCCTCTCTGCCTGGCTGCTCTCAGCCACTCTGTCCCCAGCCTGTAGTGCTGCTTGGGGTTGTTGTGGCCAAAGTGCAGAACCCTGCACCTGGCCTTGTTTAGTCTCATCCCATTGGCCTCTGCCCACCCATCCAGCCTGGCCAGGTCCCTCTGCAGGGGTCTGCTACCCTCCAACAGCTCCACAGCTGGTCCTAGCTTGGTGTCTTCTGCAAACTTACTGATGCTGGACTCAATCCCCTAGTCCAGGTCATCAATAAAGACATTGAACAGGACTGGCCCCAGCACTGCCCCTTTGGGAACACCACTGGTGCCAGCTGCCAACTAGCTTTGTTTTTTACTGTTTAAATGCAAACCCCAGCTCAGCAGTGCTGGTAATGATCTCTCTGTAATGCCTTGACGCCTCGGTGTCAGCGCCAATTAACTCAGAGAATGCCCACACCTTTCAGATGCTAACAGCAACCTTGCAAAAGCAAACCGGAGTGCAGGTGAGTTGCCTGCGTGAGGACTGCGTTCCCTGCTGCACTCTCCAGCACAGACCATCCAGGCAGCTGTCAGTCTCTAATCAGAAGCAGAAGTGACATCTGTCACGCATTCCTGTAAACACATTAAGCAAACACAGTCGGAGCCCCAAAATGTTTCCTAGAGTACCCTAATGAATCGTGACTCGCTGTAGCAGAGTTCCCTATGAGTTAAGCAGGAGGATCCATGCTCTCTCCTCCCGCTTCTGTCGCTTTTTTTGTGCACTGGGACGAGATTTAAACTAAAGACTTCCCTTCTGGCCCTGCCAAGGTGCATTTTTTCCTCACAGACTTGACTTGCTGTTGAAGTTGATGTGAGAGTTTGTCACGGCTGTTTTGACAGTCCGGTCATCCTAATCCAGGGATCCGGTCCCTGTGGTTTGTCAATTATCCTACTAACCCTACAGCGAGAGCAGCACTCAAGGCACTGAACTGTCATCCAATATCCACGAAATAATGTCAGCAGCCGCTGAGTGGGGACGGTGAGGGACGGGGCTGCTTCTGCCAACAGAGCAGTGCGGATCATTTCGGCGTTTATTTTATTGATAGGCATTCCTAACAAGTCCATTGCAGCTCACCGCAGGGCTCTGCTCAGCCTTGCTGGCTGCAGCCCTGTGTGCGCACGCAGGGGGAGCGCAGCCGAGCGCAGAGACTGCAGCAAGGCACAGCCAGGCTCGGAGGCTCCACTCCCAGTTTCTTTCGCTCCCCTCCCGTGACCTTGAGCTTGGTACTTGACTCGGATATGTTTCGATATCCCCCTGGATAAACTGAGGATAAAAGCATCCTCTCCTAAGAGCAGACAGAACCTCAGTCAATTAATGCCTGTAAAGGACATTAAGATCATTTAACAAAAGGCAGAATTAAAGTGCAAATTATGCTAAAGTCCTGCTGGAATGAAAGGCAAGCACGTTTAAAGGGGGATTTAGATGCAGAAGGCTAAAAAACTCTAGGTGGAGGATCACAGGAGGCTTGATTCGGATAAAATGTGTATCAGGATAATTTGGCTTAGCTCCCCACTTAATACTAACAAAGAAGGCTCTGCCCTGGATTCTCTTGCTGTGAGGCTACACTGATCCATGATTGTACCAATTAAAGCAGCTGACAGTCTGTATCTCCTCTCTTTTTTGGGTGCTTAAAGCACACACAGCCAGAGCTACACTGATGGCAGTTTTCATTTCTTGGATCTGCTTTTTCCTGTTGTTTCTCAGTCACAGCTTTGCCCTAACCATGTTAAAGTGAGAAGATATGTCAGAAGAAATTAACTAAGAGAAACAAAAGGAATCCCTGAAGTTGTCCACTTTCCAAGTAAGCCACAGCATGACCACCAAGGCTGAAAGATGGCATGGACAGCAGCGAAAGTCTCTTACACCTTGGCTTCCTAGCTGAGAGCTGGCAGAGCCCTGTTAGTACTGCTTCCATTTTTCTACCACCTGACAGCTTCTCAGAAAATCTCAGGGTGTTGAACTCGATGATCTCTGAAGGTCCCTCCCAAGCTCTGAGGTTCTGTGATGCTGTGAAATGGGTGAATTCACTTGGCAGCCTTCTGTCACCACTGAGGTGACTTCTGTTAGACAGATACACTGACTCTGCTCATTTCCAGCAACACGCTGCGGCAACAGAACCAGAGAATCAGGCAGGCTTGGAAGGGACCACAAGGAGCAGCCAGTTCCAACCCCCCTGCCATGCCCAGGGACACCCTACCCTAGAGCAGGCTGCACACAGCCTCAGCCAGCCTGGCCTGAAACACCTCCAGCCATGGGGCCTCAACCACCTCCCTGGGCAACCCATTCCAGCCTCTCACCACTCTCATGCTCAACAACTTCCTCCTCACCTCCAGCCTCACTCTCCCCACCTCCAGCTTTGCTCCATTCCCCCCAGTCCTGGCACTCCCTGACAGCCTCAAAAGTCCCTCCCCAGCTTTTTTGTAGCCCCCTTCAGATCCTGGAAAGCCACAAGAAGGTCACCTGGGAGCCTCCTCTGCTCCAGCCTGCACAGCCCCAACTCTTTCAGTCTGTGCTCACAGCAGAGCTGCTGCAGCCCTCTGAGCATCCTCCTGGCCCTGCTCTGGACATGCTCCAGCACCTCCACATCCTTCTTGTGATGGGGGCTCCAGAACTGGGTGCAGTAGTAGTCCAGCCAGCTTCTTGCAGGGATGAACTGTGACCAAACTCAGCTGATATGAAATTGAAAATTTCAAAGGGTTGTTTTAAGATTGCTTGTAGTAGACTGAACAATTTAGAGCTCCAGACTGCGGCGGCTGGGGAGGTTTATTCTGGACACTAACACAGAAATGGCAAGAAGAAATTTATGGTGATACTTGGGAGGAAAAGTTGTTTCAGTTTTTGAGGTGCTTCAGATTCATGGGGGCTGCCATTAGAATTACTGAGTATAGATAATTCTATTCATGAAAGAATTTTGTCTTCTGCATCCCCAGTACATGGCTGAAATACGCTGAGATGTAGGGAAGTCCTGGAAAAGAGATGCCTCAAAGTGCATGTCTGAAATCACCACTCTCATTCTTAGCTATATTAGTGGGGAGTTAAAATCCAAAGTCTAGGACTTACCATGATTGTGTGTGAAACCAGACCCCAGGTTTCTCAAGTTCTGTGTTGTCATCAAATCTGGAAAAGAGCTGGAAGCCAGCTCAGGAAAATAGAATCACAGAATGTCAGGGGCTGGAAGGGGCCTTGGGAGATGGTCTGGTGCAGCCCCCCTGTCAGAGCAGCAGCACCGAGAGCAGATTACACTGGAAACACATCCAGATGGTTCTTGAATATCTCCAGAGAGGGAGACTCCACAGCCCCCCTGGGCAGCCTGTTTCAGGGCTCTGTCACCCTCACAGGGAAAAAATTCCTCCTCAGTTTCACATGGAAATTCCTATGCCTCAGCTCCCACCCTCTGCCCCTTGTGCTGGCACTGAGCATCACCCAGCAGAGCCTGGCTCCAGCCTCCTGGCACTCACCCTGCACATCTTTATAAACAGGAATGAGGTCTCCCCTTTTACTTTAGTGATGCTTTGCTCTGTGGCTATCACTTCAGTGTACAAAAATGAAACCACTTTACTCCTGAAAGCCTGGACAGTGTTTTACTACACAGAAATAAATCCTAAACCTTTGGAATAACCCCAGTGAGAAAAACCTGACGCAAGGAGAGCCAGCTGGAACAGCTGGTTCTTGTCGTTCTCCATGGCAGTCAGGTAGCTTAGGGTAACTTCTTAACTACAGAAGTATTATTGTGCCATGGCACACTGAAGAAGTCTGTGCTGAGGCTGAACATTTGCAAGTCTTAAGGCAGGAGGCATAGTCTGATGCGGGAACATGCCTTGCACTGGCAACAGCAGCCAGCTCCCAGCAGGCCAAGCCACGGGCGAGTCAGCATCTCTCCCCAAGCACAGGCCACTAAACTGATTTTCTCTCCATGTATCTCACAATTTGGGTTTGAATATGATCCTTGCTGTTGCTGAAATGTGGGTCAAACAACCTTTGGGGTTTTGAGCTAGTCCAGGTGCTTACCTTCTTGTGAACTCTTCCCTTGCACATGCCTTCTTTGTAGATTCCCACAGCCACCCTCCAACCTGGCAGGAGCCACAGATTCACAGATTGCATCAGGTAGAAAGGGACTCTCAAAGCTTCTCTTGTTCATCCCCTCTGCAGCCAGTGGGGACATCTTCAACTAGATCAAGCTGCCCAGGACACATCAAATCTGATCTTGAATGCCTCTAGGGACAGGGCCTCGGCCACATCTCTGGGCAACCTGCTTCAGTTTTTTGCCACTCTCATTGTAAAGAAATTCTTCCTTATGCCTAGCTTAAATCTACCCTGCTCTAGTTTAGAGCCATTGCCCCTCCAGTTTAAAACCATTGAGTTGTTTTGATATTACTCCTTAAGCAAATTAGCTGCAGGAGAATCACCACAGGTCTCACATACAAGTGCCCAGACCACAAGCTAAACTTTGTACCAGTGACTTGGAGAGCACTAACACTCATCTCAGGCTTCAGGCCAGGCTCTTCATCCCACCATCCATGAGTGAGGACATATATTTTATCACAGAACCACAGAATCACAGGGTTTGGGTTGGGAAGGACCTGTCAAGGTCTAGTCCAATGCTTCTGCAGTGAGCAGGAACATCTTCAACTAAATCAGATTGCTCAGAACCTGATCCAATAAGAACCTGAATGTTCCCTGGGATGGAGTAACTGCCACCTACCACCTTTCTAATCACAGAGTCACAGAAACACAGCACTTTAGAGGTTGGAAGTGACCTTCAGAGATCATCCAGTCCAATCCCCCCTGCCAAGGCAGCATCACCCAGGGTAGTTCTCACAGGAATGCATCCAGGTGGATTTGGAAAGTCTTCAGGGAAGGAGACTCCACAACCTCTCTGGGCAGCCTGCTCTAGAGCTCTGTCAACCTCACTGTAAAGAACTTTCTCCTCATATGGAGGTGAAACCTTCTCTGTTCCAGAGGATGCTTCATCTTCCTCATTGTGAAAAACTGCTTCTTCATATCTAGTCTGAATCCACCCTCATATAGTTAAAACCCATCACCTTTCGTCCTGCTACCACAGACCCTGCTGGAAGGACTGTCCCCATCATTTGTACAGCCCTCCCTGAATTAATGAAAGGCTCCAATAAGGTCTCCCTGGGACCTTCTCCCAGCTGAACCAACCCCCAGACACTCAGGCTTTCTTCACTGGACAGGTGGCAATGTCAGGTAAATGGATTTGGTTTCTGAAGGATGGCCATGCTGACAATTTGAGCAGCTCTGAAGATAACTCAGACATGTTAAGACTGGGGTCTGAGAGGCTGCAGCAAGAGCAGTGTGGCCAGCAGGGCAAGGGAGGGGATTCTGCCCCTTTGCTCTCGTCAGACCCCACCCGAGTACCTGAGACTGCACCCGAGTCCTGTGTGCATCTCTGGAGCCCCCAGCACAAGCAGGACATGGAAGTGTTGGAGCCAGTCCAGAGGAGGCCACCAAGAAGCTCAGAGGGCTGCAGCAGCTCTGCTCTGAGGACAGGCTGAGAGAGTTCGCAGGCTCACAGGATATTAGGGGTCGGAAGAGACCCAAGGAGATCATCGAGTGCAAATGCCCCTGCCAGAGCAGGACCACACAATCTAGCTCAGGGCACACAGGAACACATCCAGACAGGCCTTGAAAGGCTCCGGAGAAGGAGACTCCACAACCTCTGGGGAGAGTTGGGACTCTGCAGCCTGGGGAAGAGAAAGCTTTGAGGAGACCTTGGAGTGGCCTTCCAGGACCTGAAGGGGGCTGCAGGAGGGCTGGGGAGGGACTACTGACAAGGTCTGGTAATGACAGGAGGAGGAGGAATGGGTTTGAACTGGCAGAGGGGAAATTGAAACTGGATGTTAGGCAGAAGCTGTTTGCAGTGAGGGTGGTGAGACACTGGCACAGGTTGCCCAGGGAGGTCGTGGAGCACAGAAGCACCCAAGGTGATCACATTCTGTGATTCTGTGCTCCGTGACCTCCCTGGAGGTGTTCAGGACTAGGCTGGATGAGGCCTTGAGCAACCTGTTCTAGTGGGAGGTGTCCCTGCCTGTGTTGGGAGGTTGGGACTGGCTGAGCTTTGAGGTCCCTTCCAACCTAAACCACTCTACGACTCCACGATGCTATGATATTGGAGCTGGACCACTGGCGAGGTGGTGGAGGGGAGCTGCTCAGCACAGCCCATCTCTTGACTCCCCCCACACAGCCATGAGCCCAACTCTTTAATAACTCAGTAGGTTTCTTCCTTCAGCACTGAAGCCTTTAAAACAATTTGCAGGAAACTTAGCTTATCAATGAGAAAGTTTAAACCTCTAAGACTGCTACTTGACAATTTGTCACTCAACTTCAGCAAAACTATAGGGGAAAAGCACAATGAATTAATGACTGGCAACAAATCCCCATGACAACATGTTACTTCATTAAAATTTTATCAGCATTCCTCCTAAGGAGAGCAAGCCTTCTGTTCTGTGCTGAGCTGCTTCTGCTCTGCTTTACAGACAATTCACAGCATTCTGGCGCTTCAAAATTAGCTCCTGCAGAGAGCGAGCCGCACACAGCCTCTGGATTGTGGCACACGCTGCTCTCGGGGGGGGCCCTGATGAGGTTTTGCCTCCATTTTTCCTGTGTATCTGATGCCTTAAACATTAATCAAGCATTTCCCAGTTGCTTTCTTTGAGAATAGGTTAATTAGCTGCAAATGCATCTCCCTGCTAATTTTTAGCAAATGCATGAAACTGCATTTCATGAACTGTTTTTCCCAGCGACCAAATAAGAGCTTTGAAAGGGAAATGGCTTTGTGGCTTCTTCAAATTCATTGACTCTTAACTCTGTATTGGCAAGCTTACAGAATGGAGCAACCACCTCTACTGTGAGTCTTTCTTTGTGCTTACAGCCAGAATGCAGAAATACACTGAACACCAAGGGGTATGTTTTATGGGTCTCTGCCAGATAGAAAAGGAAAAGGAAATGGAGAAGGAAAAAGAAAAGGAAAAGGACAAGGACAAGGAAAAGGAAAAAGGGAGGGGCTCTACCTTATGCTTTACCCAACCAGCCCTTCCTTTTTCCTTTTCCTTTTAGCCTGCAGAAGAGGAGGCTCAGGGCAGAGCTCATTGCTGTCTGCAGCTCCCTGAAGGGAGGCTGTAGCCAGGTGGGGTTGGGCTCTGCTGCCAGGCACCCAGGGACAGAACAAGGGGACACAGTCTCAAGCTGTGACAGGGCAGGTTCAGGCTGGATGTTAGGAGGAAGTTGTTGGCAGAGAGAGTGATTGGCATTGGAATGGGCTGCCCAGGGAGGTGGTGGAGTCGCTGTCCCTGGAGGTGCTGAAGCCAAGCCTGGCTGGGGCACTTAGTGCCATGGTCTGGTTGATTGTTGAGGGCTGGGTGCTAGGTTGGAGTGGATGATCTTGGAGGTCTCTTCCAACCTGCTTGATTCTATGATTCTATGAAAACATACCCCTTGGTGGTCAGTGTAGTGCTCCATGCGGGATGTCAGCACAAAGAAAGCATCACAATAGCGATGGTTGCTCCATGCTGTAGCTTGCCAATACAGAGTTAAGAGTCAATTTGGATTTTTTTTGTTGTTGTTGGTTTCTTACTCAGAAACACTGAAAGGATTTGCTAAGAAATGCAAATTGTTTTAAAGAAAAAAAAGAAAAAGAAAAAAAACAGGAGAAGAAAAGAATCTCCAAATTAGCCTTGAAAATAAGTAATAGCTTACAGGGATCCCACCAGCCTGGTTATTTTAATGACCTCACTCACAGCACCACAATCCACCTGCTTGCTGATTTTATTTGGCTCATGGCCTTCCAGGATCTGAAGGGGGCTACAAAAAGCTGGGGAGGGACTTTTGAGGCTGTCAGGGAGTGACAGGACTGGGGAGAATGGAGCAAAGATGGAGGTGGGGAGAGTCAGAGTGGAGGTGAGGAGGAAGTTGTTGAGCATGAGAGTGGTGAGAGGCTGGAATGGGTTGCCCAGGGAGGTGGTTGAGGCCCCATGGCTGGAGGTGTTTCAGGCCAGGCTGGCTGAGGCTGTGTGCAGCCTGCTTTAGGGTAGGGTGTCCCTGGGCATGGTAGGGGGGTTGGAACTGGCTGCTCCTTGTGGTCCCTTCCAGCCCTGCCTGATTCTATGATTCCAGGATTCCAGAATTCAGTTTCTACTCCCTGCCAAGCACCCCTGCATGTACTCTGAGATGGTTATGAGGGGATGAGTGGTTCCATGCTGGAAGACTGAAAATTAGTTAGGCTACAACAGGAGTATAATTTGGCTTATTGGAATGAGATGCTGGCTGCAGCTGCTCAGCCAAGATCCTTATTGTGGGCATTATGTTCACCAGCTAGAGGCACCCAACACATCCCATGTAACTGCCACCTCCTGTCAGCCAGCCTAAGACAGGTGGCTGCTGTGTGTTCTGCCGTTCGATCCTCTGCTGAAGCTGCCCATGGTAGGTGGGATGGAACTGGATGATCCTTGTGGTCCCTTCCAACCCTGACTGATTCTATTCTATTCTATTCTATTCTATTCTATTCTATTCTATTCTATTCTATTCTATTCTAATGATTCTAGTATCTGTTCCCAAAAGCTTTGCAAGCCAAACAGCTTTGGAATGCAAAGGACCAAGGAAGGAAACTAATTCACACTTTTTTTCCCCACCTGTGAGTGAAGGCCTTTGAGGAATTGAGGCTTGTGAAGTGAACAGACAAACCCTGCTTGCTTGTTTCTTTTTGGTTAGGTAGGTGCAGCTGCAATTACATACCCACGGTTACAAAGGGGTATTTCTGAGCCTGATGTTCTTACAAACCCAGCACAGAGCAATCCCACACTCCTGCAAAATGGGATCTCATCCTTTTCCTGCTAACCTACCTCCTCAGTTTTTCTCTTTCCACTCAAGAAATCATAGGCACTGGATGCTTTAGGATGACTGTTAGTTGTATGCTCTTGTGACACCATCTTGAGGAAGTTCTATACCCCCAGTATCTATTTATTCCCTCCAGGGTTTGCTTACCAGGGCCCCAAAACTTACTTTGTCACAGCTGGCATAAAGTTGCAAGTGTCTCATCGTTATGTTTCCCAGTCAGTAGGACAGGTGACAGCCACCTGCAGATGCAACTTTCCACATTAGTTATCCAAAACCATGACCTTGTGTGGATGCTTATCAAAACCTCTTCAACTTACAGAATCATAGAATCAGTCAGGGTTGGAAGGGACCACAAGATCAGCCAGTTCCAACCCCCTGCCATGGCCAGGGACACCTCACACTGGATCAGCCCTAGAGCAGGCTGCACACAGCCTCATCCAGCCTGGACTTAAACACCACCAGGGATGAGGCTTCCACCACCTCCCTGGGCAACCCACTCCAGGTTCTCACCACCCTCATGCTGAAGAACTTCTTCCTAACATCCAGTCTGACTCTCCCCATTTCCAGCTTTGTTCCAATCCCCCCAGTCCTATCACTACCTGACAGCCTAAAAAGTCCCTCTCCAGCTTTCTTGTAGCCCTCTTCAGATACTTAAAAGTCACGATAAGGTCACCTGGGAGCCAACTCCCTCAGTCTCCCCTTACAGCAGAGCAGCTCCAGCCCTCTGCTCATCCTCGTGGCCCTTCTCTGGACACCTTCCAGAACCTCCATGTCCCTCTTGTCCCAGGGGCTCCAGCACTGGCTGCAGTACTCCAGATGAGGTCTCAGCAGTGCAGAACAGAGGGGCAGGATCACTTCCCTTGCCCTGCTGCCCACACTGCCCTTGCTGCAGCCCAGGATCTGGTTGCTCCCTGAGCTGCCAGAGCACACTGACAGCCCACATGGAGCTTCTCATCCAGCAGCACCCCCAAGTCCCCCTCCTCAGGGCTGCTCTCCAGCCACTCACTGCCCAGCCTATATTGGTACTTGGGATTGTGAGTAGCTCCTATTCTTTTGGGTTTCATCCCTCTCAATACAGTTTCACCACCCCATTACCCAATCTAGTTGCACCACCCCTTTAGTTTGGGTCTTTTGCATCAGGGCTAAGAGTGCAAACCCACCTGCTGGTACCAGGCAGTGGTTCTCAGAAATGCATACAGATAAAGCCTGATTGCAGCCAGGAGGAAGGTGAAAGTGATGTACTTGCTGTGCTTGCTGCCATAAGAAGCTTTGCTGATATTACAGGGTTCAGCAAGCTTGCAAGACAAGTTGCAAGGAGATTTCAAATGTCATGGAGCAGGGTCAGGAGTTGGGAGCTGAGGTACTATAAGAAACACCTCAGTGGGAGGTAGGCTGCACCAGTCTGCAAGTTACCTCATTCCCTTGCTCTCTTGCAGACAATGAAATACAGGGCAAGGAAACTGTAGCTACTCTCCTCTTGAAAGGCAAAATCTCCTGATGTGTTTCTTTTGGAAGAGGCAGTGTTGAGTTTGGGGGGAAAACATCTAGTCAAGGGTCTGAGCTGTACAAGTCTGTCTGAACGCTGAGCACGATGTATTTTTCCAGGCACTGCACTCTTCAGGCCAAGCCATGCTTGTGTGAAAAGTGGCCACTGCTACCCAGAAACAAAGCCAAGCAGAACCTGTGCTACTCTTGGAGAAAGTAGAGGGAAAACGAGTTCCTTTCTTCCCTTCCTTTCTTTTTTCCACTTCTGAAGACATCAATAACTCGAGAATTAAAAGGCAAGGGGGCGGCTTTGAGCAGGGCACAGCTAAAGCTGTGGCGAGGAGCATGCGGTGCTATTCAAGTTCCTTCTGAACTCTGCCTGCCTGTCTCTGTCCTGTGGTCTTTGTGAGACAGCTTTGGTTAGAGGCGAGCCATGCCAATCAATCCTGGCAGGTGGTCTTTTTAGTTCCAGGTGTTGACAACAGGTATTTACTTTGGTCTCCTCCACCCTGCACTGCACAGGGAGATGGTGAATTCAGCATTCGCTGGCAGAAAGTGACAGCGACACTTCCTGCCCCAGCCTTCTCCATGGCCCCGTCTCCAACGGTGCTTCCAGTTCGCCTGTCTCTCCACAAGCAGTAACTGCAGATTCAGGACTTGAAAATTCATTGTTTGTCCTCTGCAGCCAACCTTCATCTGCAGATGGTCTCCACCAGCATGCACACTTCCAAGGAACACTCTGTTTCCTGCTTCTACAGGCTGGGGACAGAGTGGCTGGAGAGCAGCCAGGAAGAAAGGGACCTGGGGGTGCTGGTAGATAGTAGCTGAACATGAGCCAGCAGTGTGCCCAGGTGGCCAGGAGAGCCAGTCTACAACTACCTGAAAGGAGGTTGTAGCCAGATGGGGTTGGGCTCTTCTTCCAGGCAACCACCAATAGAACAAGGGGACACAGCCTCAAGCTGTGCCAGGGGAGGTCTAGGCTGGATGTTAGGAGGAAGTTGTTGGCAGAGAGAGTGATTGGCATTGGAATGGGCTGCCCAGGGAGGTGGTGGAGTCGCTGTGCCTGGAGGTGTTGAAGCCAAGCCTGGCTGGGGCACTTAGTGCCATGGTCTGGTTGATTGGCCAGGGCTGGGTGCTAGGTTGGGCTGGATGAGCTTGGAGGTCTCTTCCAACCTGCTTGATTCTATGATCCTGTGATTCTTCCTCATTTTCTTAGAAGTTTTATCATTACTAAGATTTTTGTCATAAGGGAGCTTTTCATTCAGGCTCTTTTAATTTATCCCTGAGTTTTAATGAGCTGTGCTCTATTTTCATCTTAGTCATTTATTTTTTTTTCAATAGCAATCTGATGGTGAATTAGAAACAGATGCATCCCTTGCAGACATTTCCTAAAAACTACAAGATGTTTAGAAGGAATCTGCTTGCCAGTGTCTAGGACAGGGCCGTTGGGGATTGATAGATATTTGTGTACCTTTATTAAATTAAATTAATTATCTCAGAGCTTAAAATTATCTCAGTGCCTGATCTTTTTATGACTGTGTTTGCCTTTTGGGTGCCACATTGCTATGTGTTTCTAGCCCAACCTCTCAATTAAGGTGTTTGGGTTTTGTTTGCTGTTGAGGAAGCACCATCAGGTAACATGAGCAATGTGGACACAATCCTTTGCAGTCTACTTTCCAAACCAGTTGCAATAAATAAGCGCTATGGACAACCTGACAAACCACTGAATGGAGCCTCTAAATACCTGAAGAACTTCACTGCTCACAAACGTCTTGGAGGTGCTGGAGGACAGAGCTGCAGGGTGCTTCCTTCTCCTCTTCACTTCTAGATCTTATGGTTCTAGGACAGCATAGGATGGCATAGGATGGCATAGCTGTGAATAGAGTAGCTGGAAGGGACCCGCAAAGAACACTTAGTCTAACTGCATGCAGTGTTGTGGCATGATGTGCCAACTGTAGCATGATGTGCCCATAGCTGTGCCCCAGAAATGAGGCTGCTCTAAAGCATGGAGAAGAAAAGGCTTCCAGGAGGCTTTGGAGTGGCCTTCCAGGATCTGAAGGGGGCCAACAGGAAGGCTGGGAGGGACTATTGACAAGGTCTGGGAATGACAGGATGAGGGGGAATGGGTTTGAACTGGCAGACGGGAGACTGAAACTGGATGTTAGGAAGAAATTGTTTGCAGTGAGGGTGGTGAGACACTGGCACAGGTTGCCCAGGGAGGTTGTGGCTGCTCCCTCCCTGGAGGTGTTCAAGGCTGGGTTGGATGAGGCCTTGAGCAATCTGTTCCAGTGGGAGGTGTCCCTGCCTGCGCTGGGAGGTTGGAACTGGCTGAGCTTTGAGGTCCCTTCCACCCTAACCCATTCCATGAGTCTGTGATTCTATGATCTGTGCTCAGTTCCTGTTCCCTGGTTAATGCAGAACTTACAGCTAAGCTGAGCTTCAAAAGAGGCTTAAATCTAACAAGGTAGACATGAGTGGGTGCCCCTCAGAGGTCCACTAGCAAAATGATCTGTCCAGGCCCTCTGCCCTGCAGGTTGCACTACACTGCATAGCACTGAGCTATGAACTTGGTTGAACAAAGTGCAGTTGTGGTTCAGGTCTTTCCACATTCATCAAGTCCAGCTGGCAGTGCTGCCCACAGGACCTCTCCATTTTGCCTTCAGCTTCTCCCTCTCCCAGTATGTCCATGCTATTGCCTCACCTTTGGGTTGGGGCAATCCTAAGCACAAATACAGACTGGGCAAGGAGTGGCTTGAGAGCAAGCTCAAGGAGAAGGACTTGGGGGTGTCAGCTGATGAAAAACTCAACATGAGCCAGCAATGGCTGCTGGCAGCCCAGCAGGCAGCTGTGTGCTGGGCTGCATCAAAAGAAGTGTGACCAGCAGGACAGAGAGGGGATTCTGCCCTCTGCTCTGCTCTGCTCTGGTGAGCCCTATCTGGAGTACTGTGTCCAGTTACTGTGCCCTCAGCATAAGAGGGACATGGAACTGCTGAAGAGGGTTCAGAAGAGGACTACAAAGATGATCCTCTCCCCTCTCCTATGGGGACAGGCTGAGAGAGTTGGGGCTGTTAAGCCTGGAGAAGAAAAGACTCAGGAAGACCTGAGAGCAGCCTTGCAGTACCTGGAGGAGGCATACAAGAAAGCTGGAAGGAACTTTTTACAAAGGCTTGTAGTGATAGGAGAAGAGGGAACTGAAGCTTGAGAAGGGCAGGTTTAGACTAGATGTCAAGAACAAACTGTTGGGTAGTGAGACACTGGAACAGGTTGCCAGGAACGCTGTGAGTGCCTCCTCCCTGGAGGTGTTCAAGGCTGAGTTGAAAGAGACCTTGAGCGACCTGTTCAGTGGAAGATGTCCCTGCCCATGGCAGGGGGGTTGGAACTAGATATCTTTAAGGTCCCCTTCAACCCAAACCACTCCATGAATCTATAAACCTATGGGTCTTGGTGTCTTTTAGCCTAACTTCCTCAGGAATTTTGCAGTCCTCACAGACCAGCCAAAATCACACATTTTTTCCCTGGCTACTGATCCTCATCGGAATGGTGGCAAAGGCACCCAAGAGCTCTCTCTAAAATGGAAACCTGGTCTGACTTTCTGCATTTCCTTCTCAAAGAGAGGTCTCCCATCGATGCCAGCTCAGCACCTCAGCGAGAAAAGTCATGTCCTGGAAAAGAGCTCTTAAACCCTGGGGTTGGCTGTGGGCTTGGTTTTATTTTTCCCCTTTTCCCTAGACTTTGCAAACATTTTTCTCTATAAAAGTCATGGACCTAACTCTGAGATCTTCTACCTTTTCATAAGCAATACAGCCTAAGCAGTACAGTTCTCAACAAAAGCTGTTTCTATAACCCCCCCTGTGTTTTTGGATGGAAGCTACCCAGTTAGGGAATAAATGCAGAACACAAAGATGTCATTCTCTTTCTCAAACAAGGTCAGTACGATGACAATAAGGGCATTTTAAAAGCTGCATCTGTTCATGGGGGAGAAGGAGCTGATCAATGCCCTTTCAGGTTTCTTTTTAGGACATTTCCTTGGTCCCCCCCTTTTTTTTCCCCTGTTAGAAGTGAACTAAATATTTTACTTTCTAAAGAGGAAATAAAGCATCAGCTACATCCTCGTATCTTAGCAAGGGAAATCAATTGGGCCTGGGTCGGAGTTCAGGCTTTCACTTTTTGCTTGCAAACGCTAAGAAGCATCTCAGCAGCATTACAAGAAAGAAATGTCTGAGTGCTTGCTTTGCAGGCACAGATTGGCCTCCAGCCCTGCAAACTGAGGCAAGGCTGCAGTTTTACTGAAACAGTACTTTGAGAAGCCATATTATGAGCACTTACAGTCAGCTGCTGGCTTCCAACTTCTCCTGGTAAACAAGTACAGGAAAACAGTCTTGGCTTTGTCAGCAGTGCCTTCACAAGATGAATCCATCCCTCCCAGCTTGGTCTCAGTGTGGATGCTTCCATGTCAGCTAGCTATGCTCAAATCCCAGAGGAGGAAAGCAAAACTGGAATGCTGAGATATTGGATCATGTCCAGAGAAGGGCAGCAAGGCTGGGGAGGGGCCTGGAGCACAGCCCTGTGAGGAGAGGCTGAGGGAGCTGGGGGAGTGCAGCCTGCAGAAGAGGAGGCTCAGGGCAGAGCTCATTGCTGTCTGCAGCTCCCTGCAGGGAGGCTGTAGCCAGGTGGGGTTGGGCTCTGCTGCCAGGCAACCATCAACAGAACAAGGGGACAGAGTCTCAAGTTGTGCCAGGGGAGGTCTAGGCTGGATGTTAGGAGGAAGTTGTTGGCAGAGAGAGTGATTGGCATTGGAATGGGCTGCCCAGGGAGGTGGTGGAGTCTCTGTGCCTGGAGGTGTTGAAGCCAAGCCTGGCTGGGGCACTTAGTGCCATGGTCTGGTTGATTGTTGAGGGCTGGGTGCTAGGTTGGACTGGGTGAGCTTGGAGCTCTCTTCCAACCTGCTTGATTCTATGATTCTATGAAAATAAATTACTCTGACTTCAGATTTGATTTCCTTTTCCACCTCACTCTCAGTAGCAACCACATAAGTTCTCTCTGCATCTGCCACACTTAGTACCTGATTGTTGCAGCAGGATTGGGTTCAGGGAGTCAGACTGATAGGCAGATACTGCTGTGTCACAATATTTACCTTGCCCAAGAATTATTTCCCAGTGCAGCATAAATACTGACTCCAGGACCACCTTTGCTTAGGAGTGTGTACATTGCAAATCATCAAGATACGTTGCACTGATTCAAAAGAGGTGGTGGGGTCAGCATCCCTGGAGGTGTGTAAGAGGCACTTAGTGCCATGGGTTAGTCAATGAGAAGGGGTAGGTGGTAGGATGGACTGGATGATCTTAGAGGTCTTTTCCAACCTGCTTATTTCTGTGATTCTGCGAAAAGGTAAAACTTGGGACACTGGTGTGAGCACTGCAGAGGGAACAGGATGCTGCAGGTGTTGGTGTGGTTTGTCTCTCCTTAGCAGTGTGAAACTTCTGCATCTTCAAGATACACAAAACTGTGAAATACTTCATAGGACTGAGTGTGATACTTCCGCAGTGCCACACTTAGGAAAAATAAAATCAGTTGTTTCTCTAATGAACTGTGGAGAAGGACCTGGCAGTGCTGGTGGAAAAGAAGTTATCCATGGCACAGCAAAGTGCCCTGGTGGCCAAGAGGGCCAATGGGATCCTGGGGTGCATTAAGCAGAGTGTGTCCAGCAGATCCAGGGAGATTCTCCTCCCCCTCTACTCTGCCCTGGTCAGACCTCATCTTCAGAACTGCCTTCAGTTTTGGGCTACCCAGTTGAAGAGGGACAGGGATCTGCTGCAGAGGGTCCAGCAAGGGGCTACAAAGATGATGAGGGCACTGGAGCACTGCCTGATGAGGAGAGGCTGAGGGACCTGGGGATGTTTAGTCTGCAGAAGAGAAGACTGAGAGGGGATTTAATCAATGTCTATAACTACCTGAGGGCTGGGGGTCAGGAGAGGGGGGAGAGGCTCTGCTCACTGCTCCCTGGGATAGGACAAGCAGCAGTGGATGGAAGCTGCAGCACAGGAGGCTGCAGCTCAACACAAAGGGGGATTTCTTGACTGTAAGGGTCCCAGAGCCCTGGCACAGGCTGCCCAGAGAGGTTGTGGAGTCTCCTTCTCTGGAGCCTTTCCAGGCCTGTCTGGATGTGTTCCTGTGTGCCCTGAGCTAGATTGTGTGGTCCTGCTCCGGCAGGGAGGTTGGACTCAGTTATCTCTTTGGGTCCCTTCCAACCCCTGACATCTGTGATCCTGTGAACTTTTGCTCTTAACTGCGCTTGAAAATCACCAGCGAAGGTGACTTTATAAGGCCTGGGTCTTGTTCAGCAAAACATCCATACCAATACCTAAACCTAAACCTGTTCAGCATAGCGCTAAGGATGTGCTGAACTCCTCGGTGGAGTTGGGTGGAACTGCTCTTGTGCTTCAAGTGAGCCATGTTCCTCAGGGCTTTGCAGAATCAATGTCAGAATCAGTGTGAAAAAGCTTAGGACAGTCTAGCCCTGCTGAACTGCAGGCAGACCCAGGAGCAATGCATGAGCCCAGTGCAGCTGCACATGGGGCAGTTCAAGGATGGAGCTGTACTTCTCCTGCTCCTGTCTCTTTAAGGTGGCTATAACATTACTTTAACATAATTTTGATGCTGGTTTCATTACAGTGTTTAAAGGAAGATCAATGTAAATGTATGATATCAGCTACCTCATATAACAGTCTTTTATATAAGCAGGTGGTTTTGGACCTTGCCTCCAGCTATACCTTTTGATCATTTAGAAGGCTACTGATGTACCCCAGGCAACTTACGTAAAACAGTTATTTGTACTCATTTAATGCTATACCTTTAAACACCACTTTAATCTATTTGCAGCTCTAAAAGGCTCACAGCATGGAAATGTTTTAAAGGAGTGAGTTTGACTTCCACAATCAGGCTGGATTGCTTCTTTCTTCAACTTGTACAGATCCAAAGACTCCTCTGTTCTGAAAAACCAGAGACTGGATGAGGCACTTAGTGCCATGGTCTGGTTGATTGGCCAGGGCTGGGTGCTAGGTTGGGCTGGAGGAGCTTGGAGGTCTCCTCCAAACTGGTCGATTCTATGAAAACCCCCCTAAGCAGAAGCTCTTCCATGCAAGGTATATGGTTCTGGGTGGCAAGAAACTGGGTAAGGGCTGCAGGAATGTGTATAGCTCTTGCACTTAAGTGCATTTCAGTGCTTCAGACAACTTAGATAACCTGTTTATGGCCACCAAAAATGAACCATGTTTGTACCTATCATAAGAAAAGGATGATTGGAACTAATTTCTTGTTATTGTGGTTAAGGTTCATCTGCCAAAAGATGTAAAGCAGGTAATAAGGTGGCCAGAGATGAAAGCATAGACTCCAGATTCCTTACTGTGACTTCCCCTACTGAACTTATGTCAGGGGTAAGTTTGGGCCAGGGTTTGCAAGCCACTGAGAAAAGAGAGTCTGGTGATTTAATTCTTTATTCATTTATGAGACTGAACTAGGGTTTGGCTTTCTTAGAACCNACAGCCTAAAAAGTCCCTCCCCAGCTTTTTTGTAGCCCCCTTCAGATCCTGGAAGGCCACAAGAAGGTCCCCTGGGAGCCTCCTCTTCTCCAGCCTGCACAGCCCCAACTCTTTCAGTCTGTGCTCACAGCAGAGCTGCTGCAGCCCTCTGAGCATCCTCCTGGCCCTGCTCTGGACACTCTCCAGCATCTCCACATCCCTCTTGTAATGGAGGCTCCAGAACTGGATGCAGTACTCCAGGTGGGGTCTCAGCAGAGCGGAGCAGAGGGGGAGAATCACCTCCCTGGCCCTGCTGGCCACACTTCTCCTGCTGCAGCCCAGGCTCTGCTTGGCTCTCTGGGCTGCAAGTGCACACTGCTGGCTCCTGTTGAGCTTCTTCCCCATTTTATCTGTAGTTTCATTTCCCTGATCAAAAGAGCACATTGAAGTCCAGGTAAAATGGAAGAACATTTAATGCAGCTTAACAATGCAATTTTCATGTAGGCTGTGCACTCCTGTGCTCTGTGCTATGCTCAGCAATAAATGTGCACAGCAAATCCATTTTATTAATACCTTTAATTGCTTCCAGAAGGTTCTCTGTTTTATTCTGTCAAACCAGCCATAGAAAGGCAATTAGATATCAGTTAACACATTTACTGTTCTTATTGTCTTTTTGATAGCAACAATCATAAGCCAATAAAAGCATTCCTCCTTCATAATGATATTCTGGGGAGCCAAGTGTTCTGCACATTAGAGCAAGATTACCACCTCTTGTAAATAAAACCTTTGTGTAGCACTGCTGCAGCCAAAGGTGGAAGGAATGGAACAGTGTAGTTAGTTATATGCTCATGAATATTTTCGTAGAATCATAGAAGCAACCAGGCTGGAAGAGACCTCCAAGCTCATCCAGTCCAACCTAGCACCCAGCCCTGGCCAACCAACCAGACCATGGCACTAAGTGCCCCAGCCAGGCTTTGCTTCAACACCTTCGGGGACAGCGACTCCACCACCTCCCTGGGCAGCCCATTCCAATGCCTGGATGTGGCTGTGGGCAGCCTGCTCTAGGGTAGGGTGTCCCTGCCCATGGCAAGGGGGTTAGAACTAGATGATCTCTGTGGTCCCTTCCAGCCCTGACTGATTCTACGATTCTAAGGGGTTCTATTTTGTCCTTCAGCTTTCATCTGGGAACTAGAACCTCTTAGCGTAACGATTTGGCTCATGACAACACTTTACTCTTTCAAATGTAGGGACTGTATAATGTTCCACCACACTGGTCTGCAAAATGCATGTGTTTGTGTCTGTAAGTGTATGCACACTTACATGTCGATACAGAACCCTGTATGAAATCACCACCAAAAGCTCTCTCTGCGTTCACACAGTTCCTCTTGACAATCTACACAGGACTCCAAGAATTACTGCACCGATAACTCTTTCATCTTTCTTCCTGTGTGATTTTGACCCAGATAGCTTCCCTTTCACCCAAGACATTCCTTCTTGTTTCTTTACTGTTGCATTAAATAAATCAGTGTCCCATCAGCTTTAACTATATTCTTTTTGATTTTGAACAGCTCACTCCTGTCAGTTCCCATCTTCCAGTCCTGACTGCTGTTTCACCATGTTCCTGTCACCTTGCAGTACTCAGATTCACAACCTGCACAGTAATTCATGCTCCTTCCCTGGAGATGAAGGTTGGGCTTTTGGCCTATCCATGAAGCTCTTTCTCCAGACCTCCATGTGTTTTTTAAATAATATTGCCATGGCTCAACCTCTCTGCTTGTGGAATTAAGGAGAAACAGGAGTGTCTATGTGCCACCTATTACTATTTTCAGCTGTCCAATGTAGAATCATAGAATCAAGCAGGTTGGAAGAGAGCTCCAAGCTCACCCAGTCCAACCTAGCACCCAGCCCTGGCCAACCAACCAGACCACGGCACTAAGTGCCCCAGCCAGGCTTGGCTTCAACACCTCCAGGCACAGAGACTCCACCACCTCCCTGGGCAGCCCATTCCAAAGCCAATCACTCTCTCTGCCAACAACTTCCTCCTAACATCCAGCCTCAACCTGCCCTGGCATAGCTTGAGACTGTGTCCCCTTGTTCTGTAGCTGGTTGCTTGGGAGAAGAGCCCAACCCCCACCTGGCTACAGCCTCCCTTCAGGTACTACTACTACTAGTGTACTACTTCTGCTTTTAAGTTGTGCCGGTAGATTTTGCCTGTCATTTTATGAAAGCTGGCACAACACTTTCTGCCAGGGAAAGGAGCCTCTGATGATGGAGGAAAGAAAGTTTCAAGCATCTGAACCATGGCAATTTGTAGTCAACATAAGGTAACTCCAACACTGCTTAAAAAGTAGGTCTTGTCAGACCCACAGACACAACCCAACAGGCTGCACTAAGAGTTCTCTTTACACTTCTGCCCAGCTTTTCCTCGTAAGGAAAGCCACACTGACAACACCAAAAATCATGTATGAGAACTACCTCAGTACAAAGAGTATGGACCCTGACACCTTCAGGTTTAAAAGCATGGCCTTCTTGGTTAAAAAAAGTCAAACCTTTACAGGTTCATGGACATAGCTCACCTCATTTGTGGATCAGCTACAGTGAGGACACAGAAGGCTTATTCATCATCACCAGAATGAACTGGATCTCAAATACTGCTCACCAAGGTCTGAATACCACACAAACTGATATAGCATGTCCAGAGAAGGGCCAGGAGGATGCTCAGAGGCTGCAGCAGCTCTGCTGTGAGCACAGACTGAAAGAGTTGGGGCTGTGCAGGCTGCAGAAGAGGAGGCTCCCAGGGGACCTTCTTGTGGCCTTCCAGCATCTGAAGGAGGCTACAAAAAAGCTGGGGAAGGACTTTTGAGGCTGTCAGGGAGTACCAGGACTGGGGGGAATGGAGCAAAGCTGGAGGTGGGGAGAGTTAGAATGGAGGTGAGGAGGAAGTTGTTGAGCATGAGAGTGGTGAGAGGCTGGAATGGGTTGCCCAGGGAGGTGGTTGAGGCCCCATGGCTGGAGGTGTTTCAGGCCAGGCTGGCTGAGGCTGTGTGCAGCCTGCTCTAGGGTAGGGTGTCCCTGGGCACGGCAGGGGGGTTGGAACTGGCTGCTCCTTGTGGTCCCTTCCAACCCTGACTAATTCAATGATTCTATGATGTCAGACACTTGAGGAAGTGACCCAGAGGAGTCTATAAACTGCACAAGTCTATAGAATAGGCTACCTGGTTCAGCTGCTCTTGGAGCTGAAGGTCCATGAGTGAGAGCAAGGACATGTGAGTGTTCCATGCTTGGTCATGTTTCTGTCTGTCTCTGAATGAGGCCTGTGGGTTTCTTTTGCTTTCATTTTTCAGTTTGGAGAACAGGAATGATAATGTCAGGTACCTGGATTGTGTTGCTGAACCTATCCACAAATGCTCAGAGAGTTCAGTTAAAGCAGTTTAACACAAGGTTACCTTTTGCTATCCCAAACGGAGCTGGTTAACAACAGTGTAGATAAGCACATGTGTGAGCAGAGTGTGGGCAGCTGGCACTCTTGGGTCTCTTGTCATGATAACAGACACATGAAGAAATCACTAAGGTTGGTCGATGCAGCGAAGACAGAAGACATGCAAATTTCCAAGCCAGTAATCAGATGCCACCTTCTGGTTCATGGAGAGAAGGAGAAAATCGATAGCCCCACACAAACAAATCACTCAGCCTGGGTAACACCTGTCTGCGATACCCACACTGGCACAGTCTGATAGGGACTTCAGTGGGTTTATTTGTGATCAGACACAGAAACCCAACCTGCTGCAACAGGAAAAGAGTCTCTAAAAGGAAAGAAAGAAACTGGAATGAAGGCAGAGGGGAAGAAGGAGAAGGTATAGTGGAGAAAGGACAGCCTTGTTCTGGAAAGGGAAGAGAAGTAATTTGTAGCCCATAAGGGATTTCACTGTGTATCAGCTCTCACCTGGGCTCCAGAGGCAGCTGAAGAGAGGCTCAGTCTCTTCAGAGCACTCCTTAATCCCACTCCTGGCTGGGTGTATCAGGTCCAGCATCAGAAAAGAAGGTACAAAGTGCACACTAGAACACTGCATCCTTTCAAAACCAAAGACAGCTCTGAAAGCAGCTAAACAATAAAGCAAACCCAAACAAACAAATAAACGCCAAAGCCAAGAGCCACTTTGTGGTGTTATTTTCATGCCTGAAAGAAATTAGAAACACTTGAGCAACCATCTGCTTGTGCTGTGCTGTTCAGAATAAATGAAAAGAATCAGCCAGGTTGGAAGCGACCTCCAAGCTCATCCACTCCAACCTAGCACCCAGCCCTAGCCAATCAACCAGACCATGGCACTAAGTGCCCCAGCCAGGCTTTAAAGCAAGAATGATACTTTCAGTTTAAATGCACAGTGTCTAAAAGCTGCTTAAAGTCCTGCTTAAGCTGATAACTGGGATTAAAGAAAAGATATTTCAGAGGAGTCATGAAATGGCATCATTTCAATCAATCAAACATAATATGCAGAGAACAAATGAGAATCATAGAATGGAATCCTAGAATGGCTTGGGTTGGAAGTGACCACAAAGATCATCTAGTTCCAACCCCCCACCACCACCACAGGCATTGGATGAATTCTCTTGCAGATCAGAGCTAACAAAGCAAGTTTGCTGACCACACCAAGTATGTGGTGCAGCAGACAGGCTGGAGGGCAGGGATCCATCCAGAGGGACCTGGACAGGCTGCAGAGGTGGGCACAAGCCAACCTCAGCAGGTTCAACAAGACCAAGTGCAAGGTCCTGCAGCTGGGTCGAGGCAATGTCAAGCACCAACCCAGGCTGGGCAGTGAGTGGCTGGAGAGCAGCCCTGAGGAGAGGGACTTGAGGGTGCTGCTGGAGGAGAAGCTCAACAGGAGCTAGCAGTGTGCACTTGCAGCCCAGAAAGCCAAGCAGAGCCTGGGCTGCAGCAGGAGAAGTGTGGCCAGCAGGGCCAGGGAGGTGATTCTCCCCCTCTGCTCCGCTCTGCTGAGACCCCACCTGGAGTACTGCATCCAGCTCTGGAGCCCCTGGGACAAGAGGGATGTGGAGATGCTGGAGAGTGTCCAGAGCAGGGCCAGGAGGATGCTGAGAGGGCTGCAGCAGCTCTGCTGTGAGCACAGACTGAAAGAGTTGGGGCTGTGCAGGCTGGAGCAGAGGAGGCTCCCAGGTGACCTTCTTGTGGCCTTCCAGGATCTGAAGGGGGCTACAAAAAAGCTGGGGAGGGACTTTTGAGGCTGTCAGGGAGTGCCAGGAGTGGGGGGAATGGAGCAAAGCTGGAGGTGGGGAGAGTGAGGCTGGAGGTGAGGAGGAAGTTGTTGAGCATGAGAGTGGTGAGAGGCTGGAATGGGTTGCCCAGGGAGGTGGTTGAGGCCCCATGGCTGGAGGTGTTTCAGGCCAGGCTGGCTGAGGCTGTGTGCAGCCTGCTCTAGGGTAGGGTGTCCCTGGGCACGGCAGGGGAGTTGGAACTGGCTGATCCTTGTGGTCCCTTCCAACCCTGACTGATTCTGTGATTCTGTTTTCTCACAGAGTCAGGAGCCGAGTGGGGAATGGCTGAAACACTACTCAAGTGTTTCAGGTGACACATTATGAAGCTTACTCAATTGTTTCTCTCAAGTGTTCACTTTGCTAACATCTCTGACAGAGCAGATGACCACACACATCTTTATCGTTACTCCAACATCAACTAAAAACGAACAGGAACATAAATATTTACACAGTCAGGGTTTAAATGAACTTTGGCCTTCAAACTGACCTGTGTGCAATTGCTTTTCAATCAGCCAAAGGTAAATAGTTTTCCTTTCTCTGTGTGGAAAGCTGCTTTTTGTTTGCTTGTTTGGTTTTGTTTAATTACTTCTTCCTTACTTTTCACTTTCATTCCGCGGTTTGCTCATCACAGTCTGGCAATGTTCCAGGCACAGTTTCCTGTGTTGATTTAAACAGCTGGGAGCAGAAGGCAGAGAGGGGAATATTTAACTAAGGAGAACAATTCTCCACTGCTGGCATGCATTTGCATCTCCATCCCCATCCCCACGCACACACACTTGGTACAAGCCCATACTAAATTGTCAGTCACTCTCCAGTGAGGCAGACTTATGAGGGGTGACCTCATTGCTGTCTGCAGCTACCTGAAGGGAGGTTGTAACCAGGTGGGGTTGGGCTCTTCTGCCAGGCAAGCAGCAACAGAACAAAGGGACACAGCCTCAAGCTGTGCCAGGGGAGGTCTAGGCTGGATGTCAGGAGGAAGTTGTTGTCAGAGAGAGTGATTGGCATTGGAATGGGCTGCCCAGGGAGGTGCTGGAGTCACCGTCGCTGGAGGTGGAAAGGGCTGTGTGCTAGGTTGGGCTGGGTGATCTTGGAGGTCTCTTCCAACCTGGCTGATTCTATGATCTCTTCCTGGTTTTCCCTCTGCGGGGAGAGAAGAAGGCAGCCTTGGCCCCTTCTAGGCTTGCTTTGTCCAGAGGGGAGGATTTGATTTCTGTGTTATTTCTAAATGGTGTAGAATTGTGAATTCAGGTAAATGTAGTTCACAGAGATGCCTGTA
This sequence comes from Tricholaema leucomelas, assembly GCA_013400475.1. Taxonomy (NCBI): domain Eukaryota; kingdom Metazoa; phylum Chordata; class Aves; order Piciformes; family Lybiidae; genus Tricholaema lacrymosa; species Tricholaema leucomelas. The sequence goes on along the minus strand of WAAF01016150.1, from coordinate 278,827 downwards.
AAGTTAGCTTGCTGTAAAACAGAGCTTTATCTCACGTCCAAGCCATCTTTGCTGCTCTGGTAAATGTTATGGGGGGGGAATGAGGGAGGAAATTTCCCAACCCACCACACAGTGGACACTAAAAGCTGTTTGTGACTAAAACCCTGTGCAATACCGGCAGCTTTTTCCACAGAGCTGAGTAGTAGTGCTCTATGGCATATTTGCCTTGTTTTCCCCTCCTCCTGATTGAGTGTTTTACCCTAGGTTAACAACCTGAGTGTGTTCTCCAGCACGCCCAGGGTAATTAGAGCTCAGGCACACAGGTACAGGCTTTCTCAAACCTGACTTTTCAGTAGAAGTATCACTTTATTTTAACTGAAGTGCAGGAGCATCTAGTTCAAATCTCAGAGTTTCTAATTCCATCCAACTTAGAGAGAATTCCTTCAAAGATTTCATTTAGCATTAGTAGGCAGATCACTAATAGGTTGCAAAGGGAACACATAAAGCCAGAAGACCTATATATAAATCATAGAATCACAGAATCAGTCAGGGTTGGAAGGGACCACAAGGATCCTCTACTTCCAACCCCCTGCCATGCCCAGGGACACCCTGCCCTAGAGCAGGCTGCACACAGCCTCAGCCAGCCTGGCCTGAAACACCTCCAGCCATGGGGCCTCAACCACCTCCCTGGGCAACCCATTCCAGCCTCTCACCACTCTCCTGCTCAACAACTTCCTCCTCACCTCCACTCTGACTCTCCCCACCTCCAGCTTTGCTCCATTCCCCCCAGTCCTGGCACTCCCTGACAGCCTCAAAAGTCCCTCTCCAGCTCTTTTGTAGCCCCCTTCAGGTCCTGGAAGGCCACAAGAAGGTCACCTGGGAGCCTCCCCTTCTGCAGCCTGCACAGCCCCAACTCTTTCAGTCTGTGCTCACAGCAGAGCTGCTGCAGCCCTCTGAGCATCCTCCTGGCCCTTCTCTGGACACACTCCAGCACCTCCACATCCCTATTGTCCTAGAAGCTTCATCTGTATCCCTCCCTTGTCCTACACTCAAAGATCTGTGTTATTTTCAGACTCAGGCAATCATGCAGATCTTTGGTGCATGCTCATGCATATTCCCTGTCTCTCATGAGTGCAACTCAGGGGAAGTCTTTAAAGCTTCTTTAATTTGTCCTTCCTAAAGTTAAGATTAAATGCTTTCTTGGTGGCTCAGGCATCAGGTGAAAGCTGCCTATTGGGCTGGCTCTAATCTCACAAGAGCAAACACGGGGACTGTTTCCCTCTCATTTCAGCAGCACAGCTCAGTGTTTCTAAATACCCATAGTACAGCTTAGCAAACTCAAAAACATTAAGGTCAGCAAATGAAGGCTATCAAAGCAAAGAGCCTAAGTCCCTTCTGTGATTAAACACTTGTCAGTTTGTGAGGAAAGGCTGGTTGAATCTGAAAGCCTGCAGAGATGCAAAGATATCATGCTAGACCTGGTTCCTGGATTGGTACCTCACACACCCGCATCTACCAGAAATCTCTATGGTAGATTTCCTCTCCTGGATAAAGACATGAACCAGCAGAGGAGTAGATTTATTGCCAATAACTTGCCAGTCAGGGAAAGCCACGTTCCCCTTTGAGTACAGAACTGATTTAAATGAATGTTTTAATCACTAAGCTGTTAATCAAAAGATGCTTGTCTGGGAAATCAGGGCTCCAGCAGGGCCAGCAAACATAACTGTGTCAGGAGCTGAGCAGATGGAATTCAGTTATCCTTATTGTTGGAGTAAAGCACCTCCTTTGCCATGACATTTCCCTTCCTGGTGTATGGAACTTTCTGGGTAGACTTTGCCTATGGACACCTCCCACTAGAACAGGTCACTCAAGGCCTCGTCCAACCTGGCCTTGAGCACCTCCAGGGAGGGAGCAGCCACAACCTCCCTGGGCAACCTGTGCCAGGGTCTCACCACCCTCACTGCAAACAACTTCTTCCTAACATCCAGTCTAAATCTCTTCTCTGACAGTTCAAATCCATTCCTCCTCCTCCTGTCTTTACCAGACCTTGTCAATAGTCCCTCCCCAGCCCTCCTGCAGCCCCCTGCAGATCCTGGAAGGCCACTCCAAGGTCTTCTGGAAGCCTTCTCTTCTCCAGGCTGCAGAGCCCCAACTCTCTCAGCCTGTTCTCATATAAGAGCTGCTGCAGCCCTCTGAGCATCTTGGTGGCCTCCTCTGGACTGGCTCCGACAGTTCCATGTCCTGCTTGTGTCAGGGGCTCCAGAACTGCACCCAGGACTGCAGGTGGGGTCTGAGGAGAGCTGAGCAGAAGGGAAGAATCCCCTCCCTTGCCCTGCTGCCCAGACTGCTCTTGCTGCCTTGAATAAGGCTGTCCTTGAATAAAAAGGGCCCACTTGAAGATCCCACCTCATTTTCCACTACAAGTTGTTCAGCATCATATACAATGACAATGTGGGACCTCAAAATCGGTTGGGATTGAAGACCTCATGTGTCCTGCAGGCTGCAGACTGTTGATCAGAGTGGGCAGGTACATGAGGTCACAAGTTAGCAGAAAGATTGCAGGCTGCAGAAAACTCTCTAGCTAAGCAGGGCCTTGTTTCTTGGGCATGTGTCAGGCGAAACTGCCAGCACATGACTCGAAGCTATGGTGGCTCTGCTCATCCTAGTCACAAATTAGTCACTTAACCCACATTTTACCATCCTGCTCTCTCCTTTCATGCCATGTCCACAGGCAACACAGTCACATAAATCTTTGTGAGATATTTGTGCAGTATATTTAAGTAAATTAGGCTAATTAGTGAATCTGTCATGTTAGCTGTTACTGAAGGGAGACACTTGGCAACCATACAGTAACATCAGAACACAGCACTGGCTCTAACCTTAACTTAATAGGTTCTTGAAGTGCCTACATCTCTGTGGGCAGTTTAAACACCAGCTGCTTCTGTCTGTGTGCCAGTTTGAGCCTAGCTGGGATATTTTGGTCTGCAACAGGAGTGACAGAAATCCACATCTGGAGTTGTTCCATCTAGGAATTTAACAGATGTTACTCTGAAGTTCTATGCATCAGCACAGAGAACCACTTCCTATGGAATATTGTATTAAATCTTATGGAAGAAAGAAAAATCCATTGTTAAACCTAAAGCATTACCTTTTTACTTTGAAATGCCCTTTTTTTGTTCCCCCCACTGACATTCTAAGGGAATTTTCTACCCAGGCTGATATATCAAGGATGAGCGATGAAAGAAATGTGAACTTTGCAGCCAGCTCAGGACATTTCCTACCTTGCACACCTGGAACTAGGAGGATGTGCTGTAATCCACATCTGGATGGTAGAAAAAAATAGGATTTACCTGTCTGGAAATGTGCTTCCAGCAGTGGGCATGCCCAAAGTGAATCATAGAATCATAGAATCAACCAGGTTGGAAGAGACCTCCAAGACCATCCAGTCCAACCTAGCACCCAGCCCTAGCCAGTCAAGTGCTGTCCTTGCTAAGAAAAAACTTCCAGCAGCCAGCTGCCAACATGCTGAGTGGGCTGAGACATTAAACAGCAGGCTTGAAAAGGAAAAAAAAGGGGGTGGGGGTTAAGGGGACGAGAAGGAAACCTCACTCCCATTTTTCCCACTACTCTGATAAATGTCCCTGAAAACCACGCGTTAGAGGAGCCAGCTGGCTTTCTTCTGAGCAGGTCAGGAGAGGAGAGCACCCTTTGGAGCACGCACAAAGAGGGCATCATGCTCAGTTTGGGTAGCACCTTACCTGACGAATTCTGATTGCATCCTGGTGTGAGTGGTTGAAGCTGCTACTAAACGTTCTTTAACACCCAGCGAACTAAACGCGCTGAGGAGAAGTTAGTTTGAGAGCTATTATCGTATTCATTTCTTTTACACTTCTGAGAACATTGCTTATGGCACCTCACGAATTCCTGTGAATTCCCTTTTTAGTACCTTAGATAGAGGGTGTGAAAGAGAATATGATCAAAATTAATGCTGAAACATCTCCATAGGCAAAAAACTGCCTGGAAAATCAGGCCTTAAGGAGAATTCACTGTTCAGCTTCGGCTTTGCACTCTCAGCATAGAGATGCATAAGTGTTTTATATGGAAAGTAAGAGATACCAGCAGTTGGCTTACCAGGGAATTAGGAAATCCTGCTGCTCTGCCACTTTGTGCATGGTGTTGGGAAAGGACAGATGATACACAGCTTGTAAACAGCAAAGCCACTCTTGCTCACTGCTAGAATCCTAGAATCCTAGAATCAGCCAGGGTTGGAAGGGACCACATAGATCAGGCAGTTCCAACCCCCCTGCCATGCCCAGGGACACCCTACCCTAGAGCAGGCTGCACACAGCCTCAGCCAGCTTGGCCTGAAACACCTCCAGCCATGGGGCCTCAACCACCTCCCTGGGCAGCCCATTCCAGCCTCCACCATCTTCATGGTGAAGAGCTTCTTCCTAACACCCAGGCTGACTCTCCCCACCTCCAGCTTTGCTCCATTCCCCCCAGTCCTGTCACTCCCTGAGAGCCTAAAAAGTCCCTCCCCAGCTTTCTTGCTCTCCTGTTCACAAGAGCCCTCAAGAGCTGCTGCTGGAGTTCTAAGGATCCTATGCTAACGAGTAGCTAATGCTTTGTACATAACAACCTAGCAATTTAGGTCATTATACCAATGTAAGTATTTTTTCTTTTACCAGTCCAAGGTGAAGTTAAATGATGGCAACAATACTGCTCTTGAGAGGAGTCACATTCAATAGTTGGTTGGAACCAGATGATCTCTGAGGTCCCTTCCAACCTAAGCCATTCTATGATTCTATGATATCTGGAACCAGATATGTCTGGCATTCAGGTGTTTATGGGGCTGTTCCTGTATGAGCCCTGTGTTATAACTTGTCAACAAGCAATAATAGATGGGATTCTGCCACCTTAGGGAGGTGATGGAATCACCATTTCTGGAGGTCTTTAAGAAAAGCTTGGATGTGGCACTTGGTATCATAGTTTAGCTGATGTGGTGGCGTTACTTTATAGGGTGGACTTGATGGTCTCAGAGATCTTTTCCAGCCTCAGTGATTCTGTGAAACTGTGACTCTGTGAATGTTGGTGATGTAAGAGAGAAAACTGCTTTCCTCATCCTTTGCAGTAGTGAAGGGTGACAGTACCAAAGGTTTTGCACAACTAGCTGAAGTGACTAACAAAAGTAACACAATAGTTTTGCTAAATTCATGTTCCCACACAAGTTCTGAGAGGAAATTTTCCCCTTTAATGGATCATTTAAGCAGACAGTAGGAGGTGGTAATGTGCAAAGTGAGGATGGCACTCCAGTACATCCAGATCTTGTTTGGGACTTGCTTGCTGGTTGTGATTTTCTTACTTGGAAATCTCTTTGTGTGATTAGATCGTCTATGATGTGTGAAAAGTCCAGCCAAGGGACCAGGCTGGGAGAGACCTCCAAGCTCATCCAGTCCAGCCTAGCACCCAGCCCTAGACAATCAACCAGACCATGGCACTAAGTGCCCCAGCCAGGCTTGGCTTCAACACCTCCAGGGACGGTGACTCCACCACCTCCCTGGGCAGCCCATTCCAATGCCAATCACTCTCTCTGACAACAACTTCCTCCTAACATCCAGCCTCAACCTGCCCTGGCACAGCTTGAGGCTGTGTCCCCTTGTTCCGTCCCTGGGTGCCTGGCAGAAGAGCCCAACCCCACCTGGCTACAGCCTCCCTGCAGGGAGCTGCAGACAGCAATGAGCTCTGCCCTGAGCCTCCTCTTCTGCAGGCTGCACACCCCCAGCTCCCTCAGCCTCTCCTCACAGGGCTGTGCTCCAGGCCCCTCCCCAGCCTTGCTGCCCTTCTCTGGACACCTTCCAGCACCTCAACATCTCTCTTGAATTTAAGAGCGCAGAACTGGACACAGTGCTCAAGGTGTGGGCTGAGCAGCGTTGAGTACAAGGGAAGAATAACCTCCCTTGCCCTACTGGCCACACTGTTCCTGAGAGGAATGTCTTGGTTTCCTTAAATAAACATTCCCAACATTCATCATAAGGACTTGGTTTACATGTGTGTCTGTGTTTTCCCTCTCCTAGTCCTGTTGATTGTGCTGTATTTTAAAGTCAGATGAAAGGAAGAGCAAGCAAACAGAGTTCTTTCCATTGCTTTGATGTCACTAATGTTCTGTCAACTGGCTTATTAAACCATACACTCTTAGTACTCTAAGCAAAAGCTTGAGTGCTTTACAAGGTGTCTAAAAATATACTCTGATCCTTAAAAGTACGATCATACTTATCGGACAAGACACTAAATAAAAGATGACGCCCAAGACCTCTTCTATATTTTATTCACCTCTACATAGAAGTTTAATCAGAGCAGCAGAATTTTCCATTCAGTCACAGTCAGTTAGGGAAGTCTTGCAGAGTCTGGAGGTGAGGTTTTTACACTGTGTGCTTTAAGAAGCAGTTTAAACAACACCATCCAACTAATTTCCAGTGTGGAGCAAATTGGAATGAAAATGACACTGAGAGGATAAATTGCTTGCAGCATTATTTTGTTGCAACGGAATACAACAACCCCACAAAGGAACAAGGGGATTAGTGATATTAAGTGTTGAACTCACAACTCTCATACACAACATACAGAAGCTGAAAATCTGCATTGAATTTCAAGCCCAAACTGACTTGTTGCTGTGCTGTCAGTGACTCCATCCTCGAGCTGCAAAGTTCTTTTCTACTCCCCTGACCTGAGAATTTCTTTTTGTCTTCAACAGATGAAGAATTCCTGAACTCATTCCATGACATTTCAACTGAATGGAAAGAGGTTGCCTGAAAAATGTGACTAGGTGGCCAAACTCAGCTAGTGCAACCTGCCATCCCTTAAATGGTGGATAACAGAATCACACAGACATTCAGGTTGGAAAAGACCACCAAGTCCAACTGATATCCCCACTCTACAGGGTTCACCCTAAACCATATCCCCAAGCGCCACATCCAAACAACTTTTAAACACATCCAGGGCTGGTGACTGCACCACCTCCCTGGGCAGCTCATTCCAGTGCCTGAACACTCTGGCTGGGAAAGAAATTTTCCTAATGTCCAGTCTAAACCTACCCAGTCACAGCTTGAGGTCATTCTCTCTTGTACTATCACTATTTACCTGTGAGAAGAGACCAGCACCAACCCAAAATGTCCTTTCAGGTAGCTGTATAACCACAAGGTTTGTTTCCATGCTCTCTTGGGAAAGATACCTATCTGCAGCCCTAAGAAACACTGGAGACTGGAGCATGCCTCTTCTAACCAGAGGCTGAGAGCTGGGGCTGTTTAGCCTGGAGAAGATGAGACTGAGAGGGGATTTTAGCACCCTAAAAGGCAGGTGTCAAGATGATATATGGCCAGGCAAAACAAGGTACAGGAAAAGCTGACATCAGACTGTAACACTTTGCCCAGATGTGTTTTTGAGTTCCAGGACAAAAGTGCATAATTACCTGGCCACTTTTCTTATTACTCAGTGGCTTCACACTCCCTGTTGTCAACGACACCTCCAATAGGTACAGCTCTTGTGGCCAAGAAAGCTGACAGCAACCCCTGCTGACCTCTGGCCAGCAGGCTGAGGGAGGTTTCCCCCCTCTCTACTCTGACCTAGTGAAGCCACATCTGCAGTACTGGGTCCAGTTCTTGGCTCTGCAGTTCAGGAGAGATGTCAAACTACTGGAGAGAGATCAATGGAGTGTTACAAAGATGGTGAGGGGGCTGGAGTATTCATTACTCATGAGAGGAAGCTGAGAGAGCTGGGGATGTTTAACCTGGAAAAGAGAAGACAGAGAGGAGATCTTATCAATGCACATCAAAACCTAAAGGAAGAGTGTCAAGAGGATGAGGTCAGACTCTTCAGTGGTGGCCAGCAACAGGACAAGAGGCAATGGGCACAAACTGGAACAGAGGAAGATCCACCTCAAGGAAAAAGTTCTTTCCTGTGGGGGTGGCAGAGGATAGGAGAGGCTGTGGTCTGCTTCTCTAGAGAGAGTCACTTGGATGCAGTCCTGTGCAGCCTGCTCTAGGTGATCCTTCTTTATCGGGGAGTTGGACTAGGTGCTGTCAGAAGGTCCCTTCCAGCACTTACCATTCTGTGATTTCCACCCTGCATAGTCTTTCCTGAGACTGAACCAGCCAGAAGACACTGTTATTCCCCACACTTTAAGTCAAAGTGTCCTTTAAAATAAAGACTCCAAATGTTAAACAGGTTTTGTGTTGTTCTGAATCTCTACCCCTGCCATTATCGACAGTGACTCTCTTTTTGGCTTTAGTAGCACTGCATCCAGTTCTGGAGCCCCCATCACAAGAAGGATGTGGAGGTGCTGGAGAGTGTCCAGTGAAGGGCCCTGAGGATGCTCAGAGGGCTGCAGCAGCTCTGCGTTGAGCACAGACTGAAAGAGTTGGGGCTGTGCAGGCTGGAGCAGAGGAGGCTCCCAGGTGACCTTCTTGTGGCCTTCCAGGATCTGAAGGGGGCTACAAGACAAACTGGGGAGGGACTTTGTAGGCTGTCAGGGAGTGACAGGACTGGGGGGGATGAAGCAAAGCTGGAGGTGGGGAGAGTCAAGCTGGAGGTGAGGAGGAAGTTGTTGAGCAGGAGAGTGGTGAGAGGCTGGAATGGGCTGCCCAGGGAGGTGGTTGAGGCCCCATGGCTGGAGGTGTTTAAGGCCAGGCTGGCTGAGGCTGTGTGCAGCCTGCTCTAGGGTAGGGTGTCCCTGGGCATGGCAGGGGGGTTGGAACTGGCTGCTCCTTGTGGTCCCTTCCAACCCTGACTGATTCTATGATTCTATCAATGTTATAACCAATTTCTTCTCCAACTAAACAGAAAATGCTTCTTGGTATCTACCTTTATTGCAGATATGTTTCTGTTCTTCTTTTGTTGTTGCTGAGCAGCATTCCCAATAAATCTGGGTCACAGGAGTAGCAAGAGGCAGTTTGAGAAGACAGGTATCTCTTGCACTTTCCCTGTTTTCTGTTTGGTACTTTAAGCCGTGTGTAGAGCTTTTAATCCCAGATCTCTGGATGGGATTCAAGAGGCTTAGCAAGAAAACATGAAAGCTCACCAAAAGCAGCACAGGAAGGACTGCATCCTGCCTGCCTGCTCTTTTCTTTGATTTCCCCTAGCTGATTCATGCTGCTTTCATATCTATCATTTTTAATTAATTTCCTCAATTTTGGCAGCCAGATAGTATTGGTTTGCATGAGAAGGAAAGAAAAGTAAACCAGGAAAGTCTGTCTTCACAAACCCACACGCTCCTTTTGAAGGCGCAATCTGCATTTCTGCTTCCAAAGGCAGCCTCCAGGTCAGCACATGAAAACTCCGAGGTCAAAATGTTGTCGGTAATGAGATCCCAGGCATTTCAGAAGTTCACACAGCTCTGTGCAGCGCAGGAGAATCCCTCTGTTTCCTCTGGTGCTGCTTCATGCTAATTTGGAAGCTGCAAAAACCGGCATGAAGTGTTTCAAACGAAACATCAGTTCATCTTGGATCCTAATTTGTGCCTTCTGCAGAGTGCTGGGGTTGAAGCTGTTGAGTTGTTACGAATGAGAAAAAGATGTTGTGTGCAGCTACACAGCACACTAGTGTCAGGAAGAGGCAGCTGATTCCTGATATCCCCAACACATCTTTTACACCAAGTTGAGGATCTGCTTCTCCTGCTGTATATTTCTGATAAACACTCCCATGGTAAAAGGAGCAACAAATAAACATCTGCTTGGCCAACGACTTGCTCCCGTTCTCTGCCCTTTTCAAAGGACACCCTCCATTGCCAGGCACAAACTGAAAGCCATGAGACTTGATCACCTTCCTCTGATAGTCTTAGAAAGAGCTCATCTCTTCCTGATATGCATGAGTTTGCACCACATGGTATTGTAGAAGGATGAGGACTGAATATCTTCATTGCTGTACACAGAGGAAGCTTCATGCCCTGCCACCCAGAACTTCTCCACCGAGTCCTCAACAAGAGGGAATGGCCTCAAGCTGTGACTGGGTAGATTTAGACTAGGACAGACTGAAAGAGTTGGGTCTGTGCAGGCTGGAGCAGAGGAGGCTCCCAGGTGACCTTCTTGTGGCCTTCCAGGATCTGAAGGGGGCTACAAAAAAGCTGGGGAGGGACTTTGTAGGCTGTCAAGGAGTGACAGGACTGGGGGGGAATGGAGCAAGGCTGAAAGTGGGGAGATTCAGGCTGGAGGTGAGGAGGAAGTTGTTGAGCATGAGAGTGGTGAGAGGCTGGAATGGGTTGCCCAGGGAGGTGGCTGAGGCCCCATGGTTGGGGGTGTTTAAGGCCAGGCTGGATGTGGCTGTGGGCAGGCTGCTCTAGGGCAGGGTGTCCCGAAGTATGGCAGGGGGGTTGGAACTGGCTGCTCCTTGTGGTCTCTTCCAACCCTGACTGCTTCTGTGATTATGTAGATAATAGTTTTTTTTTTTTTTTCCCCAACTCTTTCAGTCTGTCTGCATAGCAGAGGTGCCTCCAGCCCTCCAAGCATCCTTGTGGCCCTTCTCTGAATCCTGAGAAACTGTTATCTTTCTGAAGCTAAAGAAATTAATGGATATCAATTCAATAATAGAGATTCAAGAAGTAGCATTTTACTCCAGACATTGAGGTCTGCAGTTTGCAAGAGAACAAGTAGCAGGTAAAGGTGAACAAACATCAAGGAGAATGTTCAGAAGTGAGTATCAACTTTTCAACTTTGGAGAAGTTTTCCTGTGAGCCAAAGAACAAAAGGCTGGGCTATGCTCTAAATCATGAGAAACATTTTTGTTTCTAAACTCTTCTTCAGTTATTTTAGAATAGATACTGTGATAGATATTGTGTGTGCTGTCTACAACTACCTGAAGGGAGGCTGTAGCCAGGTGGGGTTGGGCTCTTCTGCCAGGCAACCAGCAACAGAACAAGGGGACACAGTCTCAAGTTGTGCCAGGGCAGGTCTAGACTGGATGTTAGGAGGAAGTTGTTGGCAGAGGGAGTGATTGGCATTGGAATGGGCTGCCCAGGGAGGTGGTGGAGTCGCAGTCCCTGGAGGTGTTCAAGCAAAGCCTGGATGAGGCACTTAGTGCCATGGTCTGGGTGATTGTCGAGGGCTGGGTGCTAGGTTGGACTGGATGAGCTTGGAGGTCTCTTCCAACCTGCTTGATTCTGTGACACTAATTATTGCCTTTATACTGTGATCACAAAATATGTTTATGCAGTACCTGTAGTCCAAGTCCCAAGGGTTAAGAGAAGCCTGGATCCTTCCAGAGCCAAACCCAGGATCTGAACCTTCAGAGCTTTTTCTGTCACTGATGTTTTCATCCTGATGGAAATGCAGATAAACTGGACCTCCAATCCTTCAGAAAGCACTTGGAGATGCCAGTAATGTCTTTGTGCCTGCTTTGCCCTCCTTCGGCCAAACCCAGCAGGGTATATCTGCCGTAGCTGGAGGATGAAGCTGTAATCCCAATCAATACCTTTGCCATGCCCGCTTTGCCAAATAATATATATTTCAGTCAGTGCACTTTGGGGATTCATCTCTGCAAGGTCTGTTTCTGCCCAAATCAGTGTGTCTTTCCCTTTGATATTCCCACAGTGTTCGCATGTACCCTCAAACATACACAGCCCTGGGTAATATGTCTCCAATGCGATGAAATCAATGGGAACACAGCCTTTTTTGCCTGACAGTATTGTCAGGGTGTATTATCTGGTTTAGGCTGTGGCTTCAGTTCATAGCAGTCGTCAGTTAAATTTCCCTTTCTGAAGCTGAGCAAAGTGTGGTAATGTCACAGCCACAGGCGACTGCCGCTCACAGGACGGTTTACCGGTGGAGCTTAGCCTCCTGGCTTGTCACAGTGTATATATCTCAGGGTCTTCTTTTCCTTCCTACTCAGAGGTTTCCAAGAATGTTGCCTGGAGCAGTCATGGGATGCAAAAAAAGAGAGATTTTTGTTCTGCACTTAGCAACATTACCACACTTCACACTCAGTTTCTGATAAGGGGAAATTTAACTGACTGCTCTGAACTAGATATACCAGATAATGCGCTCTGACAGTGCTGCGGATAAAGGCTGGCAAACCTACTAATTTATATTTCATTATCTCTGCACTTGGCTTAATCTGTTATCTCTTCCTAAACGTTAGAAGGCTCTCAAAGAGCTGTGCTGAAAGCAGCGAGCGGAACCACAAACACCTCTTGAACGCAGGGTGGCTTCTGTGCCAGGGGGGTAGATGGGGTATTCTGGCTACCCAACCTTCCCAAAAGCTAATGTGCAGAACTGATACCTGTTGTTTGAAACCAAGGGGTTTATCCCTGTAGAAGCAGCTGTCTGTCAATGCAGAGTGCTTCTTCTTCCCTGGGTCTCTGAAGGGGCGTTCGTTCCATCTGTAGGTGTTCAAGCTAGAGGTTTGTCAGGATAGCTGTGGCTGTCAACACAGCCCACAACTCAAGCTATTTCAGAAGTGGGTGATATACACAGATCAAAATGCACTCTCATTTTCCAGTCTCCAAGGGATGCAGTATGAGTTGCTGTAGGTGACGAGCAAGTTTGGAAGTCAAGGTTGGAACACAAAGTTCAATGTCTCACACAGCCTAATCTGTTCTTTCAGTCGTCCAGTTCTTGCCTTTGACTTGTGAGTAAAGTGAGCAGGTCCTGCTGAGACAGAGCAGGTGGTTTCTTTCTAATAATAAAGCTATGGAATAAGACTGATGGAGAGATGCACAGATGGATGGATGGATGGATAGATAGATAGACAAATAGATAGATAGATACATACATACATACATACATAGACAGATGAATAGATAGATAGATGGATAGATGGATGGATGAATAGGTGGATGGATAGATAGGTGGATAGATGGAAATTGATATGTAGAACTATCTCATCTGCCTTTCATTTATATAGTTATGTAGACCTTGGTATATTTAATGGATAAAAATCTCTACACCTCTGATTATTTCTTCAACTGCCCTTCCTTCTAGCCATTTTTGTTCATAACACTTAGAAGAATAGCTGCTGCGTTCTTATTTGTGCAGCACATTTGCTTCACCAAAGGCTCATAATTTTGTTTTATTTCCTTACTAGCAGGGTCAGCCTTTGTGCCACTTTGTGATGCTTTCACATCAGAAGGGACTTTTATATATTTTTATGCATTTTTCAGTAGAGGCTGTTTGTTGTCTCTGCTTGTTTCATCAGAGGTAGCATTACTGTGATCTCCTTCTTAGACTGTCAAATATTTTTACCTGTATTTAAAGTTGCTTTCTTAAGGAAACCCAAAATGACCTTTCCAATCTTTATTTTTCTCTGTGTGTACTTGGATTTTTAACCACTGATGGCTTTCACCACTAAGAGTTTAAAATACAAATGCCTAAATCAATCTGACTATAAATCACCTTAAATTATAGAAGAGGTTTGGGGTTGAGTTCTTGTGAGTGATTTGCAAAGAATGTTTTTATATTAGGATTTTTTTTCCTCCAGTTTTCATACACACAAAGATTTTCTCCTACTAAGCTATCCTTTTTGGCTGGATCAGCATTCAGTAAGCACATTGTGAGCTACTGATGAAAAAAGACTCGATGAAATTTGGCTTTTTCTTCTAGATAAAAACCTCTCTGAGGTACAGAAGTGTCTGTTTAAAACCAGACTATGCAAAACATCAGGTACAATTTCTTTAATGTTTGGATTTTTTTCCTTTGGCAGTGGCTTAGATCCTTAGACTCCTACAGGCTGGAGGAGGAGTGGCTGGAGAGCTGCCTGGTGGAAAGGGACCTGAGGGTATTGGTGGCCAGCAGCTGAATATGAGCCAGCAGTGTGCCCAGGTGGCCAAGGCGGCCAACAGCATCCTCACCTGTATCAGAAATGGTGTGACCAGCAGGAGTAGGGAGGTGCTCATGCCCCTGTACTCAGCACCCGTGAGACCACACCTTGAGTACCGTGCCCAGTTTTGGTCACCACAGTATAGGAGGGACATTGAGGTGCTGGAGCAGGAGCAGAGAAGGGTGACGAGGCTGGGGAGAGGTCTGCAAACATTGCCTGTGAGGAGCGGCTGAGGGAGCTGGGGGTGTTTAGTCTGGAGAAGAGGAGGCTGAGAGAGGACTTTATTGCCCTCTGCAACTACCTAAAAGGAGGTTGCAGTCAGGCTGGAGCTGGTCTCTTCTCCCCAGTTACTAATGACAGGACAAGAGGAAATGGCCTCAAGCTGCATCAGGGGAGGTTTAGGTTGGATGCTGGGAGGAAGTTCTTTACTGAGCAAGTGGTCAGGCACTGGACCAGGCTGCCCAGGGAGGTGGTGGAGTCGCCATCCCTGGAGGTGTTTAAAAGGAGAGTGGATGTGGTGCTTGAGGCCATGGTCTAGTGATGAAGAACGCTGGGATGAAGGTTGGACTGTATGATCCTGGTGGTCCTCTCCACCCATAGCAATTCATAGCGATTAGAGGGATTTGGTTCAGTCAAGGACTTGTCAGTGTGAAACTAATGACTGGAGTTGATGAGCTTGAAGGTCTTTTCCAATCTAAGCAATTCTGTGATTCTGTGACTGTGAAATTCTGTACTGGGGAGGCTGAGTGGTGCATGTTCCACACACTGGCTAGCTGTGACTCTTTTGCCAGATGGTAAGAGTAATTTTCCATTTTTTACTACTATTTCTAACTTCATTTTTGTTGAGCACTCCCTCTGAAATCTGGGACGTTTCTAGAAAGAAGACAACTTGGTCTGAATAGGAAAACAGGAATTTTGTGTTTAAGAAACAGACCCTACTAATGCTAAGCCAGAAAGAGAGAAAGGAGGGTAGGTTTTGCATGTCTATGTTTAGGATGCAAGCTGAATCCTTTTTATGTTCAGAGATGATCATCAAAGCACTTATTTAAGTAGGCTCCATGTGAATGCGAAGGCTTCAGGATTGCTTTGGATTCTTTTTTATCGTCCTGTTAATCTATTGCTAAGCCATGTAATATTAATTTAATATTTCTAAGGCATGTCTAATGTATGGAGAATATAGTATTAGGTGCACATATACCAGTCTGAAAAATAGGAGGCTTAGATGCTGTTGCTGGCTTGGATATAGATGTCCTGTGTGCCACAAGTCAAGTGGTTTGCTCTTTCTACAGCTGCTTTCAGAGTGGGGTAGCCAGTCCCTTCCTCACGTGGTTAGATCAAGAGGGATAAATTTTATAATGATGCTGAACACCAGTGGACAGGGAGTAAAGGTGGCTTTGAGCTCAACGCTGTCAATTAGGATAGCCCTAGGGCTTGTCTAAATAACGTATTGCTTCTCACAGTCGTTGTGAACTTAATGAGCTCTGACAGTGCCCCATTTCTGGCCTTGGCCTGACTCCCTCCCTCCCTTCAACACTCCTCTCCTGTCAGCTGGGGATGGACACCGTGACAGAGCTGGGCTCTTTGTTGTTTGATGTGTTTTTTGCCCCACATTTGGCACGTTCACTTACTGAGGGGACTAGCAGGGTGGTCTTTAAACTCAATCAGCTGTAGAACGTGTTCCCTACACAACTGCAAGAACACAGACTTTGAGAAGACCTTCAAGTCCATCTACCAAAACTCCACTCCTTAGGGTAAAACAGGCTGCAACTCACATAAGATACTCTCACACCTCACCATTTACCACCAAAGAATCAATTTTGTTTGTTAACTTTCATAGAATCATAGAATCACAGAGTGCCAGGGGCTGGAAGGGACCTACAAAACTCATCTGGTCCAGCCCCCTGCCAGAGCAGGAGCACCCAGAGCAGATCACACTGGAATGCATCCAGACAGTTCTTGAGTATCTCCAGAGAGGGAGACTCCACAGCCTCCCTGTGGTTCCAGTGGTCTGCCACCCTCACAGTGAAAACATTCTTCCTCAGGCTCACATGGAACCTCTTACGCCTCAACTTCCACCCAACTTCCTCTGTGCTCTGCAAGACTGTCCTCATTTTGGGGATTATTTTCTTTAAAAACAAAATTCCACATTGCCAGAGAGTTATGGGACAAAGGAGCTTGTTATTGCTATGGGTGTTCTCCTGCATCTCTTAAGTTTGCTCTAAGTTGAAAATCTAGAGGTGAAATTCATTCTAAGTACATGAAAAAGAGAAAAAGAGAAGTCATAGCAACAGCAGATCTCTCAATTCTACAGCACAAAGCAAATCTCATTGTTAGAAAAGGAACAGTGATATCCAAGATGGAAACTGCACACAGGTTAGTATTACTTTGGCTTTACACATAAGTGCTGAAAACCAAAGACTTAAATACTTTAAAAACCTGGCTGACTTTTCATAGAATCATAGAATAGAATCACAGAATCAGTCAGGGTTGGAAGGGACCACAAGGAGCAGCCAGTTCCAAACCCCCTGCCATGCCCAGGGACACCCTATCCTAGAGCAGGCTGCCCACAGCCTCAGCCAGCCTGGCCTGAAACACCTCCAGCCATGGGGCCTCAACCACCTCCCTGGGCAACCCAGTCCAGCCTCTCACCACTCTCATGCTGAACAACTTCCTCCTCATGTCCAGGGTGAATTTTGCATATTCTAGCACTGTCAAGAGCAATTCTGGCAAAAAAAACCCTACAGCAGCAGGGTTTCCCCATGTCTTTTATGCAATACAGCAACAGATAGGACCCAGCTCATTTGTTGCCAGCAACTATGTGGCTAGGAGCTTGCAACCCTCACAGTGCTCTGGAGTAATCACTCCTGGTACTCTCGCATTGGAGCAATTGCACTTTGTTTAAGATATTGAAATATTCAGGACTTTGTCCTGGTGCTTGGACGCTCACTTGGGAGGTAGGACAGCTGGGTCTCAGTCTATGCTCCAGTGCTTGTTTCATTATTTATGCAAGAGAAATAGCACCAACAGCAACGACTGAAAGCATTCCCCCCCAGGGTATGTTCCACGCTGCTGCTGAAGGCACTCTTCTACCAAGCGGAAGATGAGGGTTCAAACCCCTCTGTGTGAAAGAGAGGAAGGGAAATTATTTTCTCACGTCCCAAGTGATTGTCCTACTTCCCCACTTGTTCAGTAAAAAAGGTTGGTCCACTTCTATGGCAATACTGTGAACAAAGCTTGCTTAGCCCTTTTTCTCCACAAGTATTTTGCATCAGATGGAAGAGTTCATGTAATTGGGACAAAGCTGGAAATGGGTAAAGTCAGACTGGAGGTTAGGAAGAAGTTCTTCAGCATGAGGGTGGTGAGAGCCTGGAAGTGGCTGCCAGGGAGGTGGTGGAAGCCTCATCCCTGAAGGTGTTTAAGGCCAGGCTGGATGAGGCTGTGGACAGCCTGATCTAGTGTGAGGTGTCCCTGCCCATGGCAGGGAGGTTGGAACTGGATGGTCCTTGTGGTCCCTTCCAACCCTGACTGATTCTCTGATTCTCTGAATCCATGATTCTATACACTTTTATTTAAAATTAAATGAGCTCTTTGATGAAACTAAATCTCATTTTCTTCTCTTTTCCCTGAGCTTTGTTGGAAAACCCTAAATCAACTCTATTTACAGCCAAACTTGAGGCAAGTAGATAAAACCAAAACCAAAAACCAAACCATGATTCTATAAAGTGTAAAAGAAGAGAGGGCCAGTAGAAAAATATGAACCTTGACATGACGTACTCCAGTTGAAAGTCAGGGAAATTATCTTCGCATCTTGTTTCTGGTTAGATTTCACAGTGCAGGGTTATATTTGATGAGGCTCTGGCCAGCCTGATCTAGAGTAGGGTGTCCCAGCCCATGGCAGGGAAGTTGGAACTAGATGATGCCTGTGGTCCCTTCCAATCCTGACTGATTCTATGATTCTATATTTATGAGGAGGGAAAAATCCTGCAACAACTGAAATGCTCTCAAAGGGGTTTCCAGTGGAGCTGTAGAAGTGGATGGGACAGACCATGTCTTTCACACAGTCTATAGATATTTGTCTTTTTTCAAGCCCTGAACTCAGTGACAGCAGGGCAGTAATAGTCTGCATGCTGTATTTGATAAGAAGGGGCAAGGAGTTTCGGAAGGCAACGGTGAAGAGTTCTCTTTCAGGCAGTTGTGTCATTATGATTCATAGACTGAACCTCTCCCTATAAGACCAAGACAAGATCCACACATGATTGAGTCCTAAGACTTACGTTATCCAAAGACGTTTTTTCAGACATTCTGACTCAAGACAAACTTCTCCCACTCCGTAATTGTGCTGATTAGGATTCATTCACCTAACTTTAAAGCCAATAATAAAATAAGCACTCGGTGGTGGGTGATCCTCTGGCCTACCTTAGGTGTCTACATGAGATCAACCACACATTGTTTTCCTGTTGGTTACTAAGACAGCCTAAGCCAAGACCTGAAGAAGAAAATTCCATTCTTGAATGCTTTTCAGTGTATCCTGCCACCCCCAACACTAAATCTCATAGCACTAAACCTACTCAGAGTTTACTGTTGGCTTCAATCAATAAGGAGCAAACTATCAGGGTAATCTTTAAGCTATGAACAATCAAAAGGCACAAAATGCTAAGCCCAGCTTTTGAATTTCGTTTCTTGTGTGTCTCTTCTCCCCTCTAACTTCTGATAGATGGTCACTCAGCTTGGGTTTGCAGTACTCAGGGCACCTCGGGGCATTATTCAGGGCCCATTACCTTTTTAGCTCTAATGATACCCTGCCAACAGCAATCCTCTACGTATGCCATTTATTCCATGACACTAAGCAGGGGTAATTTGGTAAATCGAGTGTTTAAGTAGCCTTAAGGTAAATATTTTTTTTTTCTTTGGCACAATGATGATGCTCCCCTCGGCCTCAGCAGAGTCCTCTGTTTATGGAAGGACTTCTTCTCATTTGCCTTTAATTGCTTATGAAGGCGAAAGGTTAAATAATGTCAGATAGGGGGAAAGTTAAATTAAGCCCTCATGCAAATATTAAGCAAACCCAAAATCAAGCAGGCCTTAAATTGAGACTTTCCCTCTCTTTTTCCAGTTGTAACTTGGAGTCATGTCACATTCCTTGTTCTTTTTACTCAGCAGCTAATCTCTCAGTGCTAAAGCAGTAGTTACAAGATGCTATCTTAATTACTAGTTAAGATCAATAGATTATGACTTCTACAGAAGAAACCCTAGAGGAGATTTTGTTGATTAATGTCTCTCAATAAAAATCATTTCACTTGATCGTTCCAGTCAATTATCTTTTTTCATTCATTGGCTCTTTATTTAGTTATTCATTGGTTAATTTATTAAGCTATTTGAAGGCACAAACACGAACTTTCATGATGCTCACTACACTGATGAACTCTAAATATTTTAAGTGTGTTGGGGATAATGCTGAGGTTCCTGTGTTGTCCACAGCTCATAAAGAGGAAAACTTTATGTGGTGGAAGGTCCAAATGATGCCTAGAACACATATCCATCCCGTGCCCTAGGCACCTGCCCGAGTACCCACCCTGGCCCCCCCTTGCCGCTTCTCTTCCCGGGTGGAGGAAGCGAGAAAGCAGACAGAAGCTTTGGCGCCTCTCAGTCTCTCACGGTCCCCAAGTTTGGCCTTGTTTTGCAGCCTGCTTTGTTTTGTGACAAACACAGGTCACGATCCGACGCCTGCGCAGCGTCCTGTGTTGGAGCAGTAACTCAGGACTGGTTCCGGGGGTGGTGTTCCCTGTTGCTATTGGTCGGAGACGCTCGCCAAAATGCTTCAAAGCCCGCGGACTGCCTGCTTGCTGCTGCTGCTTTTGCTGTGTTCGCTAGCTGTGTGCCTTACTGCCTCTGTGTGCCTACGACCGGCAGCCTGACCCAGCGTGACCGAGCCCGAAGATAGGTAACGACCCAGCAACGACCTAGCAACGAGTTCCGACACTGGGACCTGCCGCCCGCCGCTCCGGCCCGCCGCGCCAGCCCCAGCGCCGGCTCCTTGCCGTACACAGCACTCACTCGGACTGCTCCAGCCCGCGAACCTGGACCCTGCTGTGCCCAGGCGGCTGCTGACCACCCGGTGACTTCCCGAGAGCCACGGAAGACTCGCTGGTGTCCCTGGACCTTCTCGGACGGCGTGCTCACTCCGCACTGAACCGGCAGCACAGCCCCACCGCACTGTTACCACCTGAAGGCCGTGTCAGAAATAAAAAGGCTTAAACCTGCGTTCATGCCAAATAAGGCTCTTAATGCAGAAACCAAGCCACGTAGAGGCCTGGGCGCGCAGGGAGGCCCCGCGCCGTGCTGACCGCACGCCCTTTGTTTTGTAACCTGTTCTAATACTCATTGCCAATTCCAAGAAGAGGCTGCTTTTTCTTAGCAGTTCCAAGAACGGGAGGGATCTCTTCCACACATGTCCTTTTTTATCCGGTGGTCCCTCTGGTGGTCTTCAGTGGTGAAGTGACATCATAGAATCATGGAGTCACAGAATGGTTTAGGTTGGAAGGGACCTCAAGGATCACTCAGCTCCAGCCCCCTGCCATAGGCAGGGACACCTCCCACTAGAGCAGGCTGCTCAAGGCCTCATCCATGAAGGCCTCTTTTTGAACTCGAAGCCAGCAGTGTCCTCTGCATGACTCCTCCTTTTTGCCCATGCTCACAGGCTGTCTTCCTCACCTGTTTGTCTCCCCCATCAGCATTTCTGGTCTCTATTTATTGCTCTGCTGCTCTCCTCTTATCTCAAGCTGAGTGCATACTTTTGTGGCAATGCGAAGGGCAGAGCAGCTCCATTCAAAATTCCTCTCCCTCCTTACCTGTGGCCTCTTGACACGAATCAGTCGGATCCCAAATATGTTTCTCACAGCCCCCACCTGGCTTTCCCTAGATATGTTTTCCCATTGGTGCTTTTGGAGCGCAAATATTGAGGCTTTTGGCCAGTGAGTAGCCTGAGTCTCTTGACTCAAGTTTGTAAGAGTTTGCACTTAACCTGTCAGCAGCAGTTGGTGCTGCCAGTCTCTCTAGCCATAAATGTTTCTAAAGGCTTTTCCTCATTTAATTTGACTCTCTCTATATGCATACGTTCTGCTAAGCAGTTTTACCAACCACATCATGGAATCTGTCTCCTTTAATTGTAAATACATTTGGGGAAGTTTTCTTTGTACAATTAACAAACTAGTTCATAATTTTTACATCAGCCTCATTACAGTTCACTCCCAACCCAGATTCAAACCCCTCCTTAACACTTTAACATCACCATCAGCATAGTGACATGTCCAAAAGAGGCTACCAAGAGTGACCTGTCTTCAGTTGAAGCAATGAAATTTATCTCTGTTGAATATAATTTCACTTTTAGAAGTAAATCAGTTACCTTCTTGTGGCCTTCCAGGATCTGAAGGGGGCCTACAAAAAAGCTGGGGAGGGACTGTGAGGCTGTGAGGGAGTGCCAGGACTGGGAGGAATGGAGCAAAGCTGGAGGTGGGGAGAGTCAGAGTGGAGGTGAGGAGGAAGTTGTTGAGCATGAGAGTGGTGAGAGGCTGGAATGGGTTGCCCAGGGAGGTGGTTGAGGCCCCATGGCTGGAGGTGTTTCAGGCCAGGCTGGCTGAGGCTGTGTGCAGCCTGCTCTAGGGTAGGGTGTCCCTGGGCATGGCAGGGGGGGTGGAGCTGGCTGCTCCTTGTGGTCCCTTCCAACCCTGATTCTATGATTCTACCTCCTGAGAGTTTGTCCTGGTATTCAGCTCCTCCCACTTCCAGAAAACTGCATCCAGTTTAGGGATGAGTTTGGAAAACTGCGAACGACTTCTGCCTAACATCCAGTTTCAATCTTCCCTCTGCCAGTCCAAGCCCATTCCTCCTCGTCCTGTCATTACAAGACCTTGTCAATAGTCCCTCCCCAGCGCTCCTGTAGCCCCCTTCAGATCCTGGAAAGATCTCTTTCAATTAGTTGTTTAGTGTTGTTCTGATGTTAGTTTTCAGACTACAGCAGGCTCAGGCCTTCAAGATTGCAGCGGTGACTCAGGTGCCGCAGATGATGCCTGTGTTTTGGGCACAGACAATGTTGTTTCTTACCTGCAGTGGTGCCCATTCCGCTTCTTCTAAGCACTCTAAATCTTGAAGTTTGATTGAACACTAAACTGGGTTTTGATTCTACAGACAGCAGGATGGAGATGATGAATTCTCTTATTGCAAAGTGTGTGCTCACAAGTGGTGGGATGAGTTACTTGGGAAGTGGTTGTCTCCCTTCACTGACTGGCAGTGGAAATTTTAGAAGCTCAAAGAGATACACTTTGAGATAGGCAACTCTGAGTAAAATGATCACCAGCACATTGGCTCTCTCCTGCTGACTGGAACTTGAGGTTTCCCCAAGAAGGGGAAAAAAGAGCTTCTTATGCAAAGGAAATAACGTGTCTAACAAGGCAGACATTTTAGAATTGAATCAATTTGCTTCATATTCCTTTGGAGAGATGCTGAGAGGTGTTTGGTTTGGTTTGTTTCTTTAAGAGTAAATAGACTCTGGCTACCGGAAGGCTAAGATATTGTCTTATTTTCTTGTTGCTAAATTCACTTATTTTTAAGTGCAGAAGGCTCAGATTTAAAGCGCTTGCTAAGATTGATCCTTTAATTCAGGGTAGAGAGGGAAGTAAAAGCTGGGATGTAGAGAGGGAAATAAGGGCTGGAAAAGCATCTTTTAAGTGTGTCTTCTCCTAGCCATTTTGAGGTTTTTGTCCTTTCAGCAGATGCAATGTGTGACGTGAGTGTATCTGCGTACCAAGAGGGTGAGGCAGGGGGAAGATGCACTCAGTTGTACGACATAGAGACTACTCTCTACATTTAAAGTGCGTTTCCCACTTTGCACAAAAAAAAAAGAGGAACAAATCATTCACATGGAAATGGAATAGATCCCTGTGGTGATTAAAACCTCCAGTAGAAAGATACATATTTAATGAATGGATAACACAGATAAAGAGGAAGAATGCATCTAGAGTAGAGAGCAGATAGACTATCTGGAATGTATAGCCTTCATTGCAGTGCAGAATATACTGAAAACAAGAGTGTGAAAAGTTGTTCAAGTACAAGGGCAAGGCATTTAGGAAGGACAGTGGAAAAGCTGCGGGCATGTGAGTAAAAGAAGCTTTGTGGCTGTAGCTATAGTTTGGCTGAAAAGGGGCATTGAATGAGTTCCCATTCAGCTGTTGCTCTGAGAGAGAAACTCAGGATATACAAGGATGTGGTTTATGGCTTATGATGCTTGAAATAGAATTTGCCTGTTCTGTATTATCAAGCAATTGGATTGCCTGTTCCAGTCTAAAATAAAAGTAAGAAATAGACTACTTTCTGCTTTTGTTTTTGAATAAAGCAGGTGGAACCAAAGGGGTCAGATGAAAAGATCCCATTTTTCAAAGCACAGTCATATAGATACAGGCATAAACACAGTAGCATAGTCTCAGAGTTGTTTGAGGGGTATCCAATCACCTTTTCTATAGCAAGTCTTAACTAACATTGACTACAAATTACAATTACTGGCTTAGGAAGAAAAGTTCCCTCTGGAAAAGGTTATTCTGAGAGTGCTCTAGAAGAGCCCGATATGGAATGAGCTGCCCAGGGAGGTGGTGGAGTTGCCATCCCTGGAGGTGTTGAAGCCAAGCCTGGGTGGGGCACTTAGTGCCATGGTCTGGTTGACTGGCCAGGGCTGGGTGCTAGGTTGAACTGGCTGAGCTTGGAGGTCTCTTCCAACCTGATTGATTCTATGATTCTATGATGGTATGATACAGGCTTCTGAACTGCTCACTGCTCAGTCCTCCAGCAGTATGTGAAGCGGTATTTCTGGCAGAGCAACAAGGACACTGTGCCAGCCTGGCCACCTCCAAGGTGAGAATGTGTTGTCTCCACTGTGAAGCCACAGCGTGTCTCACGGATGACCTAGGTGGATGTTGCACTGGTGATGTGTAACCTCTAGTTCCAGCTGCCCAATATTCTAGACACAGTAGTTGTGTGTGAGAAAGAGGTTGGGAATAAGTCAGCACCAGTGTTTAGCCATCTAAATAGACCTACAGATATGATGGAACTTGCCCAGAGAAGGGCCACGAGGATGATCAGAGGGCTGGAGCACCTCTCCTACAAGGAGAGACTGAGGGAATTGGGGCTGTGCAGTCTGGAGAGGAGAAGGCTCCCAGGTGACCTTATTGTGGCCTTTCATTATCTTAAGGGGACCTACAAGAAAGCTGGGGAGGGACTTTTTAGGCTGTCAGGTAGTGATAGGACTGAGGGGAATGGAACAAAGCTGGAAATGGGGAGATTCAACTGGATGTTAGGAAGAAGTTCTTCAGCATCAGGCTGGTGAGACCCTGGAACAGGTCTCGCCTCCAGGGAGGTGGTGGAAGCCTCATCCCTGGAGGTGTTTAAGGCCAGGCTAGATGAGGCTCTGGACAGCCTGATCTAGCGTGAAGTGTTCCTGCCCATGGCAGGGGGGTTGGAACTGGCTGAGCTTTGAGGTCCCTTCCAACCCTGACTGTTTCTGTGATTTTATGACTCAACTGCCTGCCACCTCTCTCCTTTGTCAGCAGAGAAGCCAACTTTAACTGCATATTGCATCTGGTTTGTTTGAGACTTAAGGACTGATACATTACTCCTTGGAAATGCTTCATTGTCTTGGTTATGTTCAAAGGAACAGCAGGCAGCAGAAGACCCTTGATGACATTAAGTCCCACCCCACCTCTCCTGCCAGCCTACATCCTATGCCTTCAGTGTCAGGCAGATAGCAACACACCCTGAGAAAAATATTATAGGGCCAGGAAATGTCAAATGGGAAATTAGTTGATTAGAAAAGGAGGAGCAAAAGGTGATACAAGGTAAAACCCCAAAAAGATCTTCCATAAAGACCAACTCCTTTCTTTTTCATTCTCCTAAAGCATTGCTCTGAAAAAAATAAAATCAAATCCAAATCACTGAAGAAGTCCAAAGGTTTACAGTAAAAAAAATAAGTTGAAACCAAGGAAAAAAATATACAGATTGGAAATAAATAAATAAATAGAAATAAGCCTTGGTAGGATTTGTTTTCAGTCTGCCCTGGAGCCAGTGGGATTTTTCTTCTGGGACATTTCTCCCATCCTCTTGCACTTCTACCCTCTACTTTCTTGCAGACATTTTTACAGTGAGTAGGAGAACTAAAATTATAATCTGAGGAAGACTTCCTAAATAATAAATGTGCTTACATTTGGGGATTGTTTCAGGTGTGCTATAAACCTTTGTGAAACTGCCTGGGTATCTAAAAAGTTGGTGTTAGTTGGCTATAATTAATCCCGATAGCTTTAAGGCAGAATCTTCCTGCTCCAGGGGTTCAGAGAAGGAGATAGGTAGAAAAGCAAGGAGGGATTCTCTGGGTAGGAAACTGAGCAGATGCAGTACATAAGTTTATTCAAACCTTAGCAACATTTGATGATTTGCACAGCTCTTGCTTCTCTCTGACCGAGACCTCTGAGCTGCACTCTGCTGAGGAAATTAGCATTGGTCAGGCTCTGCTTTCGCCCTGGAAATGAATAGAATACAAGTCCTGAGCACCTTAAAGGAAAGACTGCTCCAGAAAAAATAGATTTTTTTTTTTTTAGTTACATCCCTCTGTATTAATTTCCCTGCATTTATTGCAATTAATTGCCAAAGCAGAATAGTCAGCATTCATATTTCCCAGGTCAAAAGTGGCTATTGAAATCCACTGACCTGGCCTAATTTTTGCAGGCTGTAGAAGTCAAGCAGCTGATTCTTCCTATATAATATGCTGCTTGGAAACCTTAGAGGTGATCTGAGTGCCTGGCTGGTCAGTCTGTCTGTCTGACTAGCTATTCACACTCCCATAATCTGTCTCCACTGCAGTTCAGAGGGTTTGGTAGAGAGATGTTGGTAAATGAATTTGAAAGCACCAGGTGTGAGGACCAGCGTAGGTCTTGACTCACTTGCTCAGACCTTTGTCCTCCAGGCCACAGCTGGTGCCTGCTGCACGTCACCCATAGACTTAAAACTGTGTCCAGTTCTGCGCTTCTCAATTCAAGAGAGATGTTGAGGTGCTGGAAGGTGTCCAGAGAAGGGCAGCAAGGCTGGGGAGGGGCCTGGAGCACAGCCCTGTGAGGAGAGGCTGAGGGAGCTGGGGGTGTGCAGCCTGCAGAAGAGGAGGCTCAGGGCAGAGCTCATTGCTGTCTGCAGGTACCTGAAGGGAGGTTGTAGCCAGGTGGGGTTGGGCTCTTCTGCCAGGCAAGCAGCAACAGAACAAGGGGACAGAGTGTCAAGCTGTGCCAGGGCAGGTCTAGGCTGGATGTTATGAGGAAGTTGTTGGCAGAGAGAGTGATTGGCATTGGAATGGGCTGCCCAGGGAGGTGGTGGAGTCGCCATGTCTGGAGGTGTTGAAGCCAAACCTGGCTGGGGCACTTAGTGCCATGGTCTGGTTGATTGTTGAGGGCTGGGTGCTAGGTTGGACTGGATGATCTTAGAGGTCTTTTCCAACCTGGTTGATTCTATGATTCTACTTTCCCCCCCCTGAATTCCCTTTCAGGTTCCAGTGGAGACATATTCTTGATCTTTCCATGCCGCATCTCACAGCTCAAAAATCTGTCTCTTTAGGTAGAAAGTTCTACAGGAGAGGCAATATTTGTCCCCATATGTTTGCTGAAATCTCCACCACAATAGTCTGTGCCATGAGACAGGTAAAGGAAGACATTTTTAATTAGCTGATGGCAAAGGCTTCAGTATTTCATTTAAAGAATTAATACGGGACATGTAGCAGTAAGTTCTCTGTGTAGATTGCACATTAAAGCATGAGATGGAAAGCTGGGAAATATTTAGAGCCATTTAAAAGTTGGTCTTTCCAATACAGCTCCAAGCCAAATGAGATATACCATCCAGATATGCACAGGTCTGCATGTGTCAATGCCTGTCTGCTCTGGGTGAAAGAAGTGTTCTGCTACACACCAGATCATGTTAAACAGGAGATTTGTTCAGAAGAACTGTGGCAGTAAAGCAAGGCTATGGTGAAACTTGCTGTAAAATAGGCCTGCCTTCCTCTCCTAGGTCATTTTGCCAGTGGCTTATTGGTAGCTTTCATCTAGGCCCTACCTTTCCAGTTTATTAGGCAGGATATCGAGTCTGTTGAGTGCATATGCAGTTATTTTAGGGTAACTAATTGCAGACTGCTCACCCAGCAGGACAGCCAGTGCAATAATATTAAAGATTAATGCCCCAGTCCAGCAAATAACCTGGGCATGTGTGTAATCCCCGTGCCTGCACTGAGAGACACTTACAGGCTGGCTTGCTGAGCTAAATGTATTGCTGAAACAGGGCCTTAAAAACGCTGAACTGCCCTCGCTGGTGAATTCACATCTCTGTGCAAACAGTGCCGAGGAATTTGAACATGTTGCATCAAAGCTAAGATCACTGCATATTGGTGGAGAAGGTGGTGTGCTACACTGGGCACAGAAAACCCCACAGTTTCTGATGCTGGAAGTCTTTTTCTCTGAGGCAGTTGATAGCAGTGAGAAACCGATTTGGTTGAAACTAGGTTAATCTGATCAGTATGGAAGTCCTTCCATTTTTTTCACCGGGATTCTTCTCACATGATTCCAGCTCTATGAAAGTGAGGTAACTGATCTCAGCTAGAGATCAAAGATCTCTCCGTAGCCAAAGGACATCAGGAGGTACCTCAAGGGGGCAACCCATTCCATCTGCTTTAGGAGGTATTGAATTGCCCTCTGGAGGTACCTGGTGCTTTACAACATCTGCAAGGGGCAAGACTGCTTTTGGACTTCAAATGTTAGGTGCACTGGATGCTACTTTACACACTCCCTTCTGTGGGAGTTTTTTTCCCTAGCACTGTAATGTTTCTGATGTATGTGTGCAGCAGAAAAAAGCATGGCAATAAGTACACTAAAGCAATCTCTCCATCAGCAGCATTCCACTGCACTCACACCGACATGGGTGGAAATACAAACGACGGCAATGTTTGGCCTGCCACTGACACCCATCCACACATGAACAGTCACAGTTAGATGAGAAGCTTCACAGTTTTTCTGAATGTGTAATTAGTACAAACTTGGTTTCGTTGAACTCCCTCAAAGATAAAATTGAAAAGCTTCATTTACCTCCTGTTGACTACAATGAACATTAGAACCTTCCACATCGCCGCAGGTTTGGGTCTGTGGCTAACGCTGAGATGTTGGCAATCAAAAGAAGACTTGGGGCAAATCGCACTTCTTTATCACCATAGGGCTAAACTTAAGTGACAGACATGAATGGGCTAATTAGCTTTAGTAGTTTGCCATTGCTGTGGTTGATGACACAGTGCTGAAAAACCATGCCACACCACACCCCCCAACCCCCCAGGAAGCCAGAATTTCACCTACGTGGCACGATGTCTTTATTACTACTTTGTTACTTCGGGGGAGCTGCATTCTCTCCCATGCCTTTCCCTGTGGCTCAAAGTAAAGATTTTTTAAATAAATAAATACAGTTTACGTTGGGCATCTACCACTTGAAGGGCTAATGATTATTGACTACCCTCCAGCAGACATCAGGGAGTCTAGCCTCAGGCCCTTCCCGCTCGCCCCCAAACATGCCGAATGTTAACACATGTTTTCAGATCCTGGCTGGGATTGGACACAAACAAGGCAGTCAGAATGGACCATTTAGTGTACAAGTCAAGATGACAGATCTCTGCTTAATACAAGGAAGACTAAAACTCGTATCTTATTGAGAAAGGCAGAAGAGCCCCGGGTGCTTTCGCTTTGTGGTTCTGCAGCAAGAAGTGGGTTGTGTCAATATAAGTCTATGTCACCCGCTCGCAGCTGCCACACTGGATTGACCCTGTTAGCTGCAGACAGAAAGGCCTTCCATTTCCAGATTCTCTCTAATGTTCCTCTGCCAGAGCAAACACAAGGTAGAGGGAAAAAAAGCCAACAAGTTACTCCTAAGTGTGGGAGCAGAAAGCAAAACAGAATAAAAGTGCCTTAATGCCACGAGACTCTCTCCGCTGCCTGTTTCCTACCCACACGCCAGAGAACCTTTCTCATCTGAAAGCATTTCAGAGGATGCTTTGACAAAGTGAGCTTTATGTTTTGTAAATCATGTTCTCGTAATTCCTTGTAAGTCTCCAGATCCTCTTCAGATGGAGCAGCAAAGCATTAAATATTCTTGCAGCGCTCACCAGAGCTTAATTACTAAAAGTTGAAACGGCTTTTAAACTCTGGTTTGGTTTCTTTCCCCCCCCCACCACCCCCCTCTCCTGGGTATTCCCCAAAGAAAAGACACAAAAGAGCTGAAAAGTGTGCACAATAACTATTAGTTAAGACCGTGTTTCCAAAGGGGGGAGAGGGAGGGAAGAAGATAAACATTTTTGAAACTAAAAATAGACTATTTCTTGATATCATTATAGTTTAACATGATAGCATCCACTGATGAGTCTTGTTTCTCATGTGTATTCTTTGCTAAGCTCAGATGTTCACGCTGCTGAAAAGATTTAATAGAAAACAGAAAAACAATATTAAAATTAGAAAGAGAAAAGCTCCCAAGTTCCCCAAACTGGCAAAAATAAAGGGATCTTCAATTAGCTGAATTATTTCTAGAGTAGTATGACAACTTGGGGAAGCTGAAGACATATCTCTATTTATGGACATTTTGGAGCACATTTTTTTGGTGGACCCACTCAAAATCCACGAGCACGTACAAAAGAAATATTCTTTGCTACAGATCACCCTACACAAAGTGAGTGATTGATAAAGCCAAAGAGGCAGTAAGAAGTGAGCATATTTTATTAGCAGAAGATAGAGATTTCTTGCTTTGTTGTGTTTCAGTCAGGGCTAGTGAAGCTTTCATCAACTCCTTATCTAGAATCTCCTACTGGATATTCTGACCTTGTAACCTGACTTATAAATAAACCTCAGTTGCCTGCAAAATCTTCAGAGGTGGCTGTGTGAATATCACAGAGAGGAAAAATCCAGCTCACCTAAATGTGACCACCTGAAGGTAGCAGTCTGTGGTTATTTGGAGATGTTCAAGAAAAGCCTGGATGGGCACTTAGTGCCATGGTCTGGTTGATTGGCCAGGGCTGGGTGCTAGGTTGGACTGGATGAGCTTGGAGGTCTCTTCTAACCTGCTCGATTCTATGATCCTGTGATTCTATATGCAAGAGACAGAGAGGAAGATGTACAAGGAGACCATTCGTCATCCTTCCTTCACAAGGGCTTCCCACAGTCCTGTGGAAACACTTGTTCTGCATTGGAAATCAACTCGTACATGGTTAGTGCAGATGACATATTGCTAGTGTTGGGTAAGATGCATGCTGCTCTACTGAGGCATAACCTTGTTGCTATTGTATCTAACAGTTGCAGGGATTTGAGAGCGGCCTCTAAAGTAGGATCGAAGAAAAGCATAAGTTAAGGGACAGGAAATATTGAGGATTGTCACTTTTTCTTCACTGCCTGTAAAAGGCAGCGTAGGTGATTAGAATCACAGAATCAACCAGGTTGGAAGAGACCTCCAAACTCAGCCAGTCCAAGCTAGCACCCAGCCCTAGCCAGTCAACCAGACCATGGCACTAAGTGCCTCATCCAGTCTCCTCCTAAACACCTCCAGAGACAGCGACTCCACCACCTCCCTGGGCAGCCCATTCCAATGCCAATCACTCTCTCTGCCAACAAATTCCTCCTAACGTCCAGCATGAACCTATCCTGGCACAGCTTGAGGCTGTGTCCCCTTGTTCTGTTGCTGCTTGCCTGGCAGAAGAGCCCAACCCCACGTGGCTACAACCTCCCTTCAGGGAGCTGCAGACAGCAATGAGCTCTGCCCTGAGCCTCCTCTTCTGCAGGCTGCACACCCCCAGCTCCCTCAGCCTCTCCTCACAGGGCTGTGCTCCAGGCCCCTCCCCAGCCTTGCTGCCCTTCTCTGGACACCTTCCAGCACCTCAACATCTCTCTTGAATTGAGGAGCCCAAAATTGGACACAGTAGTCAAGGTGTGACCCTTGTTATGTTTTCTGAGGCCTTACATCATAGTTGTGCTCTTTGACATGTAAAAGAATTGGATAATAAATCAGATTTTGTAAGCTGAAAGTCATAGACATACTCCAAAGCCACAGACAATACTCTGGCATCTGTATTTTCTGAAAAGCAAGTTATGTGTCAGGCTCTTTCGCTCTTCACTTTCTCTCTTTTGCACAGACAGTCATGTCTGACTGAAAATTGCAAGGTTTTCCTTGAGCACCAGTTGAGGGTGTCCAGTGTAGCCCATTTTCTTTGAGGAATACTGACAGTAACTCTCCACTGAGATCAGATCAAGTCAACAACAGGGAAATGACATAAAAGTTAATGTTGCTCAGTCGTGTCTCAATAGGATGGGCTGACAATGTAGAGAATTAACAGCCTGAAGCCAGCAAATGTTGCTTTACAGCAGTCTTGAAAAGCATGGTCAGCTGA
Organism: Tricholaema leucomelas; assembly: GCA_013400475.1. Classification (NCBI taxonomy): domain Eukaryota; kingdom Metazoa; phylum Chordata; class Aves; order Piciformes; family Lybiidae; genus Tricholaema lacrymosa; species Tricholaema leucomelas. The sequence goes on along the minus strand of WAAF01016150.1, from coordinate 247,569 downwards.
ACGACTGTTGCTCATGAGATCTTGGTCCTTACCTTACATATGTTACTAATTTGCCAAGAAATGGTAAGGGCAAACAGCTTGTGCCTTGTACCCATCCATCCTTAAAAGTGAGACGATCATCATCCTAGAAGTGATTGATTACATAGGGATGGAAAATGGCTAAGCCACACAATTAATTTAATTCTAGCTACACTTCTTGTTCAGTTCTTGAGGAATTTAGCTATGTTGCTTGATTTGCTGTTAACCAAGAGATCCTTTTCATGTCACTACTGGAGTTCAGGCAAAGAAAATTATGCCCACTCTTCAGACTCAGCAGATTACAGAGCCTGGTATTAACTTCAGGCACTGAATGAGGCTATGAGACATCATAGTTGACAGGCTGGGCTTTTGCTGCTGCAGTTTCTGGTGGTGGGGCAGCAGTTTGCCGTAGTCATCAGAAATGATGAATTTGAGCCATGTAAGTCCACAGCCAGAGACACACAAGGAGCTGGGGTGCTTGAGGAGAGAAAGAATGTCCTTACTTTACTAAATTCTGATTGTAGTATACCTCAGAGAAACTGGAGATAATTTCCCACAGAATATAAATACTTCTCCCACGTGTCCCCCCAAGCATCTATCATTAAAGCAATTGAATCTACTGGAACTTCTTCAAGAACGCAATGAATTAGTTTGGAGATTTTCAGGACCTCAACTTAGTCTGCCGTTATACTTAAAAGGAAATATTCTTATGCCATGATCTGCTCCCTTAACTATCTCTCCAGGTGTCCATTAATAAAAGAAAACCAAAAAGAAACAAAGAGAGAAAGAAAGAAAGAAAGAAAGAAAGAAAGAAAGAAAGAAAGAAAGAAAGAAAGAAAGAAAGAAAGAAGGAAGGAAGGAAGGAAGGAAGGAAGGAAGGAAGGAAGGAAGGAAGGAAGGAAGGAAGGAAGGAAGGAAAAGAAATCACAGCCAAGCATACAGGACTCTTTTCTTGTCAATTTTCCAGCTTTCTGACAAGCTCACTCTACTTTTGAGGACTCAGTATGCTTTGAGAGCATGGCCTTTCTTCCACCTGCTTTCTCCACCCTCAGAACAGCCCTTCAAGGCATGTCCACACCATGCAGTGCTGAAAGCTCACTACAGACACGTTGCCTACAGAATAAGAATCCAGGCAGCTCTCCTGCTAAGCTGGCTTGCTTCAGAATCAGATATTTCCGTGCGAGGCTGGAACCTACATGCTCAACAGTTAGTTTGTACCCCAATCAGGTATCTACAGAAAGATGTTGGATTGCAATTTCAGTTTAGTATGAAGAATTTAGTTACCAGAACACAATGATCTTGTGTCACTGGAGATGCTGTTGGGTATCAAAGGATTTCTAGGAGCCCTGAACTCTTCTGGATGAGTAAAATAGCCTATAGTGGCTAAAAGGGCAATAGACATTTGTGTTTGAGAGGCAGGATCCTGCTCAATGTGTTCTTTGTGAACACTGCAATTTAAGGTGGGATTGACCACCTGCCAGTATAGATGTCTAGAGACATTTTAAGCACTGAATAGAATCATAGAATCATAGAATCAACCAGGTTGGAAGAGACCTCCAAGCTCATCCAGTCCAACCTAGCACCCAGCCCTATCCAGTCAACTAGACCATATCGGTGCTTTGGATACCCTGGGGTGTCCCAGGTGACACTTTGCTACTGTGTTTAGGAACTGAATCCCACTTAAAATGAAGAGCCAGCTGATGAAGTAATTACACTCTTATATAAGCCTTTCCCTATCACTCTGACAGCAGTGTAAGTAAAGTCTGTCTGGTTTAGCTGCAAAGTCATACATGTCCTTGTACCGAGACGCTCTCCTGGGTCTCAGCATGATGCAACATGTACGGATGGGAGAAAGACTGCAAGTGCTTGCAGTAGTTAAATGCCAAGTAGATCTGGTGCAACAAAGCTTCGCACTGACTCAGCTAGTAAGTAAGGCTGTGTTGAGCATGTAGCAAGCAGATTTATAAGACTTGAAAGGACTCTTAAGCTGGGCAAGTGACTTTGAGTTAGACAAATATGATGCAAGCAGAAGGGGGAAAAGAATCTCGCTATTTTCCTGCGCTTTGCGGGATATATTGATAAACGTATGTCAGCATTTAACTATTCATTCTTTTGGAGAAAACTGGTTAACCCCTTAAGTGTTTTGCCCTGAAGGCAGACATTAAAAGTTAATTACAACCACATGGGACAAGCCCCTGGAGAGCCGTGACAGCATTAAGCTGCTACCAACCAAGCATGCAGGATGCGCAGCACTCTCCGAGAACATCGTGTACAAAAATGATGCTGTCTCCTTGAATGAGTTTTCAGAAGTTAAAAACATGCTACTTTTTGCATGCACAGTAAAAGGGCAGGTTGCAAAGGTTCTGCTCAGAGGAAAAAAAAAGAAAAGGCACCAAGATGGAGGAGAATTAGAGCAAATGAAAGCACCAAGTAATATGATTAAGCAATGCGCCAGAGAGAGAGCTACCACAAGTACAGCTTCGCTTCACGCTTCAGGAACGTGGTAAAAGACCTTGGATTCCTACCTCATGGTAAACCTTGCTAGTACCAGATAGAGAGGTCCTAGTACCATATAAAGGAAGGTTCTCCTGCCCCTCTACTCTGCCCTGCTGAGGCCACATCTGGAGTACTGTGTCCAGTTCTGGGCCCCCCAGTTCAACAGGGACATAGAACTGCTTGAGGGAGTCCAGCACAGAGCCACAAAGATGCTGAAGGGAATGGAACAGCTCTGTTAGGAGGAGAGCCTGAGGGAGCTGGGGCTGTGCTGCTGGGAGAGGAGGAGACTGAGAGGTGACCTCAGCAATGGTTATCAATATTGGTTATCAATATGTAAAGGTGAGTGCCAGGAGGCTGGAGCCAGGCTCTGCTGGGTGATGCCCAATGACAGGACAAGGGTATATGAGTGGAAGCTGAGGCATAGGAAGTGTCATTTAAACATGAGGGGGAATTTTTTCCCTGTGAGGGTGCCAAAGCCCTGGAACAGGCTGCCCAGGGGGTTTGTAGAGTCTCCCTCTCTGGAGATATTCAAGCCCTGCCTGGATGTGTTCCTGTGTGACCTGCTCTAGGTGATCCTGCTCTGGCAGGGGGATTGGACTGGATGAGCTTTGGAGATCCCTTCCAGCCCCTGACATTCTGTGATTCTATGGCCTAGGAGGCATTTTGATTTTGCCATTACAAAAAGGAGGATGAAATGACACTTGTCTTTGGAGAGGATCATTTGAACCCTACGGACAATAACAAGGAAGAAAGTCAGTTTTATGGGAGAGACACTGACTTGTGTAAGTAAAAAAGAAAAGTGAGGCCATAAGGCAGTGAGGTTAAGTGACATGGGATGGCCTGCACCTAAACAATATACTTCCCCTTAAGTTAAAATACTTGTCCCCAAGTTAACTGTTGGGCATGGTCCCCCTGCTATTTCTCAGACCATGCTGGGAACCATTTAGGAGAATCACACAGAATTAACCAGGTTGGAAAAGACCTCTAGGATCATCAAGTCCAACCTACCACCTAACCCTTCTAATTAACTAACACATGGCACTAAGTGCCTTGTCCAGTCTCTTAAACACCTCCAGGGATGGTGACTCCACCACCTCCCTGGGCAGCCCGTTCCAATGCCAATCACTCTTGCTGTGAAGAATACAATCTTTGCTCTTTTCCCACCCCACATTTCTTTCTTTTTTCTCCAAACCCACAGCACCTGGGTGCTATTGCAGCCCCCTCCCACCCCAGGTGTGACCACTTTGCCCTCCCTGCTCTCTCCCCTTTATAATTGGCCCCAGAAGAGGCAGGAGCCCTAAGCTTGCCCGACTGGGCAGAGGATCCTCCTCCAGTCGTCACTGGTGAGTTTCCCACCTTGGTGAGTGCACGCTGGGTGAATGGTGGAGGGGATCAAAGGCCGGGGGGCCTGGTGGCCCCCCGGCTATGTAGGATTAGGCTTGATGATTGCTCTAAGATCACCCACGGGTGCTGGCTGAGCTCCTCTGTGTTTAACTGCTGCTTTCTGCTCCCTTGTCAAACTGTAAAAGGGGCAGGACTAAATCTGGGAAGCATTTTGCAAGGCATTGAATGTGCATGGAGGAAAGGTCTGGGAGTCCCTGACAAGGTAAGTGGAACAAAACTCCAATCTCATTGGCACTGCTTTGTGTCAGAGTAGCTAAAACTCTGTTTTGTTTTGTAATGAAGCTAGAACTGGCTCTATTCAGTACCAGGTGAGATCCTGACTTTGTGAAGCCAGGAAAGGGCAGCAGATGACTCTGGTGCAGCAAAGGATTTTACTCTATTAAGCTGCCTGACAGAGAGGCTTTTACAAATTGTTATCTCAAACCATGAGTGCTTCTGCTTCAACCTGTCCTCGTTTTCACATGGACTAAGCAAGCTCATTTCACACCATTGTGCCTGTAAGCTGCAGTTCTTCGGATGCTGTGCTAGTTTGAAGCTAGCTAGAATGTTTTGTTGAGAATGAGATTATAGGCTGAGAAATGAAAACAAGAATGATGTCTACTTCCCTCACAGCCTTGCTGAGATGTGTAAAGAAGAAAGGCAAAACAAAGATTAAGTCACTTCACTTGCTTGCTGTCTTTGCTCTCGGCTCCTTCGCCTGCTCGGGAGCTGAGGCTGCTGGCTGAACTCCATCTTGCTTTCTAACCTCACCTCCATTTGCTTGGCTGCTTCACCTTGCTTTTTTAATCCCTCTGGCCGAACCTCCATTCTTCCTTGGGATTGGGGTAAGGTTGAGAGGTGGTAGGGGGGAAGGTGAGGGGGTGGTTGAGAGCCCATCCTGGGGACTCAGGTTTCTGGGAGAAGCTCTACTGCTGTCTACCCAAAAGCTCCTGGGGGCCTTTTCTAATAACAGTGATAGAAAAAGACAAGTTGCAGCCGTGAGAAGTACCTTTGACTGTTACTTTCAAAACGTGGTGATTACTTCTGTATTTAAAGTAAGTCAGGAGGCATTCAGGGGATCTAATTCTGTTCTTCTCACATTAAACAACTGAGTTTATATTGTGAGGACCAGAAGAAGTGTGATCCAAATTGTGTGAGCCCGAATCCTGCTAACATTTAGGACTGGGATACCTCTCATCTAACCTAACCTTTAAAAACCTGGGCTACTGCTGCATGCCTAATTTGGAAGTTAATCCTCTTTAAGCAGGGCTTAAAGACTAGATCACTCCTGACATTTGCTTCTGACCTAAGAGAGGTGCTTCGGTTCCCCAGTCATCTTCATCGCCCTCCACTGGACTCTCTTAAGTAGTTCCTTGCCTCTCTTGCACTAAGGAGCCCCAAAGTAGACATTCCAGATTCCATGTTTCCAGTTTGGTGCTGGCACAGGATATCTCTTCACTCTGTAAATGTAGCCTGCTCTGTTTCCATCCATATAGTATATATAAAACATAAGGTCATCTTTTCAGGGAAAGAGGGAAAGGACCTATGAATGGAATTCATTGACAGGATCCAGTGACATTCTTTCCTGTGAGGGTGACAGAACACTGGAACAGGCTGCCCAGAGAGTTTGTGGAGTCTCCTTCTCTGGAGAGATTCAAAACCTGCCTGGACACCATTCTGTGTAACCTGCTCCTGATGAACCTGCTTTATCAGGGCACTTGGACTAGGTGATCTCCAGAGGTCCTGTCCAACCCTTCAAGGTAAAAAATAAAGCTACTAATTCTGTTTTAATGTGGAAGTGAGGTAGAAAGTGATTTATTCTCAGATCCATGCAGGAAGGCAGCCAGGCACCATAAAGAAGGAGAAAGGCAGGAATGAGAAGCAGGATTCTCCCCACCTGGGTTTACCCATTAACACTTTGGCTTCTCACTGTGCTGTCTAGGATCCATCTCTATCCTCCACTGAGAAGATTTAATTAATCCTGTAACCCTTGATAGGAATCTTAACACTGCACCACTGTCTCCCTGGATGCTGAAAAAGTTAAACAGTCTGCCTACTTCAGATTTGTACTCAGATTCTCAAAAGGAGACCCTTTTTTAAAGCTCCACACTTTTCCCAGCTCTCAGAACTACCTTAGTTGCATCCTTTCAATCCCTATGAAGCACACTTATTTTGCAGCTCTCTTTGCACATCTCTCTCTGTCTCCCCCTCTTTTCCCCTGCTTAATTTAGTTTATTCTTCTTTAATGCACTCACATTGATTCTTTGCCTTTATTTCTTTTAACTTTTTGTTTTACAAGCAATAGACTCTGAATTCAACTACCATGCAGGGGAATAAAATGTTCTGATACTCCTGAAGGGGCTGCTGGCACTGTGGATCCAGCCAGGTAAGACAAGTGAAGTGATTTGTTTGCTTATGCTGTGCCTCTAGCAAAGGAGCAAGAGGCAAGGTAATAAGAGGAATGGGAGATGAATAGAAAATTGGGTCTCTGCTTCTCTTAATTTCTGGACAGAGGACTAGAATATGGAATAGGGAAAACCAAAGGGAGCATTATGGAGCTGTGCAGGGACTGTGAACTAAGAGATACTACTGTAGCTCCAGAAAAATAAACCAAAAAACCTTCGATGGCAGCTCTTACAGACCCACATCCACTGCCATGCTCTTTGGAGGGCAAAGAGCCTCCTGTGACAAAGTGCTATGTGGGTGCTGAAGGCCTGAGCTAGCACAAACTAGCTTCCCTGGTCTTTGTGTTAGTGCACAGGGAAGATGCCACCAGAGGAACACTGCCAAGGCTAAATGTCTCCTCCAGTCTTTGCAGCACACTCATATTTCTGCTGTAGACTGAGGCCATTTTCCCCTACTGTACCCAGGAAGACTATTTCTGTACCATTCCTGTGTGTGGGCCACATTGTACCAGACCAGCTCAGCCATGCACAGGCTCTGTTTTGACTCTCACCTGACACAGGTGCTGCAGAGTCAACCGAACCCAAGCTGAAAGCCTGTGCCGTTAGCCACTCCGACACACCGAGGGTCACGGGGACTTTGCAGGCACATAAACAGCATCCATTGTACATTTTGAAACGACTGAAACCCAGTGTCAGAAGTTCCTCCAAGAGATGAGCCTGTGAAGTGGCAAACCCATCAGCTAGATGACAGCTTCATGCCCAAGGCTAGCAAGGCTGGACGTAGCAGGAAGGAGAGACCCCTGCACTGTCTCGGGAGACGGCTAAACGGACCTAATAGGTCTTTTCCATCTCCAGTGTCTGTGGGTTACATTGCGCCCTTAGGCTGGGCCCTGAGTTAGAGGTGGCATGCAATTAGGCTTCTTTAGGAGCAGTGCAAGGCACAGACTATGACAGAGAGCGTTACCATCCTTTCCCTGAATTGCTTTAGCTACAGAGTGGGAGGCAGTAAGTCACAGTGACCTGGAAGGAAGAGATTTTTCCACTCTGGCAGCGCTCCTCCAGTTTTACTCATTCCTGTGCATTCTTCTTCCTACCCACTTCCCTGCTTCCTCTTGCTTCTTACACCTTGTGGGAAGATGTGGGCATCAGACAGGGCCCATCCTTAACACTGAAGCTCAGTCTCATTTATGAGTGTCTCCTTTGCTTGAGGTCAGTAGGACACCATGTCATGTCCAGCACATGAGGTTGTGTAGCAGAGTACAGTGATTCTGTTCCACTTGGCAGAGGGACAATGTCCTGGAAAACCAGAGAAGATCACCTCTCATCACAGCATGGGACACTGTGACAAGGACTACCTTTGCTATGTGCAGGGCCCTACCTTTGGCCAGACAAGAGTATGCATGAGCATACTCAAAGTCTAAGAGCACTCTCAGTCTAAGAAACCACATCTGCCAATTTATGGTCTTCATATGTCCAGTGGTGAATTGGAAAAGCCTTTATGTCCCAGAAAAGGTAGACTCATGGTCTCATACTGCGATTTAGGGGCAAACTGTTTCATCCTTTCCCCACAAGCATTGGTTCTTTCCAAGAGGTAAGGTGCTGTTAGGAGTGGTATGGTTGAATTCCACCTGTACAAGCACTGAAGTCCATAGAGACACATCTGCACTGGAATAGCAGCAATTACAGGCAGCAGTTTTAGGATCTGGAAGAAAGAAGCAATAATACAACTGGATCATAATCCATTGCCTCTTTCTGTCCATCACCGAGCATCTCTCTTTGAGACAAAAAGGATGAAGAAAGTTACTATCCAATTATTTTCTCATAGAAACTGAACTACCCTGGGACTTTGTGTAAGTGTATACACACCCAATACAAGTTTCTATTTTAACACTGAAGTCATAGTACTGTCTTTGTGAGCAGAATATTTAAAGCAGTTATCACCAAGCATTCTGCAAATATGCAGAAGCAGCTGAGCCACAAGACCTGCAGGATCTGTTAGGATTCTTTGAGAGGCCTCACAGAACTGATGATGAAAAACCAAAAAGGAAGGTAAACATATGTACAGGCAAAGATAAACAGGAGTAAATGCTCACGTAAAGAGATTTGCTGTGATGAGACTGTTGGGCTGTGCATCACAGAGAGAGTGACTGGCATTGGAATGGGCTGCCCAGGGAGGTGGTGGAGTCACTGTCCCTGGAGGTGTTGAAGCCAAGCCTGGCTGGGGCACTTAGTGCCATGGTCTGGTTGATTGGCTAGGGCTGGGTGCTAGGTTGGGCTGGATGAGCTTGGAGGTCTCTTCCAACCTGCTTGATTCTGTGATTACATGACTTGTAAGAGAGCATCAGGTGATGCTTGTTGGTGCCTGGATTCCCATTTGCTGGGTGACTCTTTCCATTCCTCCTATTTATTATCTGAGGTAGTGAACAAGTCATTAAGGTAGCACAAAGCCTTTTAAAATCAGATACTCCCTTGAGCAGTTCTGTTCAGGGACAATAATAATATCCAGTGGAGACTCTAAGGCAGAAGGTGTTAGCTAGTTACAGGAAAAATAACCCAATGTGTACCTTCTCACGTGCTGCTTTGAGAATAGGTGTTCTTAACCCAACTGATTAAAATGTGATCTGCCCCATAGTGTGACACAGGGAGTTCAAAGTACACAGTTATACAGTCACTGAGTCATGGAATGGTCTGTCCTGGAAGAGACCTCCAAAAGTCATCTGGTCCAACCCTCTCTGCAGTCACCTGGGGCATCCTCATCCAGATCAGGTTGCCCAGAGCCCTGTCAAGCCTCACCTTAGGTATCTCCAGGGATAGGGCCCCAACCACCTCCCTGAGCAACCTGCTCTGGTGCTCAACCACCTTCATGGTAAGGAATTTGTTCCTAACATCCAATCTAAATCTACTCTCCTCTAGCTTAAAGTTATTGTCCCTCATCCTATCCCGACAGGCCTTTGTAAACAGCCTCTTTCTATCCATCTTGCAGGCCTTGTTCAGATATTGGAAGGCTGCACTTAGGTCTCCCCGAAGCCTCCTCTTCTCCAGGCTGAACATCCCCATCTCCCTCAGCCTGTCTTTGTAGCAGAGGTGCCCTTAGCCCCTGATCATTTTAATGGCCCTGCTCTGGATCTGCCCCATCAAGTCTGTGTCCTTTTGGTACTGAGAGCTCCAGACCTGGATGCAGTACTCCAGGTGAGGTCATAGAATTAAGCAGGTTGGAAGAGACCTCCAAGCTCATCCAGTCCAACCTAGCACCCAGACCTAGCCAGTCAACCAGACCATGGCACTAAGTGCCTCATCCAGTCTGATCTTTTAACACCTCCAGGGACAGTGACTCCACCACCTCCCTGGGCAGCCCATTCCAATGCCAATCACTCTCTCTGCCAACAACTTCCTCCTAACATCCAGCCTAGACCTGCCCTGGCACAACTTGAGACTGTGTCCCCTTCTTCTGTTGCTGCTTGCCTGGCAGCAGAGCCCAACCCCACCTGGCTACAGCCTCCCTGCAGGGGAGGTCTGCCCTGAGCCTCCTCTTCTGCAGGCTGCACACCCCCAGCTCCCTCAGCCTCTCCTCACAGGGCTGTGCTCCAGGCCTCTCCCCAACCTTGATGCCCTTCTCTGGACACCTTCCAGTACCTCAACATCTCTCTTGGAATGAGGAGCCCAGAACTGGACACAGCACCCAAGTTGTGTCCTGACCAGGTCCCAGTGAAGCACAGCAGAGTGACAGAATCCCCTGTCTGAATCTGCTGGCACCACTGCTTTTGATGCAGGCCAGATGGAGTTGCAGTGCAGGAATGAGATTTCAAACAGTCCATGAATGTTAAAATAATACATTTTAAAAACTAATCACCGTGGGGCTTACACTAATTTAAAGTTAACATATTACAGAATACTAAAGGTTTTGTACAACTGAAAGCTCCACCAAAAAAACCCACCCAAATCCAATGTCAGTTTTGCTAGCTGAGGTAGTCTTTCCCAAAGCAGTATTTTTTTTCCCCCCTTCCTTTTAGATTGGAACACTAAATTCAGAATCAATAATTCGTGAGGCTTACTTATGAATAGATCTGATTTATGAATGTTTTTACCCTGCATCAGAAATCAACTTTTCTTAAAAATCAAACTTCCCTTGAGAAAAATTGGCAGCACTGAAAACATTTCCTCTAATCCAGTCAAACCTTTCCATGTTCTTCAACAACTTTTGAGAATGGATTTTGTTTGTGCTAAACCACAATCCTGCCAGGAAGTTGTTGTATATAAGTTTGGTTGTTTTAAAGTGGTATTATATAGGAAAAATGCCAGTGATTTTCAGGAAAATCAAAATGTGAGTCTGCTGACTCAAAAAACCAACAAACCAAACCGAAACAAAAACCTCTCTGCATTTCTACAATGGAATATGAAGCAAATTGATTACCTATAGAATGCCTGCCTTTTAGACACATTATTTCCTTTCCATAAGAAGCTCTTTTTCTGCCCTTCTCGTGTCAGGGAATCTCAGCTTCCAGTCAGCAGGGGGGAGCCAGCATGGAGATGATCATTTCACTCAGACTTACATATCTCGAAGTCGTAGAATCAACCAGGTTGGAAGAGAGCTCCAAGCTCATCCAGTCCAACCTAGCACCCAGCCCTAGCCAGTCAACCAGACCATGGCACTAAGTGCCCCAGCCAGGCTTGGCTTCAACACCTCCAGGGACGGTGACTCCACCACCTCCCTGGGCAGCCCATTCCAATGCCAATCACTCTCTCTGCCAACAACTTCCTCCTAACATCCAGCCTAGACCTGCCCTGGCACAACTTGAGACTGTGTCCCCTTGTTCTGTTGCTGGTTGCCTGGCAGAAGAGTCCAACCCCACCTGGCTACAGCCTCCCTGCAGGGAGTTGTAGACAACAATGAGCTCTGCCCTGAGCCTCCTCTTCTCCAGGCAACCAGGCTGAAGCATCTCTTAATGCAACGTTGCACTGCCCCTTTCACTGATTACTACAAAGTGGCCCAGCTGCATGCTGCTAACAGAGTACTGCCAGGTCACACAAGCAGATAACCTGGGTCACCGCTCAGGAATTTGTTGCACAGAACTTTCCTCTTGGAGGGGAAACTAAATCTCTGCTGAGGTAAACTGAAGTTGGATTTGCTTGCTTTGTGCCTGACTTCTGGAGAGTTCACCAGAAAACTTCCGAGGCTTGGTGTGTACCAGCAGGAGGGGAAATAAAGAAATAAATACGTAAGTGGAGAGAAAAACTTTTTCATGTAATTAAAAAACCACCCAAACCCTTGAATTCTGAAATGCTTAATTAAACAGTTCTAGAGAGAAATGGCTGGAGGCTGCATTTGGCATGGAAAATACATTGAAGAAACCTTTCTAAAGGACTGAATGAAAATGTGTTTTGATTTGATTAAGTTAGAAGTTTTCTAGGGGAAAAAAAACATCCCACATCCTTCAAAGCAGTTAACTCTAAGTTCTGACAGGACAATTAATGTCGGGGAAAATGAACAGATTAAAATCTTTCTAACATGAGCATAATTTGGCCTGAAAAAAAATAAAGGCCAGGTTTGGCTTTTGCAAGCATCAGTTTTCTAGTAGAGTCTACCCAATACTCTTCTTATCTGTCCTAATTAACTCATCTCATCAGTGGTTAGTCTTTTGGTTTTAGAGTTGTCTGTAGAGTTGGCCCAAGTGGACAAGAAGCTCAGTATGAGCTGCCAGTGAGCTCTGGCAGCCCAGAAAGGCAACCAGATCCTGGGCTGCAGCAAGAGCAGTGTGGGCAGCAGAGCGAGGGAAGTGATCCTCCCTCTCTACAACATGCTGGTGAGACCCCACCTGGAGTACTGTGTCCAGTGCTGGAGCCCCTGGTACAAGAGGGATATGGAGGTGCTAGAAGGTGTCCAGAGAAGGGCCACGAGGATGAGCAGAGGGCTGGAGCTGCTCTGCTGTGAGGAGAGATTAAGAGAGTTGGGGCTGTGCAGTCTGGAGAGGAGAAGGCTCTGAGGTGACCTTATTGTGGCCTTCCAGGATCTTAAGGTGACCTACAAGAAAGCTGGGGAGGGACTTTTTAGGCTGTCGGGGAGTGATAGGACTGGGGTGAAGGGAGCAAAGCTGGAGGTGGGGAGAGTCAGACTGGATGTTAGGAAGAAATTCTTCAGCATGAGAGTGGTGAGAGCCTGGAAGAAGTTGCCCAGGGAGGTGGTGGAAGCCTCATCCTTGAAGGTGTTTCAGGCCAGGCTGGATGAGGCTGTGGCCTGCCTGATCTAGTATGAGGTGTCTCTGGCCATGGCAGAAGGATTGGAGCAGGATGATCCTTGTGGTCCCCTCCAACCCTGACTGATTCTATGATTCTAAGAGCCAGGTGTTGCTCCCAGAGTGTGAAAAAGCAGCAGAGCCTGCGGGCTGTTGCTTTCTGTGTGCACCTGTCTTTAGCTTTTGACTGGGATTAGAGTTTTGGGCCAATCTAATAATATCAATGTTTTCCTTAAAGACTCAGCTCTTGAAATCAGGTGATTGCTTGAGAATCTTGGTTTCTTACAAACAAACAATGGCTCATCTTGGAAAGAGAGAATTAAAACAGGTGGTAAAAGAATCAGGCTGAAGCATGTGGACATTTTATGCTCTTAAGTACAGGAAAGCAAATCAAGTTCATAATCTGACCCTCTCTGTTCATTTGATAGGTGATGACTCAAACCTGAAGCAAATTTTCCTTCTAAGACCAAATGTTTTGGAATGTCAGTGGGGACAATCTGAAGATGAGCTTTACCATTTCAGCCCCCAGCCATCTCCTCTGTGCTGCTACTCAGTTGAATGTTTCAGCTTTGGCAGTTAATATTGACCTAATATACTTTTTTTTTTCACAGCCACTTTGTTTAAAACTGTTTAAAAGGCTTTGAAACAAACTTTTGACATGTTATTGCTCGAGAAATATACATGGGAACCTAAGAGAGGAACTTCTGATCCTTGTGAGTAGGAAAGCCTCTAATGAGTCTTGCTTCTCAGAAAACACCTCTGCAATGAAAAGGAACATTACTCAAAAGTGCATAAAGGCTCTCTGCTGAGAAGCAAACCAGGATAGTTCTCTTGTACCCATTTCACAGTACCTACTACATCCTAGCAATACTGACCCACCCCTGCCACAGTGTCCAGATGGCTTTGCTTTTGAGATCAGTTCAGGGACTCACCTTGGGCAACATCTGACCAACACTTTGAAAGACTGGTTCCAGTTCTTCAACCTGATTTAAAGCCATGAGCATCTGGAGCACATCTGCTGTATTCAGTGGGCTTTGCAGTAAGTCTTTGAGCCGTTGAAGCTGAGTCAGGGGAGCAGAGGCAAAGGGGCTAACTGTGGTCCCCACTCAGGATACCTGCAGGGGAGAAAGAAAAAGGGTTTTGTGTTCTGAGTTTAAAGTCTTTTATCCAAAACCTGTTTCCAAATGACAACACTCACAATAGCAGCCCTAAGGGAAGCTGCCTACAGTGTTCTCCAGCTTTGAAAAATATAGAATCACAGAAGGTTTAGGTTGGAAGGGACTTCAAGGATCAGCCAGTTCCAACCCCTGCCATAGGCAGGGACACCTCCCACTAGAACAGGTCTCTCAAGGCCTCATCCAACCTGGCCTTGAACACCTCCAGGGAGGGAGCAGCCACAACCTCCCTGGGCAACCTGTGCCAGTGTCTCACCACCCCCATGTAATGTCAGACTGATTCGCCAGAGAAGCAGTGCAGGAATCTTGGTTCTGGAGGCTAACATGTCTTGAGTAGCAGGTGCCACTTGTGCCAACAGTGTCTGGGAATTCCCTTTAGTCAAGAAAAACTGCAATCCACAGCCAAGCTACAGACCTCATGTAAGGGTGCATTCTTTCTCCTAATACATCCAACCACCTCCATCATCTCCAGTTGCCCTTCCTGCTACGACATGATGAGAGGATGCCTTGAAACAGGGCAGAGCTGTGGGGAACAGGCGATGTAGGCTGCCAAAGCAGAGATAAGGGTAATTTCTCATCTGCCCTAGGAGTCCAGTGTCTAAAGCAGTTATCCATGCTCCTTTTTTGTGTGATAGTACAGGAGCCTGCCGGCCATCAGTGATATCCAGATCTGTATAGGCACCTATCACAATGGAAAGTCATCCCTGGCAGTGATGCTGTGTGGCTGGGATTTGATTTGTCACAGGCAACAGCAACTACAAGGAGGACCTAGAGGCTTCCTGTGCCATTGCATTGCCCCAGCCACATTGTGGAAGAAGATGTAGCTGTGATCTGTGTTAGATAGTATTGTCCTGCTCTGTCGGGGGAGTTGGACTCGATGATCTCCTTGGGTCCCTTCCAATCCCTAACATCCTGTGGTCCTCTGTGATCCTGTGAATGGTCTCCCTTTTTCCCGGGCATAAACGCAGCAGCAGTGTCCTCTTGTCCTGTTTTGGTGCAAAAAGCCTGAGAGAAGTGTGAAATCTAAGCCTAACAACAATCTGCAAACCTGATGCAGAGCTTGAACACTGCATTCAGTAGCAATCCTAGGAACAACTGAAAGAAGCAACTTTCTCCAAAACAAGAGGGCATTCAGGAATGGGACCTGATTGGCAGAGCCTGGGATCATGTGCTGCAGTACTGCAAGCAGGGGACCACCAAAATACATAGAATCACAGAATGGTTTAGGTTGGAAGGGACCTCAAAGCTCAGCCAGTTCCAACCCCCCAACACAGGCAGGGACACCTCCCACTAGAACAGGTCTCTCAAGGCCTCATCCAACCTGGCCTTGAACACCTCCAGGGAAGGAGCAGCCACAACCTCCCTGGGTAACCTGTGCCAGTGTCTCACCATCCTCACTGCAAACAACTTCTTCCTAACATCCAGTTTCAGTCTCCTCTCTGCCAGTTCAAACCCATTCCTCCTCCTCCTGTCATTCCCAGACCTTGTCAATAGTCCCTCCCCAGTCCTCCTGGAGCCCCTTCAGATACTGGAAGGCCACTCCAAGGTCTCCTGGAAGCCTTCTCTTCTCCAGGCTGCAGAGCCCCAACTCTTGTAGCCTGTCCTTATGGCCGAGCTGCTGCAGCCCTCTGAGCATCTTGGTGACCTCCTCTGGACTGGCTCCAACAGTTCCATTCCATGTTCCTCCTCTGTTGGGGGCTCTAGCCTCTAGAACTACACACAGGACTCCAGATGGAGTCTGAGGAGAGAGAGCAAAGGGGCAGAATCCCCTCCCTTGCCCTGCTGGCCACACTGCTCTTGCTGCAGCGCAGTACAGGGTTGCTGTCTGGGCTGCACTCGCACATCGCCAGCTCATGTGGAGCTTTTCATCAACCAAGGCCTCCCTAGGCAGTACAAAGCAGCCTTCTCCTTGTTTTTATCTAGGCCTCAAGAGGTGTCTCTTCGTCACAGAAGAAACCTGTGGGCAGATTATGAGGGGTAGCTTTATTTCCTGAAGGAAACAAAAGCCACGTGCTAGAACACAGTGAAAATGTATGTCAAGATTAACCTCCTGCAAGTGTTAATTCTGCTTTGACAAGGGTGGGCAACTATGTTGTCTGGGTTTCACTGAAACATAGCAAGAAAATGGCCATTAGTGCAGAAGTTACCTGTGATCAGCTCCCAACCCAGGGCAGACTTATGGACTGGGAAGGAACAGCTGCTTGGAACGTGCAAGTGTTAGTTATTATGCTAGTGCATCACAACTAGCTTTAAAGTTAAGCAAATTGGGCAGATCATCATAGAATGGCTTGAGTGGGAAGGGACGTTAAGGGCTGCCCACTGTCTAGCTGCCTGTCACCCGTGGGGCCACTTCCCACGAGGGTTTGATCAGCTTGCTCAAAGTCTTACCCACTTCCAGGGATGTGACATCCACGTCTTTGGGCAACCTGCTCCAGTGTCTCACTAGACTCATAGGAAAGAATTACTTCCTCATGCCTAATCTAAGTCCGTCCTGCTCTAGTTTAAAACCATTGTCCTGTCACCACAGGCCCTTAAATGTCGTCCCTCTCCAGCTGTCCTGCAGGCTCCCCCTCAGGTATTGAAAGGCTTCTACAAGGTCTCCCCAGTGCTTTCTTTTCTCCAGCATGAACAGCCCCAGCTCCCTCAGCCTGTCTTCAGAGGACCCTGGTCATCTTTGTGGCCCTCCTCTGCAGCATCTGTGACAAATGCATGTGCTTCTTGTGCTGGGGGCTCCAAAGCTGGATGCGGCACTCCAGGAGGGGTCTAGCAGGAGCAGAGCAGAGGGGAGAATTGCTGCCTTTTCAGCTGACAGTGTTATAGATGGATAACTAGGTGAGTCTTCTGGGGTTTTACTGCTATATTCTCTCCTCTTTCCTCTTGTGTCGCTCCCTGGAGCTGCACCAGTAAAACTGGTGGCAAGTCATGCTTTCAGAGCATGCCTGGCACAGAGCTGATGAGGCCTCATTGATTTCAGATGGGGCAAGCCAGAGAACCAGGTATTATGCCCTGGGACACAGGGAGAATGTGTGAGAAAAGGGGAGCGAGCTGTCAGAAAGGGAAGCTTGGGACTCCTAGGACAAGACGTGTGTCATCAGGATTCTGCAGTGTGCCAGAGCACCGACCCCACAGACACTCTCGTGGCTATGAACAGAGATGCTTTCCTCCCAAAACGTGTTCTGCTTTGTTCTGCCTGCCTACCTGACAGCTGGCTGAGCTGTCTTGAAAGTTGAGAGCTTTGCAATTCCTCCCCACCTCTTTTCCCCTTCCCCCAGTCCCACCCTTCCTGCTACTGCTCTCTTTATCTTTCTACCCTGAAAACATTAACAATGATAAATAAACTTTTAGATTTGTTTTCCCTTATACCTGAATAACCTCTTGTGTGCAGGATGTATTCTGCTTTAGGGCACAATCTGTTGCAGCACAGTTGTAACTGTTGCTAAGGCACCTATTGGCATTGTATGTGCCTCAGCAGCAAGGCATTCTGTCGTGTTCCTCATCTGTGAACCCGGTGATTTACTGATAATGCTAAACTTGTTTGAAAGTTAGAGAGCCTGTAAGTCAAATGTGTTAAAAGGCAGAGAGGGAGATTCCTGCTCCTCAACTTTTTATTGTTTGCATGTCAGAATTGCCAAGCTTTTCAGCTGCCATTGGAGGAGCTCAGGGTATGGCAAGCATGCTTGAAGCCTCACAGTGATATCAAAAAGAGGCTTTTTAAGATGCTCATTACATGCAACAGAGAATCAGGGCAGCAGAAATGACAATACAGAACCTATCTCACATCAAGTAACCACGGACCTGAGCCTCAAAGGGATGTTGGGCATGTTTCACATTACCTTTTCTTCAAGACAGAGTAATTGATTTGTACTCCCATGCTCTCTGTTGCTTTTCTATTAAAACCAATTTGAATGGATATTTTTTTATTACCTTTCCTATATGATGTTCTTGTATGGTAAGAGATTATCTCTGCCCTCAAGTGCTTTGCTGCCTGATCAGCTCAGCCAGACAAAATAAGTTTTACAAGCACTGTTTTACAAATAGGGAAGCAGGATGTGGAGACATTTCTGCAAGATCCCAGCAGAGAGGATTCTTAGGTATCACAAAGGAAGCTGCAAATTCTGACCACCTACCCAAATACAGCTATTAGACAAAGAGAGAGACATCAAAGCTTTCCAGTTCTTCCTCTCCCACTCCCTATTACAGAATGATTTGGCTTTTACTGTCACTGTGGTATTCAGCTCTCCTTCAACACAGTAAGACACTGTCTAGCTTCATTTCTCAAGTGGTAAAAGTAAATTAGGGTCTCTCTATTACTTGGTGTTAGTCCAATGTGGTGAGATGTTAGTCCAGTGGGGAGATGTTAGTCCAGTGTGGTGAGACACTAGAACAGGTTGCCCAGGGAAGTTATGGGCACCCCCTCCCTGGCAGTGTTCATGGCCAGGTTGTACAGGGCCTTGAGCAACCTGGTCTAGTGGCAAATGTCCCTACCCATCCCGTAGCAGTAGGGCTTGGATCTAGATGATCCCTCCTGACCCATACCATTCTGTGAATTCACATCTTGTCCTAAACTGACCAGTGTCAGAGGTTATTCAGTAGTGAAGCAACTAAAATACAGACCCAGCTGACTAGGATGCTCTCAGCCCCAGAAACTCTACTGACAGTATGTCTATTTCTGTGCAGTGTTGCCATGAGCCATCTGCTTGACATCTCTAGACTATCAAAAACGTAGGCACTGAGAAAAAGAGTAAAGATGAGATAAGGACTTAGTGGCAAAAGTAGGAACCAACGTCTCGTTGTCTTACAGTTAGCTCCAAACCCACTACTCCTGCTTTGCTCACTTACTGTAGGTCTGTGCAGATCTGTGATACCCTGTGCAGCTTTACTAACTCTGCCTCAGACAGATGAGAAAAGTTGACAATACCCTGCATAAAAAATCACTTTTAGACTTTAAATCTATTATATATATATATATGTATGTTAAACAAGCTCCAGACACCCTGATAAACACTGAAGCTCCTCTTCAGCCTTCTGGCTTCTGTCTTCTTTGAGTGATGAGAGCCAGCCAGCCAGCATGAATCAAACATTCACGGCTGCAAAATTCTCTCCCATCTGTTGTAAATCCAGAGCAAGCATGAACAACTGAGAGGTGAAGCAATTTTTCAACCTCCTCAGCAATCTCATAAATTATCTGCAGCTAAATTACCTAGAAAGGAGAGCAGAATCCCCCAGCCTTAGGTAACAATTACACTGTGTGAACTTTGAGAAACCTCTTGCCAGCACTCAAAATTAGGAGCTTAATACACAAATGAATAGTGAAGACACAGTGACAGCAGTGTGCAGAAAACGCTTTTGCAGCCCACCCAGGTGTTGTGCTTAGTTGTTTCAGCATGGGGAAGTGTTGTAATTGGATTCAGTGAAGAGAAAGAAGTGTAGGCTGGCATTGCCTGTCTCTGAAACACGGATCAGCATACATTGGTTTCCCTGCCCATGACAAGCAAGCGAATGCTCAGGTCAGCTGAGTAGCAGCAGGTGCTTCACTTAGTCGTGAGTGCAAGAGGGCAGTTGTCTGTCCTCTGAGCTGTTCTCGATCTCAGAGTGAGATTTTAGATCTTAGTGTCATTGAAAATAGAAGGAGTCCCTGACAGTATGTTTTTGAAAGTCTTTTCTCCCAGTTAAACAAAGCACTTTGGACCAAATGACTCAGACATGCTGCTTAAGCTTTATAGAATCATAGAACTGGTTTGATTGGAATCACAGAGTCACTGAATCACAGCAGGCTAAGGGCTGCAAAGGACCTTGAAAGATCATCCAGTCCAACTCCCCTGCCAGAGCAGGATCACCTAGGCCAGACCACACAGGAACACATCCAGGTGGATCTTGAATATCTCCAGAGAGGGAGACTCCACAACACCCTTGGGCAGCCTGTGCCAGTGTTCTGTCACCCTCATGGGGAAAAAATTCCTTCTCATGTTTCCATGAAACTTCCTCACCAGGTTGGGTGAGGCCTTCAGTGACCTGTTCTAGTGGGAGGTGTCCCTGCCTATGGCAGGGCGTTGGAACTGGATGATCTTTGAGGTCACTTGCAACCTAAACCATTCTCTGGTTTATGATTCTATGATGTCAGCATGGCATCAAATGTCCATAGGCTGGTTTAGGGGGCTGCCTTGGCTGTGTCTCCTCCCAGCTTCTTGTGAAGGAAACCAAACCCAGCCCTATGCTACCCAAATCCTGTTCCATCACTCTGAGTCCAAGACCAGACAGCTGCCAGATGTGCAGCCAAATCATACCTGAGCAACAGGTTGGTCTCGACTGATGCAGTTCACAAGGTCCAGTTTTTGTATTCAGTTCACAGCTCTCAGAACACTTGGTGAAGATAACTACAGTTATGCCAGTTTTACACAGAGGAAAAATGTACCAGGGAGGACCTCAGGAAGTCATCAGCAAGATTCTAGAACAGGATCACAGCCTCTTTGCATCGCCACGGTGCTCTGCCGCTGTTTCTTTTCCTGTTCTCTAAGGGCTTCCTGTGGAGGCAGCTGAGGCAATCTGCAGCTCATGTGCAGACAGTCGTAGACACTATCAATAAACTCAGGACTTTCGGGCTGCCTGCAACCACCAAGAAATAATAGTATTCAAGCAATTCATGGAACCAGAATCATAGGAGCATAGAATCGAGCAGGTTAGAAGAGACCTCCAAGCACATCCAGTCCAACCCAGCACCCACTAGACCATGGCACTAAGTGCCCAATCCAGGCTTTGTTTCAACACCTCCAGGAACGGCGACTCGAGCACCTCCCTGGGCAGCCCATTCCAATGCCAATCACTCTCTCCGCCAACAACTTCCTCCTAATTGTGCTTTTCTCTTTAAAAACATCCCTGTCTTCTGTATTATTCCAGAATTACCTCATCTCCCGATACCTGCCATCCCTCCACTCCATCACAACCCCTTCTACTCTCTTTTTTCTTAGCATTTCTGTTTTTCCCCCCTCCCAAGAAGTGCAGGTCTCACATAGGTATCCCTGTTGTGTTCTCCTGAGTACTTAATAGCAGCCTACTAATCTCCTCTGGATCTTTGATTTAATGCTTCCCCAAATCACACTGCTCTATGTTGTTGGTTTATTTTCTGCTACAGCACACAGCCAGCATGTAGCAACTTCACTATTCATCCCAAATTTCTTTCAGCATTCATTTTCCCCCTCCTCAAGCCTTTGCCTGCCAGGTCTTAATTCTGCTCGTGATTATTAAACACAGGCGAAGCAAAGGGTAATTTGGGCCTTGTTTCTTAAAAATGCATCTCTTCTGGTAACCACAGCAAATTGTTTTGGATTTCTCTCTATGAATTATTCACGAGACTCAATTTAGCCTGACTATTAATTCTAACCTCTGCAGAGTCAGAATAAGCAATCTCATTGCTTAAAATTAGCACCTGACCATTCTTCTCTACGACTAATGACCTGTCAGATATCTGGGTCTAACAGTCATCAGGAAGCTGGGAAGAGCTTAATTGCTTTTAATTTAATAAACCCATGATTGAACTAATGTTGAAAAGCTGTCAGTGCTTTGCTCCCAATTAATAAGAAAGTAAAGTAGTAATACATCTGGAGTGACAGAGCAGCAATCAAAATACTTTCTCATATGGGGACAGTTTTGCATCTGCTGTTTCCTACACCTCTGCCTCACACTGTCACTTGTCATCTTGGAGGAAAAAACAGAACTCTGCCACCCTCACTTCTGTACAATTTGCTGGAAGAACATTTCTTATTACTTTTGACTTTTCTATGCATAATACCTGGTGTGAAGGCAGTTGTCCTACTGCCCAAACCTAAGTCTGAAGGACTCAGATGTACAGAGAAATGATATTTTGGCCCTTTGATACTCAGGAGTTCTTTAAACTATGTCCAGCATTAATTCCTCCACTTCATCTGCCCTAGCCTTTAAATTAGCTCAAACTGATACCTCAGCTTTATGAGGTGGATAAGTTCACTGAGCGGTCTCACAAGCATCTGGAGAAGAACGACGGAACAAACGATTGCTGTACAGTGCTTGTGTGCACTGGGAGAACAGGAGATCTACCATCTGGCTTTGCTGCCAAAGCCACTGTATTATCCCACTACTGCCTTGGAGGTCATGGTAACCTGCAAAGTTTACAGCCAATCCAAGGCCTGGAACCCAGGAATGAAACTTGTTGCAGGAAATGGCACCATCCAGGACTGAAACAAAGCAGGGAACACTTTTTCCTAACAGTGATTTTAACTTAATTCCTTTTTGGAGTTTACAGTCTATTTTTCTCATCCTAAATTCATGTAACGTATAAAATGGTGCATGCCCTTTCACAACAAAGAGAGCAAATCGTTCAATAACCCAGGGAAAAGGCTTCAATAAATATAATGTCAGAAATATTAGCACTGGATGAAGCCACCACTGATGTTAGGCTTTGTGGCTGCAGATGAACAAATATGGCGAAGTGCTGTCCTTATCCTGAAGAACTGGAACTTTCTCACCGTAAGGGTCATGGAGCACTGGCACAGGCTGCCCAGGGGGATTATGGAGTCTCCTTCTCTGGAGGCTTTCAAGGCCTCTCTGGATGTGTTCCTGTGTGACCTGAGCTAGACTGTATGGTCCTGCTGTGGCATTGGGGGTTGGACTCGATGATCTCTTTGGGTCCCTTCCAACCCCTGTGATCCTGTGATCTGATATGCTGAGAAAGTCTATCTCTTTAATTAAAAAGAAAAGGAGGCTGGCAACCAGCTGCTAATGGTCATGGAGCTCCTAGTTTTCCAGTCCAGCATCCATGGCAAAACATTTTGGCAATGTTTGTGTGAAATTCATAAAATCATAGAATCACAGAATGGTTTAGGTTGGAAGGATGTCAAGGATCATCCAGTTCCAACCCCCCAACATAGGCAGGGACACCTCCACTAGAACAGGTCGCTCAAGGCCTCATCCAACCTGGCCTTGAAGACCTCCAGGGAGGGAGCAGCCACAACCTCCCTGGGCAACCTGTGCCAGTGGTTTACTATCCTCACTGGAAAGAACTTCTTCCTCACATCTAGTTTAAATCTCCCCTCTGCCAGTTTAAACCCATTCCTGTCTTTACAAGACCTTGTCAGTAGTCCCTCCCCAGCCTTCCTGTAGGTCCCCTTCAGATCCTGGAAGGCCACTCCAAGGTCTCCTGGAAGCCTTCTCTTCTCCAGGCTGCAGAGCCCCAAGTCTCTCAACCTGTGCTCAGAGCACAGCTGCTGCAGCCCTCTGAGCATCTTGGTGGCCTCCTCTGGACTTGCTCTAACAGTTCATGTCCTGCTTGTGTTCCACCAGTAACAGATTGCAAGGCTAAGAAATTCTTGATGTAAAAGTGATAAATGAAGAAGAAAAAAATGATATGATAGACCTACGGATTTCTAATTGCGTTCATCTGTGTATGTGTATAGACACCCATACAGCTTTCATGTAGCACATCACAGAATATAGGTTGCTGCTTATATCCTGATGTCTGTTCTCTGACTTTCACTCCCACAGCCATAAATGATACACTTTTGTGTATAATATAAACAGATGTGTGCATATAATATAAATTGCGTAAATACAGATGAACTGCTGCAGTTGTCATCTCATCTTTAGGCAGTTTAGCCTTTGAAGTCCTTCTTTATTACTTGGTTACTGTGATTTTCTGACTTTGATTGCTATAATAACATCAAAACACAGTGCAGCTTTTAAATATATTCACTTCAGCCTTTGTTCTTAAAAGAGACCAGTTATTTATTTCTGTCTTCTGAGGAATCTCACCATGCAAGTAAGGAGCCAAGTGTCAGGAGCGCTAAGAAATGACTGAGGTTTCATGTCCATGCAGGCTTCTACATAACAAACATGTGTGTGATATTTATTTTTATGTATACCTCCTCATGCAGGTTTCCACCTAAAACAAATACATCTGTGACACCCATTTTTATAGACACCTTTTCAGACACGTTTGTCTCTGCTTTGGAGAACACCAACCATTGAGTGTGTTTCTGTACATGCAGGTAATCAGTACAGACAGACAGACAGACATATGGCCACTGGGTCAACATTTAAAAGTCTAGGTCTTAGAGTCATAGAAGCAGTCAGGATTGGAAGGGACCACAAGGAGCATCCAGTTCCAACCCCCCTGCAATGGGCAGGGGCCCCTCACACTAGATCAGACTGTCCAGAGCCTCATCCAGCCTGGCCTTAAACACCTCCAGGAATGAGGCTTCCACCACCTCCTCACATCAATGTAAGAAAGAAGTTTTTGCCATTTCTGTGGCAACCTGTTCCAGGCTCTCACCACCCTCACGCTGAAGAACTTCTTCCTAACATCCAGTCTGACTCTCCCCATTTCCAGCTTTGTTCCATTCCCCCCACTCCTATCACTACCTGACAGCCTAAAAAGTCCCTCCCCAGGTTTTGGTAGGCCCCTTTAAGATACTGAAAGGCCACAATAAGATCACCTCAAAGCAAAAAAAAAAAGGACAATTATGTATTGTATTCTTTTTGGATTTATGGTAAATCTGAGGGTTTTTATTCATGGAGATGTTTGCACTGGGTGAAATATGCCCATTCAGTCATGCAAGCTCTACTAATGAGGGAATTTAAGACAATCTTTTGGATCTAAATGGACTGCTTGGGGTTGAAACATTTGAATATCTCTTCTATGTATCATGATAAAGTAATTTTGCTGATTAGTACCCCAAATTTCCAATTGTTATGATACTCATAATATCTTGGGGTGTTTTTTTTTTGCTTTTTTAGAGATGAGTTTTATAGGATCACAGTCCCCATTTATCTCCTGTCCTGGGTGCAGCATAACTAGAGAGAAAGTTGGTTGGTTTGGGTCTTTTTCCCTTTCACAAGAAGCTTGGAGGGGCCAAATTTGAGGGGGGCAGATTTAGACTGGATATTAGGAAGAAATTCTTTATAGTAAGGGTGGTCAAACAGTGGAACAGGTTGCCCAAGAAAGTCATGGATGCCCCCTCCCTGGAGGTGTTCAAGGCCAGATTGGATGAAGGATTGAGCAAGCAAGCCTAGCAGGTGGGTTGGAGCTAGATGATCTTAGAGATCCCTTCCCACCCAAACTATTCTGTGAACCATTCCATGAACCCAGGAAAAAAAACTTCTTTCTTACACTGATGTGGATATAACTTGATAAAACCTAAGTCTTCTCTTCAACAAGATACCAGGGACCAAGGATATATCCTTTTATGTGAGAGATTAGAAATGTTTCTTGAGTGGTTTTTGTTCACAATTTTGAACACCCTTAGGAGATTCCTTCAAAAACATCTCTTCTGATTCACCGACTGAGGTCTTCCCCTTTCCTGAATTTCCTCAGTGAGTGACTTCTCTCATTCTCATTACAAAGTCATAAAGCCAGACTGAGTTCTTTTCAAGCCATGTAGGGTGACAATGCTGTAACTGGGATTGAAAGCCAGATGAGCAAGAAATGCAAAATGGTCCAAGGGAAAAAAGCATTTAAAATAACATCTTCGGTGTTGTGAGGAATCTCTTGCCACAATCTTATTTGCGAAAAGACTCAAGGAAAATGATGACAGAGATGAAATAAACCATGAAATCTTCCCTTATTTAACTTGCAGTTGAAAGTGGATCAAAATGTCATGTTGGAAATTACCATCATCTGTCAGTATCACTGCCTCAGAATGTAGTTTTGTACACAGCTCAGCAGAAAGTCCTCAAACCTCATAGGCAATTAAACCTTTGTTCTTATCAGTGGATATAAGACCCATGTAATATAAGCTCATCATATTTCATGGCATCAGGAGAAAAAATGCCAGGACAGGTTCAGGCTGGATGTTAGGAGGACGTTCTTGCCAGAGAGAGTGATTGACATTGGAATGGGCTGCCCAGGGAGGTGGTGGAGTCACCGTCCCTGGAGGTGTTGAAGCCAAGCCTGGATGAGGCACTTAGTGCCATGGTCTGGTTGATTGGCTAGGGCTGGGTGCTAGGTTGGACTGGATGAGCTTGGAGGTCTCTTCCAGCCTGGTTGAGAATATGATTCTATGAAAACATTTGTGTGGCTGAAACACTTGTCTGTTACTTGAAATGTTAAAACATTTAAAGATCTGTAATTGGATAAAAATAAAAGAAGTGTTGATTCTCTTGCAATAAGTAGTGACAACAGAAAATATACTGGAGGTGCTCTTCTGACATGGTGCTTTGGTATATAAATACAGAGGATGCTTATTACACATCTAAGTGATTACTTCTTCTCGCTTCAGAGACCTCAATGACTCCATCAAACAATGCTTTAACCTCAAGCTCCTAAATTTGTGAGGGGCAGATCTCAGGTACAAACTCAGCTTAAGAAATGTCCCAATAGCATGTCTGAAATGGATGTAGTTTATAAAGCTTGTGAAGGGTTGGCTTGTGACACTTCAGTCGTGTGGTTTGCTTGTGTTTGTTCTTTTTCCCGTGGAATATGGGTGTTTTATTTATTATTATGCACAAGTTGGAAACAGTTTTACAGATTATTTGGCTAAGCATCCCAAGAAAGTATAAGGATGGAACTCAGATTCCCAGTGATGGTAATTGTGCACATTTTGGGATCTGAGATGAATACTAATTGGACAACCTGTTTTTTCCCCCTATATTCCATCCTTGCCTCTAAAAACCATCTTAGCTTAGGTCAGTGGTCTTGAAACAATCTGCAGAAGTCCTGACTGATTTCAGCATTTTTTATCTTCCTCAGAATTATGCATAAATTTCTCCATCTCTCCTGTGAGACCCTCTCGAATAAATTGCATTAATTCTTGTATCAGCTGAAACTGTCTTGCTCTCGCTGAGCCACGTGCATCCAATTATGTGAAATGGGAAATGCTTGCAAATAGCACATTCTGGCACCAACTGCTTGAAAATCTTTGGGGGACGTTAGTTTGTCTTTAATAACAAGTCCCAAATTGTGCCTAGTGGGCCTCTTCTCTGAAAACAAAGAATCCCAACTGCTATTTAAAGAAAAAAAAAACAAACCCCAAACCCTCAAAACAAACCCCCAAATTATCTCATGGCTACTATCTGTCAAATGAGGAATAATTCCATACCTAGGATAAAAAAAGGATGAAGGCTAAAAGATACTTTTATTTCTTTCAGTACATAGAAGGGGGAAAAGCTACTCTAAATTTCTGTCTTTTCTTTCCCCAGCTTTATCATTACAGAATCACAGAATTTCTTAGATTGGAAAAGACCTTCAAGATCACCGAGTCCAATCATTAGTTTCACACTGACAAATCCTTGACTAAACCAAATCCTTCAGCACAACGTCTAATCAACTGGATCCTGGGCTGCATCAGGGGAAGTGTGGCCAGCAGGGCCAGGGAGGTGATTCTCCCCCTCTACTGTGCTCTGCTGAGACCCCACCTGGAGTACTGCATCCAATTCTGGAGCCCCCATTACAAGAGGGATGTGGAGGTGTTAGAGTGTGTCCAGAGAAGGGCCAGGAGGATGCTCAGAGGGCTGCAGCAGCTCTGCTGTGAGCACAGACTGAAAGAGTTGGGGCTGTGCAGGCTGCAGAAGAGGAGGCTCCCAGGTGACCTTTTTGTGACCTTTCAAGTGTGTGTCTGAAGGGGGCTACAAAAAAGCTGGGGAGGGACTTTTGAGGCTGTCAGGGAGTGCCAGGACTGGGGGGCATGGAGCAAAACCGGAGGTGGGGAGAGTCAGGCTGGAGGTGAGGAGGAAGTTGTTGAGCAGGAGAGTGGTGAGAGGCTGGAATGGGCTGCCCAGGGAGGTGGTTGAGGCCCCATGGCTGGAGGTGTTTAAGGCCAGGCTGGCTGAGGCTGTGTGCAGCCTGCTCTAGGGTAGGGTGTCCCTGGGCATGGCAGGGGGTTGAAACTGGCTGATCCTTGTGGTCCCTTCCACCTGACTGATTCTATGATTCTATTTCTAAACCTACACCTCTTGAGGATGAGAAAAAGTAGCTGTTGGTCCTTCTTACTTCCACGTGCACTGCAGAGAACTAAGGGTGATCTAATATGGAGCAGAACTGTTTCATCCTCTCCAGCTGGAAAGCAGACATGAATGAACATTTTCCCCCTATTAAGCAGCATCAAAGACATTGACTACCAGGAGAAGGTAGGGCTTTCAGGTCCTGCTCCTCCACGGAGTGAGAGGAACTGCTGGCCTCATTAAGCTCTGCGCTCTTAAAGAGAGAACTTCTGAGAGGTTAAGGAGACAAAGCAATAAGCACAGGTCAGTATAACAGGAGGGGGAAAAGCAGGAGCTATGTATTGGGTAGCAAAATCTTTTATAATGAGGTCATAGCTACAGTTTACCATCCGAAGGGAATATATCTCCATGGGAACTCCGATTCCCTGCGTTCCCTTTTCCACTATCATTTTATCCATTTGTGTAATTTCTGATCTAGAAAACAAATGTCAGGAACCAGAATGATTTGCTTTATTTGTACACAAGCCAGTGCCAATCAATACCAGAAGTATTCCCAGTGCCCTGTCAATGCACTTCAACCCTACCTTGTTGAGAGTCCCTCCTAATTGACTCCAGTGAAGCAAATCCAATTTCCACACTCCCAGTCCTTGTACACGTATGCTAAGGCAGCTAAATTTAAACTATTTCTGCTCGGTTTTGTGGTGTCTACCCTGACACACATGACAGAATGAGATCACCTGAATTTGCTTCATATCTTATTTTTAAGACCATTTAATTGGAATGATTTTCTGCCAGTGTTTTCTGGGTGATATTAAAGTGATATCCTAGAGGAAAAAAAACCAAATACATTATTCTACCCCATCATTGACTCTCTCTGAAACCACCTTCTTCACTTTTACTGCCGGATCTGATTTATGTCTGAGACATAAGTGTCAATAACTTGTTTTTGATGGGCAAAATACTGCCAGAAAAAATGGATATAGTTGAATATTAGGCTATAAAGTGGGGTATGAAGTATAATTCAGATGGGCTTCATGACACTTGTCCCTCATATGACACACATTCTTTTCATTTCCAATTTCACTGGAACAAGGAGAAAAAACTGTTTCCAATCTGTCCCACCTCATAAAAATAGACCTGTGTTTAATTCTTCAGGACCTGAAATTATCCTTTAGATGTTGTCAACCAATCATCCAAGGAAAACGTTCATGGACAAAGTAATAGAGAAATCTTCTAGGTATAGAGAAGGCTCAAATATTTCTGTGGCTTCAGTTTCAATGACAACACTTAAAAATATTAGGGGAGAGCTAAATGCATGGATAGTAGTGAGAGCATCTGGTGTAGACTCTGATTTTTTTCAGTAAACAGTGTAGCTTGGTCCATATATTGCTGACATTTATGCATATAAATGAGTTCTCAGAAGGAAATAGCTAATAATAATCCTTCTTTATAGCCAGTAGAGGAACTGCATACTCTGAATGAGCATCAGCATCTGACTTGGCTGTATGTGATTATAAGATTAAAAGAATAACCTGTGTTGGGAATGGATGCCTTGTTATGTGTTTGTTCTTGTCTGGTGACCAGCATCATGAAAGCTTTGATGTAACCTGGCTTGGGTTTATCTCCTGTTTCCACAGCAGGGACAGGAAATCAGGAAAAAAGAGAGCAGCAGTCACAGAGTCACAGGATGGTAGAATTGGAAGGGATCTCTGGAGATCACCTAGTCTGACTCCCCTGCTAAAGCAAATTCACCTAAAGTAGGTTGCACAGAATTGCACCTAGGCAGATTCTTAATATCTCCAGAGAAGGAAACACCACAGCCCCTCTGGACAGCCTTTGCCACTGCTCTGTCACTCTCAAAAGAGAAGTTTTTCCTTATGTTTAGGTGGAACTCCCTGTGTGTTATTTGTGCCCATTGCCCCTTCCTCCTATCACTGGGTACCACTGAAAAGAAGTCTAGCCCCATCCTACTGACCCCTGCCCTTTAGCTATTGATAAGCCTCTTTTCTCCAGTATGCAAGGGCCAGGCATGGTTCAGGTAGTAGTCTTCTAAGTGAGTTCTGGACAGTTTCCTAGAAAGTCTTCTAGTTATGTCCAAGTAGACTTAGGATCACAGAACCACAGAATGGTTTAGGTTGGAAGGGACCTCAAAGCTCAGCCAATTCCAACCTCCCACCACAGGCAGGGACACCTCCCACTGGAACAGGTCACTCAAGGCCTCATCCGACCTGGCCTTGAACACTGCCAGGGAGGTGATCTTTGATCACATTGGGTGCTTCTCTGCTCCACAACCTCCCTGCGCAACCTGTGCCAGGGTCTCACCACCTTTACTGCAAACAACTTTGCAGTCTAGATCTCCCCTCTGACAGTTCAAACCCATTCCTCCTCGTCCTGTCATTCCCAGACCTTGTCAATAGTCGCTCCCCAGCCCTCCCGTAGCCCCCTGCAGATCCTGCAAGGCCACTCCGAGGTCTCCTGGAAGCCTTCTCTTCTCCAGGCTGCCTGTCCTCAGAGCAGAGCTGCTGCAGCCCTCTGAGCCTCTTGGTGGCCTCCTCTGGACTGGCTCCAACACTTCCATGTCCTTCTTGTGCTGGGGGCTGCAGAACTGCACCCAGGACTGCAGGTGGGGTCTGAGGAGAGCAGAGCCAAGGGGCAGAATCCCCTCCCTTGCCCTGCTGCCCACACTGCTCTTGCTGCAGCCCAGCACAGGGTTGCTGTCTGGGCTGCACTCACACTGCAGGCTCCTGTTGAGCTTTACATCACCCCAGCCCCCCAGGTCCTGCTCCTCAGGGCTGCTCTCAGCCATTCACTGGAAATAAATTAAACTTGAAATAAAGTATCTGAGTGCCAATGGCTCCATTCCTCGTCATGCTGGGGAGCACCTGTGCCAGACTGTCTTGCATTCCTCCTAGTTTTCATTCCTGAATATCAGAGTCATATCAAGGTGTGGTAGTTTGAGGGGTCCCAGATTCCCTTAAGCTGATCACAGAGA
Organism: Tricholaema leucomelas; assembly: GCA_013400475.1. NCBI lineage: Eukaryota > Metazoa > Chordata > Aves > Piciformes > Lybiidae > Tricholaema lacrymosa > Tricholaema leucomelas. The sequence continues at coordinate 216,965 of WAAF01016150.1, read as the reverse complement.
CCAAGTCCTGTCCCAGGGGACAGACCTGGTTGTCCCAGGACATTGTAACAGTGTTATTCTGTTGCACTGGCAGGTATCACAGCCTATAAGGCAGTGCCTGGCTGTCTCTTCTGCTCCCTGCCTTTCCTCCCTTCACTTCTCTCCAGGAAGGCTGCATCCCTACTTGCCCCATGGTCTGTGTGGGGGAGATGGCTCCTGGCTGGCAGGGAATTGTGAGCTGTGTCATGAGGCCTGCTGAGGCCTTGTAGGCCTAAGCTAGGGAGCAGTTTTGGCCTATGCTCAGGCCTGCTGGGGGTGGAAGGGGTGGAGGGATTGGAAACTGCAGAACCAGACAGGAGAGCTCTTCCCTGGGTGCTCAGCTAGTTGTAAAAGAGGCTGAATTAGTTAGAAATAAGCAAACAAGCAAAGAAACCACCACACTACTCTGCAAGACTTTGGGGTAGTGCCAGGACTGGGGGGAATGGAGCACAGCTGGAGGTGGGGAGAGTCAGGCTGGAGGTGAGGAGGAAGTTGTTGAGCAGGAGAGTGGTGAGAGGCTGGAATGGGTTGCCCAGGGAGGTGGTTGAGGCCCCATGGCTGGAGGTGTTTAAGGCCAGGCTGGCTGAGGCTGTGTGCAGCCTGCTCTAGGGTAGTGTGTCCCTGGGCATGGCAGGGGGTTGGAAGTGGCTGCTCCTTGTGGTCCCTTCCAGCCCTGACTGATTCTATGATTCTGAGTATGCATTCAAAATTGGGATAAAAAAGAGCCCCGCTGATGAAGAGAGGAATTGCTTGACTCAGGGCTGAAATGCATCAGTGGGCTTTATGGTTACAGTCTTGGCACTGCAGTTCTCAGACACTTGAATTCTGAGCGCAGCACAGCGAGTGGTGGTGGCATCACCTTTAGCAAGAGTTGAGAAAGGCCTGGAGCATTTCTGAGTCTCACTAAATTGCATCTAGTGCAACATAGGGTACCTCCATGCTTACCAGTACCTGCTTTCAGTGTCCCCACCTGATGTTAAGGAAGGACAATTATCATATACTTGACCTTCCTTTCTCCCAGCAGCTGCAGCTGAGAATTCAAAAGTATCACAGTCTCACAGTATCACCAAGGTTGGAAGAGACCTCACAGATCATCAAGTCCAACCCTTCACCACAGAGCTCAAGGCTAGACCATGGCACCAAGTGCCACGTCCAATCCTGCCTTGAACAGCTCCAGGGACGGCCACTCCACCACCTCCCTGGGCAGCCCATTCCAGTAGCCAATGACTCTCTCAGTGCAGAACTTTCTCCTCACCTCGAGCCTAAACTTGCCCTGGTGCAGCCTGAGGCTGTGCCCTCTCATTCTGGCGCTGGCCACCTGAGAGAAGAGAGCAACCTCCTCCTGGCCACAACCACCCCTCAGGTAGTTGTAGACAGCAATAAGGTCACCCCTGAGCCTCCTCTTCTCCAGGCTAAACAATCCCAACTCCCTCAGCCTCTCCTCGTAGGGCTGTGCTCGAGGCCTCTCCCCAGCCTCGTTGCCCTTCTCTGGACACATTCAAGCATCTCAATGTCCCTCTTAAACTGGGGGGCCCAGAACTGAACACAGTACTCAAGGTGTGGTCTAACCAGTGCAGAGTACAGGGGCAGAATGACCTCCCTGCTCCTGCTGGCCACACCATTCCTGATGCAGGCCAGGATGCCACTGGCTCTCTTGGCCACCTGGGCACACTGCTGGCTCATGTTCAGGCGGGTATCAATCAGCACCCCCAGATCCCTCTCTGGCAAAAAACCCTGACCGGTAAGAGAGGAGCCATAAGGATTTAATCATTGTAGTTTAGCTAGCTCGGTAGATGACCTGAAATCATAATGTTGGGGTAGCATTGGAAGGTACTGGCAGCTTCTACGGACACTGCACATATGAGTCAAGTGTCTTCTGGGTCTTCCAGTCTCTGCATCATTGCCTGAGAACAAAATGAAGCCAGACTGACTGATGTGTCCTCTTCTCCTGAGGAGTTTTTATTCGCATGGCCTTATTTACATTGGCATTTTCTCCTCTTCACCCTATCCATAACCCCATTCCTTATCCCACCCAATCAATTAAGGGGAAAAGAAAAGCATGTGCTGCCAATTAGTAGCATTCCAAATCATCACAGTCTTTTGCCTGTTCTGGAACTACTTTGAAGCTGCACTGAAAGGATGCGTTGTCTGTAATGATGTTATCACCTGTAAACTGAGACAAAAAATGTTACCTTCAACTATCTGTGTCCCTGCCTGTGCCAGGGGGTTGAAGCTGGATGATCCTTGAGGTTCCTTCCAACCTAAACCATTCTATGATTCTATCTCTCTCTGGCAAGTATTAGAACAGGTTCTGATGAAATTGCTCTAGGAGGAGCTAAGAATGGCTGAGTCCCTGTCATCTCCTCTTACCTCAACCTTTAAGGACAAATGAGGAGGGGACGTGGAATTAACAAGTCTTATCTCTGATTGCTGCTCTAGCCCACAGAGGTGTGATCATGAGAGCTGAAGCTCACAGGGAAAAGGAAATCCAGCCAGGAAAGCTGGGAGGGCAGATTTAGACTGAATATTAGAAAGATAGCATTTAGAGGGAGGGTGGTAAGACACCGGAACAGGCTCTCTAGGGAGATTGTGGATGTCCTCCCTGGAGGTGTTTAAGGCCAGATTGGGTAAGACCTTCAGCAACCTGGTCTGGTGGAAGATGTCCCTGCCTGTGGCAAGGGAGGTTGGAGCCAGATGAACTTTAAGGTCCCTTCCAACTCAAGCCATTCTATAAATCTGTTATTTACCTTGACAATCCTTTTCTGCTGCATTTGCCTTTTCAGGGAACCAATACATTAGAAGACCAATTTAAATCAAGCTCTGAAGGCAGATGACAAAGCTGCAGATGAAGACATCTGGTTTTTTACTTCTATTTCTTTTTGGTATTGTAGATTTCAAACCCTGCTACACCATTTTTAGCACTAGTAACAAGTGGATTCGCAGTTGACTGATTTATCTAGCCCTATTTTTGTAGTAGACTACATAATTATTTCCCTGTCTTTTCTGTTACGATGTTAAATTTGTCGTTGGCCTTTGTTTTGGCTATGAAGTAGATGTTAAGTAGGATTAGAAATACATATCTGTGGAAGACTTTAGAAGAGTTCTGTCATTCACTTAGCAATTCTGGAAATACTCCTCAGCTCTACAGTGGCTAAAGAAAGTTGTGTAAATCCATGTAGGGGAGATACACTAAAGAAATTATTCCATAGCAGCTGAGCATATGGCCCCTAGAGCTCAATGGATGGCCGTATAGCTCCACAGGAAAGAACAGAGGCACACCAGAGATTAATTTAAACACATTTCCACAGCTAAATGGAAAAATTCCTGTGTACTGCCTGCTGTAGCAGTGCTGAAAGACACTATTCCTTTGAGTATTGGCTTGCAGGGTAAAGAACAGGCTGCTGGTTTGACACTGAAGGATTTAGACCCAAGATTTTCTTTCTGATTTGCAAACCCTGAAGCACCACAGAATATCGACTGGCACAACAAATGGGTCTTTTTTCCATTTCCAGAAATGAATCAAAACTGTAGGAAGATATCCAGCATTTTTTGTGTCCAGTTTGAGCTCCTCAAGTCAAGAGAGATGTTGAGATACTGGAAGGTGTCCAGAGAAGGGCAATGAAGCTGGTGAAAGACCTGGAACAGAAACCCTATGAGGAGAGGCTGAGGGAGCTGGGGCTGTGCAGTCTGCAGAAGAGGAGGCTTAGGGCAGACCTCATTGCTGTCTACAGCTCCCTGAAGGGAGGCTGTAGCCAGGTGGGGTTGGTCTCTTCTGCCAGGCAAGCAGCAACAGAAGAAGGGGACACAGTCTCAAGTTGTGCCAGGGCAGGTCTAGCCTGGATGTTAGGAAGAAGTTGTTAGAGAGAGTGATTGGCATTGGAATGGGCTGCCCAGGGAGGTGGTGGAGTTGCCGTGCTTGGAGGTGTTGAAGCCAAGCCTGGCTGGGGCACTTAGTGCCATGGTCTGGTTGATTGGCCAGGGCTGGATGCTAGATTGCACTGGATGAGCTTGGAGGTCTCTTCCAACCTGGTCAATACTATGATTCTATGATTTTGAGGGACAGGCTATTCTGTATTTCTGTGATTAAGCAAGGTTATTTGTCCTCTAAAGACAGGGGGTGTTTATCTGCTTTTTTAATGTCAAGGCAGTTCAGGAAATTGCCTTTGAGTAGCTTCAGTGAAATAAAGACTTCAGAAAATGAAGAAGTTCCATTGCTTTTGGACTCCTGAAATCAATGGTGTCCTATAATTATGGAATGGTTTGAGTTATTTCACATGTGGAAATGTGTTTAGCTGTTGAAATCTGTTTATGATTCACAGAGAGAATGATTTGCCATTGGAATGGGCTGCCCAAGGAGGTGGTGTAGTCGCCATCCCTGGAGGTGTTGAAGCAAAGCCTGGATGAGGCACTTAGTGCCATGGTCTGGTTGATTGGATAAGACTGGGTGCTAGGTTGGACTGGATGAGCTTGGAGGTCTTTTCCAACCTGGTTGAGTCTATGATTCTATCATTCTATTTTATGATCTAATCCAAGTCCCCTGGAATAAGAAGAGAGATCTTCAACTAGATCAGGTTGCTCAGAGCCCAGTCCAACCTAACTTGGAATGTTTCCAGAGATGAGACATCAAACATCTCTCTGGGTAGCCAAATATGGACAACAAAACTGGCAGTGATACTACTCTGTGGAGAACAAAAGCATATGTGGGGTGCAAGTCGCCTGCTCACAATTGCTCTGTATAATCCCCTAAACACTTCATTCACCTATTTAGTCCCAACACTCTCTCACAGTTTTGTTCCTACTTCTGGCAGTTTTCAGGATGTTAGATTTGCAGGACACAACCTGCTACCTTTAGGCATCATCTGTATTTTCACTACTAGATAGGCAGCCTTTACTGGATCAGAAAATGTGTGTTTTAAGTAACTAGCAGCAAATTCTATTAGCCACAAACTAGATGATTCTATATATGTGCTCCCTGTTATTTGGTCACTTTTAGTTAAACATTGCAATTTATAGAGTGGTCTCTTATTTTGTTTAAAAACATACATCAGTTGCCCTACGCTGAGGATGGTGTCATCCAGAGCACAGCTTGCCACATCATCATAGAATCATTTAGATTGGAAAAGTCCAGTCATTAATACAGCACTGCCAAGTCCACCACTAACCCTCTTCTTCAGCACCATATCTCTATATATATATTTAAATGCCTTTAGGGATGGTGACTCTACCACTGCCCTGGCCAGCCTGTTCCAGGGATTAAAAACCCTTCATTGAAGAAATTTTTCCTAATATCCAACCTAAATCTCCCCTGGTGCAACTTGAGGCCATTTCCTCTTGTCCTATAGCTTGTTGCTTGATTCTATGATTCCTGATCTAATCACTTACATTCTATAGTTGAATTGGATATGAGAATAGTTCCCCCCACATTTACAATGAAGACACTGCAGGAATGACTTCAATGTGCAGATATGTCAGGGGGAAAAAAACTAGTTAGACTAATGGACATTGCTTATTGTGATGACTCTGAAGTAAAGACAGGCTAGGAAATGAATCTAACAACAAGAGCAGAAAAATTAGCAGGTGAGAATTGTCCTGTGCTCCAGTTTTCAGACAGTGAATTTCATCTTTTTTATATAGTTTTCTTCAAATGTTCAAATGATTTTCATGGTGCCTTCTTCCTCTAACTCATCTCCAGTGAGTCATGTCTCAATTTTCATGCAAGCTGTCCCTCCAGTTGGCTCATTGCCTTGTGATTTTACTATTCTGGACAAATTGAAGTAAATTGCTCCCAGGACATATTCAAGAGTAGCTAAACCAAGCAGATTTGTTTTGTTTTGTTTTGTTTTTCCTCCCAGGCTAAAATGTGCTTCTTGACTGCAGGTGCTGCTGGGCTGAGCTTGCTCCCATTTCTCTGGAAGCTCTGAGCATGGTTTCCTGATAAACACATGCCTCATCAGTTATCCCAGACAATGTAAGAAGGGTTCCTATATCTCTTCCTTAGGAATTAAAATTCCAGATTCTTCCCAGAGTGATTGGCATTGGAATGGGCTACCCAGGGAGGTGCTCGAGTCGCTGTCCCTGGAGGTGTTCAAAAATGGACTGGATGAGGCACTTAGTGTCATGGTCTGGTTGATTGGACAGGGCTGGGTGCTAGGTTGGGCTGGATGAGCTTGGAGGCCTCTTCCAACCTGCCTGATTCTATGATTCTATGATGATTGTATGATTCTATGATTCAGGTGTATCTTCAGATATTTCAGAGGTATCTTATTTTGTTTGTCAAGCTCCCACAGCTGAGCTGTGAGCAGATCTTTTATAGCTTTTCCAGTATATGGTCCCCAAGCCCTTTGGCTTAGACATAGCCTTTCCTGCCCTAGCCCACAATAGGCTGAACAACCCAACTCTAAAATACAGCTGTGCATTTGGTTCCTGTATGGAACAGTCTGCACTGCAGCCTTTAGAGTAACCCTCCTTAGTAGGGGCTGAGAACATTGCTTTACCTGAATCTGGCTTCGTATTTCAGATTATTTTCTTATTCCTTTACTCAGAAATTTTATTTCCTTGTGTGGGTTTGCCCTTGGAAAATGTTTTACAGAAGTTATTTAAAACATGCCTGCCTAAACATGAAATAATTATATACTCTGTGTGATTCAGATGCTTATGCAGTGAGTACGATCCAGAAGTTTGATGAAGCAACTCCAGAATGTCTCTGCCTTGTAATTGTAGAAACTGGGAGGAAAAGGATGACTTCTTGTGTGCTTTTAGCTTGGCTGCAGTGGAGATTTTTTGTTCCTTTTTCATATTAATGTGGAAGCACACATGAATTAATAAATTCCTTTAAGCATACTTCTTAGGAGGGTGCAGGAACTGCAGGACTCATTTCAGATTAGGTAGCAAAAATAATGTAAGCTGAAAGAAATAGAAATCTAATTAAAGCATCCTGTGTCATATTAGTAATTATATATATGCCTAAAAATGGCTTTATGGTTCAAAATCCAAGCTGGCCACTGAATATAAAGATCATTGATTTTACTGCTGTGAAATGGAATCAAAACCAGAAAGTGAAACCAGATAATAAACAAACCAACCCCAGAAGTTGCTGTTATGAAGCTGATACTGTTCCTATTTATGCCAGTCAGACGTTATATTAAACAGCTGCAATCACGCAGATGTCAGGCTGAAGGTTTTAATTGAATTTTAAAGCAATCTTTCACAGTAACTCGGGGGAAAGATTAATGATTGGCCATTACATCTATTATTACCAAAACATTCCATCTCCCACCGTTTCCAGAGTATCAGAGGTAACTGGAGTCTGACCTGCACACTGAGAGTGGCATATAGAGAAATGATAATTATGTACAGAACAGTAACAGTTCCATGAGAGACATATGGCCCTGATATTTCCTTTCTGTTAGCTGGGAGCAGCAGCACTCTATGGCTCAGTGATCTGTGGGATAATCACAAAATAAAATGAAAGATATCATTTGTTACAGAGAATAAGCCTCAGTAATGCTGCTGAACTACACAACGACTCCTCTGTAATGACTGGTTCTAACAAGATGTGAATGATCCCCTTGCCATACACCAGCTGACATCAGGCTATCATTTACACTGCTAAATGAATAAGCATTCACTTCCCTATAAAGACACACACTTGTGTCTCAGAAACAGCACTGTCATACATTTCTCTTGTTCTGGTTATTAACATTTTTTTGCTTTTCCAGTAGAAAACCTCAAGATTTCAGCAAAAACATCCAAGCGTCACCGATGGCTCACTGTGACCTTCAGCGGTGTGCAGTGCAAATAGAATTAGCAGAGTTTGGGCTGTGTAGAAATTTAAACTTAAAGGTTTCAGTGTCATCAGCATAACTGAGAATGGCTGTGATCCTAAACCTTGCCTTACCTGTGCTGCACATTTCTTGTTTCACTAAAAGCAGGTCTTTCTTTGGGCATGGGATGGGTTGAGGAACTTCCTCCCACCTCCAATTTAAATCTACAAGGTCAGCTCAGACAGATTGGAAGTAAGATAAAAGGGGGTTTTATCCCTTTTAGCAAATCAATCATTACAGATTTTATCATCAGACTTTGACATTATTATTATTTTATAACTAATTACCTAATTTATCTTATTAAAATATTCCAATTAGCCTCAAACCAGCACAGGACACGATTGGAACATTGGATGTTAGGAACAAGTTCTTTACTATGAGGGTGGTGGAGCACTAAAACAGGTTGCTCAGAGAGGTGGTTGAGGCCCCTTCCCAGAAGGCATTCAAGGTGAGGCTTGATGTGGCCCTGGGCGACCAGGTCTAGTGTGGATGTCCCTGCTGACTGCAGGGAGGGCAGACTAGATGACCTCTAGAGGCTCCTTCTGGCCTGGACCATTCTATGATTCCCCACATCTTAGAAATCTGTGCCTTGGTCTGCCCCTTCATGCCTGAATTTGGCCATTGGAAAATTATGTTGCACTCACATGGAAAACAACTTTTCCTTTCTTCTATAAAGCAGCAAACAGGTAAATTGCTTCAATAAGCTTGCCATCTCAATTATGGAAGGCATGCCTGTTACTAATCCATATAATTAAGAGAGGAATTTAAAGCCCTTTGCATTCATGCAGAATGAAATTCTAAGTGTGCAGACTGGCCAGAGTGCTCAAGTCTGTTCTCTGGCCCTGAGATGAGCAGTTATCTACTCACACTCTTAATGAGTTTTGCATTCCAAAGGAAGGTTATAATATCTTCACAGGACAGAAGGGAAAACAGCCTCAATTTATGCCATGGTGAAGTTAGTTTGGATGTTAGGAAAGCATTCTTACCCAAAAGGTTGCCAAATACTGTAACAGGCTGCCCAGGTGGAGTCATCATCCCTGGAGGGACTTAGAAGATTTGCCTCTACCCAGATGTAAGACCTTGCACTTGGTCTTGTTGAACTTCATAAGGTTGGCTTGAGCCCACATCTCCAGCCTGTCAGGGTCTCTTTGAATGGATCCCTTCCCTCCAGCTGTCATCCACACCACACAGCTTGGTGTCGGCAAACTTGCTGAGGGTGCACTCAATGCCACTGTCCATGGTGCCAACAAAGATGTTAAATGAGACAGCTCCCAGGACTGATCCCTGAGTGACTCCACTTGTCACTTGTCTCCACTGGGACATGGAGCCTACCTAATAAAAATAGACTCAGAGGAGGATATGCCAGAGAACTTGAAATGCTGTTAGCATATAAGAATACAAACTTCCCAAAGGATTTGCAGACATACTGGGGAAACTACTGTTCAGTAGTCAGCCCAACAGCTTTTATGCAATACATTTTCTAGACTTCCATCCACATGTAGCTACCCAGCAGTAGTTTCACAGATAAGTCCTTTTCTATGTTTCTTAGACTCTTTATTAAACAAGACAATGAGAATATTGTTTGTTTTTACCTTCTTGACTAGTCAAGAATTGACTTAATAGTCTTGACTGTCTTTTATGTAACCTTTTACAGAGCACATCCAGATAAGAAAGAACAGAAGGGATTTGTCTTCACTGTGATATTTGGCTTCTGTCTAATTACTTGCAACTTGTCTGATCTTCCCTCTGTAACTCTTCTAATCTTTTATGCTCACAACCTCTGTGATTAAGGTTCCTGGGATAACTTCAGGGTTACCAGGTTATATTCCAGACCTTTAGTGGACATTTTAACACAGTCATGGCAACATAGATGTAGAACTGCTTGAGAGAGTCCAGCATAGACCACAAAGATGATGAAGGGAATGGAACATCTCTCTCATGAGGGGAGACTGAGGGAGCTGGGGCTGTGCTGCTTGGAGAAGATGAGACTGAGGGGAGACCTCGTTCATGTTTATAAAGATGTACAGGTGAGGGCCAGGAGCTGGAGCCAGACTCTGCTCAGTAATGTCCAACTATGGGACAAGGGGCAATGGGTGGAAGCTGAGGCATAGGAAGTTCCATGGAAACATGAGGAGGAATTTTTTCCCTGTGAGGGTGACAGAGCCCTGGAACAGGCTGCCCAGGGGGGTTGTGGAGTCTCCCTCTCTGAAGATACTCAAAACCTGTCTGGATGTGTTCCTGTGTGATCTGGACTAGGAGATTCTGCTCTGGCAGGGGGGTTGGACTGGATGAGCTTTGGAGGTCCCTTCCAGCTCCTGACATTCTGTAACTCTGTGATTTTGTGATTTTAATGGCTGGGGATGCACCAGCCTGGACACCAAGTTCCCTAAATTCTCTTGTGTTTACTCACATTTATCAACTCTTTGTTGGTAGCAGCACTGCTGAGTTATCTCCATCCCTGTACCACTGCTGGGTGTGATGGGAAAATCCCCTCACCAACCCCTTTTGCAAACACAAACTAAATATTGAGAACTTGCCTATATATCTGTATTTTTAAATATATCTCATGTAAATTTTTCATGCTTGCACGTGCTTAAGTGTAGGTGGCTGTGTACAAACACTTGTTGGACATCATGATGTGCATCTCCACCATCATCTAAAATGACAACTGGATTTGTCATTTCAGCACTCCCAAGTTTCCATGAAGTGGATCCTAAGCCCTACAGAAGCACTGAAATGTTCTTAAGTTGTTTAGAATTTCTTTCTTGCTTCTAAATTTAAAACTAGGCTTTTGGGGCACAGGCTGTACTTTCTCTGGGGGTGTAATTGTCATGTACATATTAATATATGCAAATAAAATTGGAGTTTCAACAGCCACCATTCCTCCAAAGGTTACATTCTCTAATTAGAGCCAAGCAATTAGTTCTAAAAAGTTTCCTTTTTTTTTAGAAGCTTTGCTTTTCCTTAACAGTGAAATTACATCTTCTCAGCCATTCCTTTTTGTTTCAAGGTGCGAAATAATTACATCTGTACCTTCATTTCATCTTGCCCACTAATTGCCCCCTTTTAACACACATCGTTTCGAATGGTGCCTCTTAGAGATGCTGTAGCTGTCTAATATGTACATGAGTGCAGGTGTGATGCTAAGCAAAGGAATTGAACTGTTCTTTGTCATTCTGACACCTTGAATCCCACGTTGCTGACTGATGTGACTAGGGAACCAGCAAACACTAACTCTCTGGCCTTAATCTCTTCTTTTTTCTCTCTCTTGTTTAATGACAAACAATCTTGGTTTGATGTAGGAAGAGTGTGACGCACCGAGAGCACTCGAAGACGGATGAACAGTTGAACTTTGTTTTCTCCCTTCAGTGTGGACTCTTAAACTTTAAAATAAACTGTATTTGACCTTTGCATTATTTTTTTGATTCCTACTTGTAAATGAGAGAATCACCAAAGATCAATTAAAAAAGGTAAGGCATTCAGAACAGCAAAGAGATTTGTGAAACTTTGAATGATTCATGCAACATGATCATTTTTATCCTAAACACAGAGGAAAGAAATCAATGTAACATGCCTGGCAGTTTGTTGTCTGAAACGAGCACCCTCATCCTGCAGCCCTGAGGAGAGGGACTTGGGGGTGCTGCTGGAGGAGAAGCTCAACAGGAGCCAGCAGTGTGCACTTGCAGCCCAGAAAGACAACCAGAGCCTGGGCTGCAGCAGGAGAAGTGTGGTCAGCAGGGCCAGGAAGGTGATTCTCCCCCTCTACTCCACTCTGCTGAGACCCCACCTGGAGTACTGCATCCAGTTCTGGAGCCTCTATCACAAGAGGATTGTGGAGATGCTGGAGTGTGTCCAGAGAAGGGCCAGGAGGATGCTCAGAGGGCTGCAGCAGCTCTGCTGTGAGCACAGACTGAAAGAGTTGGGGCTGTGCAGGCTGGAGAAGAGGAGGCTCCCAGGTGACCTTCTTGTGGCCTTCCAGCATCTGAAGGAGGCTACAAAAAAAAAGCTGGGGAGGGACTTTTGAGGCTGCCAGGGAGTGACAGGACTGGGGGGGATGGAGCGAAGCTGGAGGTGGGGAGGTTCAACCTGGAGGTGAGGAGGAAGTTGTTGAGCATGAGAGTGGTGAGAGGCTGGAATGGGTTGCCCAGGGAGGTGGTTGAGGCCCCATGGCTGGAGGTGTTTAAGGCCAGGCTGGCTGAGGCTGTGTGCAGCCTGCTCTAGGGTAGGGTGTCCCTGGGCATGGCAGGGGGGTTGGAAGTGGCTGCTCCTTGTGGTCCCTTCCAACCCTTACTGATTCTTTGGTTCTATGATTCGATGATCCACAACGTGTAGGTGGAGGCAAAAAGAGTTTCTCCTCCTGGTATCTCCCTACAGGGAAACAGGCAACTCCAGAGGCTAAACCATCACCCCAAGACACACAATTCCCTTCAGCATGCTTCTGTCTCTTCCTCCACTGATTATCTGGGGAGCTTGGGGTCAGAAGGCTTGTAATCTAATCACTCAGTCAAGAGCCTAAAAATATCAAACACCCAAGCAAAGGAGTGGAACTGAAATGAATTCCCTGTGTGGCACTTGGACAATCAAAAATAATAGTAACAAAAATTGCCTTAAAAATTGCTTAAAATTTGTAAGCTCTTTGCTTGGCATTACTCTGCTTCCTCAAGTCACAGGGTTCCAGGCACCAAGTGCCTGACTCAGTGGCATTCACCATGCAATTTGTTCCCCATCTCATGGTAGTACAAAAAGAAGTATAAATACTTATCCAAACAAGGTGGGGGGAGGGAGGGAAGGGGAAAGGAGGTGGAGAGGCCTGAAGACAGCTACAACATGATTGAGATAATGAAGATGTGACATATGTAGGCAAATAAGCCAAGTACTTGTCAGGTTGTGCTTGCCCAGAAAGAGAATCCAGATGTCTACAGCAATCTGAAGCAGCAGCAGAAGTGACCTGAGGGAGCTGGAAAGAGCTGAGGAGGCTGGGAGCGCTTGGGAACGAGAAAGGATGAGTGCCTAGGGAGAAAGGGAGTCCAGTGTTGCCAAAATGTCTCATTACTTCTGTTCAGAGATATGATGACACTCAGAAAGGGCTGGGGGACAATTTTGCAATTAGCCTTTTTTTAAATTCTCCTCCTTTCCTGTTTTTCCTTAGGGGGAGGAAGAGAAAAGGAGGAAATGAAGGGAAGAAAATAAAATCCAACCTGTTCCTTTTCATTTATGCACCAGCCCTTGCTTAAGGCTGTGCCTTAAGGCGCAATATAGCCCATCCAGATTATTATATCAGTTTTAAGCTTATTCCCACTTCCAGGAAATGAGTACATTCACACATGTGCATGGATATTAGACATGACACTGCCTAGTTTTTTAAAGCAGAAGTAGATAGTGCAAACATTAGCAGGCATTCATCACCCCACCAGCAAAGGTGGCACTGCCAACTTCAGCCAGAACATTGGCCCCACTTAAGTTCCTCTGCCTTAGCTGGTGGCTGGTATTCACAGTCTACAAGTTCACCTCTTTGAAGACTTAAGTCAGTCAAGTAAGCAGACAGAGAAAAGGAAAAGTAAAGACAACTTTGGAGGGTCCTTAAATCTTACATACACAACTTTGTTTTATTGAGAATCATTCTTTATTGTGTTGATTACCTTTGCTGTTCATTTTCTCCTATGTGCTCTCATGAGTGGTTAAATTCATCTGCTCACTACTGTAGAGAAAGCATCAGGCAAGCAGTCCTTCAACACACTTTTTTTCTGATCACTTCAGATGCACTATAAAAGGAAAATACTCTGGGTTTAAACACTGCATTATTGTTTGCCAGTGGTTTGCACATCCGCTACTAACTTTCACTGGGCTCATTTAATCTCAGCTTCGCACTGTCACCTGTTGGCATAAACACAATTGCAGGGTACAAATAAGAAAATATATACCTCTCTCTGGTAAAATACCTCTTCAGTAAGGCTTTAAATTCTTTCCCCTAAGCAGGTGACTCCATGACAAAATCTACTGCTTCTGTCATTGTTATCTAGAAGATATTTGTGCATTTGGAAGACTGCTGATTGCAGACCAAGCATGGAGAAGCAGACTTAGCTGCAGCTACAGCATTGATTTAGAGGCTACAGTTTGCCTGGCACCTCCCTGTGCTGTGAGAATAAATGCTTTTCTGTGCACCGAAGTGCAAGTAGAAACTATCTGAAAGTCATGCATCCAGATGCACTTCTACGAGGCAGGAGATGAAACATCTTCATGAAGCAATGGCTCCTATCTCTTCCCTGGCTCACAACCCATCAGGAGCTCCTCTCCAACAGTCACGATACTACTTCTCAGTCACTTGGCAGTTTCTTGCCTTCTGTAAGGTTCAGTAGTTTCCAAACTCTAATACTGTCTACCAGAATCCTTAGTCTCCAATTCAGGAAAGAAAGCAGTAAACATCCCATCTTCTCACAGCAACCCCCAGCTGACTGCAAACGAAACCACACTCAACTGACATAGCCCCCAAAACTATGTTGTGTCAACAACATAGTACTCTGCACTGGTTAGACCACACCTTGAGTACTGTGTTCAGTTCTGGGCCCCCCAGTTTAGAAGGGACATCGAGATGCTTGAGCTCAGAGAAGGGCGATGAGGCTGGTGAGAGGCCTCGAGCACAGCCCTACGAGGAGAGGCTGAGGGAGCTGGGGTTGTTTAGCCTGGAGAAGAGGAGGCTCAGGGGTGACCTTATTGCTGTCTACAGCTACCTGAGGGGTGGTTGTAGCCAGGGGGAGGTTGCTCTCTTCTCTCAGGTGGCCAGCGCCAGAACAAGAGGACACAGCCTCAGGCTGCGCCGGGGGAAGTTTAGGCTCGAGGTGAGGAGAAAGTTCTGCACTGAGAGAGTCATTGGACACTGGAATGGGCTGCCCAGGGAGGTGGTGGAGTCGCTGTCCCTGGAGCTCTTCAAGGCAAGGTTGGACGTGGCACTTGGTGCCATGGTCTAGCCTTGAGCTCTGTGGTAACAGCTTGGACTTGATGATCTGTGAGGTCTCTTCCAGCCTTGGTGATACTGTGAGACTGTGATACTGTGAACCACGAACCTGCTGATGCTGGGGCAGGAGATGGATTGCATGGCCTCTTGAGCTCTCTCCTAGACTTGTTTTCTACACCTTTATTAAAGGAGCAGCAGAAGATGGGTTCATTCGGTTCCACCACATGGGATCTTCCCTCGTCAGGTTTCTGTGGAGCCAAGGTGCAGCGCAAAGCTGTCATCCCTTTGGGTAATACACAGAGGGCAGGGACAAGGCAAACACCATCTGCTCTTTCTCCTTGGCACTGCCTCTTCACAGGCTCTGGGAGGTGCAGTCATACCTCCATGTGGAGTTAAATCAAGATCTCATTCATCAAAGATATTGTAATAGTCGGCCAGAAATCTAATATAAATGTCAAGCAGTTGTTCTCTGAAATATCATAGGCACCGTTTGCCATATTGCTGCCTCTACCTTCCTCAAGTGAATTTACTTAGAACTGGTAAAAGTCTTCCAAAAAAAATAACATGGGAGAATGCTGACTGGACAAAGTGAAACTTTCTTCAAGAACATGGCAAATTTGTCACACAGTTCAGTGGAAAACATTAGAATGTTTGGCCTTGTGAAAAAAACAGATCTCCAAGTTACCAGGGTCCTCCACTCCACTTTGTCACATACCGGAGGATATATCTGTAGGGATACATAGAAAGAATGCGACATAAGTGCTAAACCAACAGGACCAACAAGAAAACAAGCTGAGGAGTTCTGTAAACTGAATATTTTAACAAATACTGTGGTTTCAAACCAAACAAGTTTTAGAATCTTGATATTTCTTCCCCTCCACCCCCCCAAAATAATCAGTTTATCCAGCATGTGGTTGAAGTCTCTACATCAGACTGAAAATCTGCCGAGTGTGAAGGTCATCCGCATTTTCCTCAGTGCCAAGCTAGAGAAATCCTTCTAAATGTTGCTGAAGTTCTTTACATCTAGACTTTGGATGCATAAAATAGAACCACAGGGCTTGCTGAACTTCTTCACATCTAGACTTTGGATGCATAAAATAGAACCTCAGGCCCAAGCCCTGTGTCCATGTGACTAGCTGAAGCCACGGAAGAGGTTCTGCTATTATGGCATTTCTCAGATCATGTAAACATTTTTGAGGCTCCTTGAATTCCACTTCTGTGCAGACTCAGAGATGATCCTGCCTGACTGCTTTGATGGCACCCTCACGGCAGCATCCCCTGAGGCAGCTGAACTGGCAGATGTTTTCAGATGACCAGTTTGCCCGCTCAGACACACACTTCATTAAGTAGAGATACACTTTCTATTGAGAAGAGTGACAATGTCTGTCTTTCATATCACAACCCAATGGATAGAGCACAGACACACGTGGGAAAGAAGGCCATCTTTCTTCTCATGGATGAAAGTTCATTCGCTCTTCAGCCAGAAGAGAAGCCGTAGCATCTGCTGGGTTCAAGCTGCTGCTGCCTGATCATTTGAGCTCGTTTTTTAGTTTAGATGGTGACTTTTGCAATGATGTTTGATGTAAGAGCAGAAATGCCAAGATCTTTTGGTGAGCTGACATTGGAGATTGGTAGCCTGCAAGCCGAGAAGGGAAGAATCCCTAAATTTCCTACTTTGGGCTAAGACTACACCCAACAGGTTACACTTTAAAAAGTGAGTGGAAGCAGCTTCACATGTTACAAAAAAAACCCACTGCTGTCTTTCCAAACACTGAAAAAGGGAAACTCTCTGGGGAAGACTGTGGACTCTAAAAGAACATGCTTGACTCCAGCTCTGTCCTGTTGCCAAGCTCTGGAGATCAGCAGGATCTCAGATAGTCCTTCCCAGCCAGCCAGCATTCACTGATAAGCCTTATATTCAGGTTCTCATGCTAGAGGTGCACAATCATAGAATCATAGAATCAGTCAGGGTTGGAAGGGACCAACCCCCTGCCATGGGCAGGGACACCTCACACTAGATCAGGCTGCCCTTAGCCTCATCCAGCCTGGCCTTAAACACCTTCAGGGATGAGGTTTCACCACCTCCCTGAGCAGCCCGTTCCAGGCTCTCACCTCCTTCACGCTGAAGGACTTACTAACCTCCAGTCTGACTCTACCCATTTCCAGCTTTGTTCCATTCCCCGCAGTCCTATCACTGCCTGACAGCCTAAAAAGTCCCTCTCCAGCTTTCTTGTAGCCCTCTTAAGCTACTGAAATGCCTACTCAATATGTAAGGCATTTCACCATGCAGAACATTGCCATGGAGTGTGTTGCATCATCAGCACCAAAAAAGGAAGGTGTCCATGCTGTACTCAACCCAGCCATCCTCCAAGTGCCTTCAGCTGCTCACTCTTCTCATACTCCCTGTAGTGATACAGAAAATCCAGCAGACTGCACAATTTGAGTGAAATGTGACCTCAGTGCTAGTTCTGAGTGCATCACGTTTCTTGGTGGGTACCTTTAGAGCAGTGGGGCTATTTCTCTAGCCGTGCTGCTCACATTCCATGGTACTGGAAACTTCAGTGGAGTTCCTCTCCTCATTTACATTGTATTGTAGGAGTTTAAAGCCTCTTTGAAGAAGTGAGGCTAGAGAAAGGAACTGGAAGATGAGAGAATGGACAAGAGAGTGTATCAGCCTTTTCATTCTTTGGATTTGAAGGGCATGTGAGATCAGTATTCAGTAAAGCCAAAATACAGTCACAGGTTTGGGATCCACTTACCAACTGCGAATCATACGGAGAATTCCCACCCCCACACACACCTCCCCAGTGATTAAGAGACAGACTTTAGGGGTCTGATATTAAACTGGGGTAAATTATCTTACTTTCTCTGCCACCACTGAGGCCTTAGAAGTTTACACATGCCGCTCACAGATGTCCGCCGCTTGCCAATACTGCCATTGTAAGCCACATTTTAACGGGTGACCTATTGATTAAAGGCTTATGTGTTTCTACTGTCCTCTCCCTAATCCCTCTATCAAAACTGTTTTGAAGAGAGAGCTTTTTGAAGCATGTAATGTTAGTTCCTGGTCAAAAGAAAGCCAGTCTAAAGGAGGGCTTAGTGATGCAGGAAAAAATTTCTATTTCACCAGTTGTGCTTAATTGAACTTCTTTGGGTCTTACCAAAACATAAGTTACAGTAGATCATGGCAGCAGTGCTGAAGGCTGGCTTGGAAATTGTGTCAACCTTTGACCAGAAAGCTCCTGAATTGGTTTCACTCCCATTAAGCTAACGGATATGGCTTTGTGTCTGCAGGAGACGACTTTGCATGTCAGGGGACCCCTGCTGAGGCATTCTGTCCTGCTTTATTGTTTACAGTTTATGTGTTGCTACTGGGCTGTCAGTTGGAAGCATGAGGTGGGATGGACTGCATTGTCATGCAAATGACACCCAGATTTACATATTACCCCAGACTAATATTCATTGTGATGTCTCAATAAGGTTGTCTGCTGGATAATAATTTTTCCAAGACTACAGTTTTCTTTGAGAGTGCAAATTAAACAGAAGCCCCATTAATAGGGTTTCAATAGTCTTTAAATGCTGTCAACTGGTGGAGCACATTGTGGTGTTTCGGGGTCAGATTCTGCCATCCAGACTCATGCTGGTGATTAGAGACTGCTCCGCAAATAACCTACTTACAGATAGAAAAGGAAAATAAAGGTTAGTCAGAGCAAGCCCAGGTGCTAGAACCTGATCCTGGTGCCAACGAACACAGGCAAGTTTTGGTCAATTTTTCAGTTAGTACAAGGAATAACAGCCAAGACCTGTAGCACCTCACAAAAAGTTCCACCAGTACCTCATGTTCGCTGCAATTCGCTGCAAAGGAGAGGGGACTTGAACTTCGCAAAGGAAGGCTGTTGAAGAGATGATACTCCATGGTCTCCACACCAGTAATACCATCCTTCCACTGAGCTCCAGAGATGTAAATGCACCTCACCTTAACTGCACGCCTGTAAGACAGGCTCTTAAATAGCAGCTCTTTCCAGATACTTCAGTTAGTTAGCAGGCAGCACCAGGAAAGCTTTAGGACTGTGCTAGCTTGAAGCTAGCTAGAAGGTTTTGGTGAGAAGAGATAGATTACAGGCTGTGAGAAGAGAACAATGGTGGTGTCTGCTGCACTCATAGACTTGCTGGATTGTATAAGAACAAGAACACAAACATAGATAACAAAGTTGCTGCCTGGGCTTTGGGCTGAACTTAGCTCTCTCTCTAAGCTAACCTGCCATCTGTGTGACTAATTCACCTGCTTCCTAAGCCCCCTGGCCAACCCTCCAGTCTTCCTTGGGCATAAGGCAAGATCTTGGGTAAGGTAGAGGGGTGGGAAGAAGGTGGAAGTGTGGTTGGGAGCCCCTCCTGTGGACTCAGGTTTCTGGGAGGGCTGCTGTGTTTCTGTATTACCTTTAACTTGTCTGTCAATGTCTGTCTATAGCTGTTTAGATTGTAACTCTCTGCTTGTATCTTGTGCTAAGCTGTCAGTATAAAGCTTCATTCAATTTCCAGAGCCACTGAGTCCAGTCTGGGTGACTTTACAAAGTGGGGGCGAGGAACACCCATAGCATCACAAGGACAAATGTAATGATGTCTCCTGATTCATCAGGGACTGTGTCCTTCATCCAGACTCCATACTTGGAAGGTCACAGTTTCACATCCTTCCTCCATCCAGAGTTTCTGCAGTTGCTGATGACTGGACTCCCACACCTACTTAAGAGGATTAGCTGGGCTTCCCAGCAGAGAGTTGTTCCAGTTTCCTTTGTGCTGCTGGGCACATGGTGTTCTGGACACTGTGTCTGAACTGTGCCTGTCAGGGTTTTCTCTGGGGTTTGCAGAATAATGACTGCTTTTACTGTACTCTACTGGCAGTGCACTACATTGAAAAGGAAACAAAATGTCTTGAGCATGTCTGGACTTCTGTGCAGTATGTGGACAGGAAATCCAGAGCATCATTAAACTCAGAGACCCATTTCAGCTGGCCTCAAGGTAAGAGAAACTGGTAGAAACCTTTAGTAAATGTCCTCAGTTCTGAAATTTCATCTAAGGAATATTACAGCACATAAAGAGAGGACACCTCTAAGGGTGCATCCTTACTGGTTACACAGCAACATTTGTCTGACTCAAATATCTACATCTCTATTCCTATCTGATTTAATAATTCTAAGTTCTGATTGTAAGAGGAGGTGAAATAAACAGAATAGACCTTTAATGACTCCAAGTTCTGATTATGAGAGAATGAAAAATAAACAGAATAAATCTCCCAGAGATTTCTTTTACTTTAGTCTACAACTCCAACTAGGGAAGATGTGGAGAGGCTGCTGCTGGGCTCTTCTCACAGGGAATTGGAGACAGAACAAGGGGGAATGGCCTCAAGCTGAGACTAAGTAGGTTTCGATTGGACATTAGGAAAAGGTTTTCAACAGAGAGAGTGGTCAGGGACTGGAATGAGCTGCCCAGGGATGTGGTATAGAGTCCCCCACCCTGGATGTGTTTAAGGTTGGTTTGGATGTGGTGCTTAGGGATATGGTTTAAGGTGAATTTTGTTGAGTAGGGTTCTAGGTTGGACTTAGGTGACCCTGAGGGGCTTTGCCAGCCTGCATGTTGCTGTGAGTCTCTGATTACTTGCTGTCTGGCTGGCTCTTTGTCAAGGGATCCTAAGGTAATGTGGTCAGATGTAGAAGTCTGTGCTTTAAGTGCACATAAGAAAGGTGGACCTCCCCTGCCATACCCTTGCACATCTTCAGCCTGGCAATCTTCCTTCTACTTATAACAGCAATTTCTATCTTTCTTCCTTGGAGCCAGAGCCTTTGCAAAACTGTTTTGCAAGTGGACATCTTTCCCAGATGTCATGTGAGAGTTTGCAAAGTGTGCTTTCACCTGTCAAGGACCTTCAGCTCGAGCTACTTGTTGGCCTATGCAGGGACAGTCCTGTCCGCTCTTTATCAAGATCCAGTGACTATTAACTTCCCAGTACTTCCCAGGTTTAATTTACATGTATGTGGCATAGTGTGGATTCTTCTCCATTCAGAAGCTGAAAATCTAACCTAGCACCTAACCTAAACATTTAGAATCACTCCTAAGGCCAGAGTCATGAGACAGGCAGTGAATTTTGTCCACATCCAGGGGAGGCAAATTCTTTTCTGGTAAATGCTTTTTCCTCTTCTCCGTCAGGAACAGACTTGTAGATAGCAAATGTCTGTGCTCAGCTAGCACACACAGATGTACCTCACAGTATTAATGAGCAGAGTTATTCTGCTACTTAAAAGCTTCTCCTGGGTGAAAGGTAATTCCTATTCCTTTGCCCTTTACCCCCGAGTAGACCAAGAAATTAGCTGTTATCTGAGAGAGTCATAGCTCGTGAGATTGAAACATGGTGCACTGCCCTGCCTCCAGCCTAGCCAGAAATGCAGACCTCTCTGAGGGGATTAAGGATGTGGCATGCACTCTTTCTGCCCATGCAGCAGCAGCGACTGCCTGCACGATGAAATCCTGCCCTTGCAGGAAGAGAGAAGTGAAGTTATTCTGGATTGGCAGCCCAGGAGGATTTCAACTATTAATTGCACTGTGGTGAACTGAGAAAGCAGGAGCAGAGAATTCTGGGCACACATAACTGGTGAAGAAACCCAAGCAAAACACACAGGCTTTGATATAGACTTATCAATTACAATGTTAGCTTATTATTTGCCTTGGATTCATTAATCTGCAACTAATTTGAGTGGGTTCCAAGCTTGCTCTCTCTCATTCCCAATTAACCCAGTGGCAATTATCACTGGCTTTAGTTTTTAATATCTTTCTACCTCTTGAAAGAAGCTTTTGAAATCTGAAAATGCCAAACCAGCTAATGTTTTATTTAAGCACAGAAAATGAACTTTAGGTTATTCCCCTTGCCATAGGTTAACTAATTATTTATGAAAAAGGGAATGAAAGAAAGGAGAGGGGAAAAAAGAAGAGCAGGAATATTAACATCTGAAACTACCTCAGCTGTGCACTCTAACTTATGCCTTAAAAAGTTTGGTTCTGGGATGGCTGTTCCTGATCATCTGCTTTTCCTCCACATGCTGCAGGTGACCTCCAGAGTGAGGTGTTTCATCAGCTTCCCAAGGGTGGAGCTGAGGCTGACTGCCCTGTAGTGTTCTAGGACCTCCTTCCTGCCGTTTTGGAAGGCTGGGGTGACCTCGACTTTTCTCCAACCCTCAGACACCTCCCACGTTCTCCAGGAGCTTTGAAAGTCTCTTCCAATCCAGAGCATTCTATAATTATGTTTTTTAATGTGATTCTATTAATATATGATAAGGGAAAGTCTGTAAAAATGCCTTTCAGTGCCCCTGCTGAAGGGGATGTGAATGATGGGAGCTAACTGCCACGGGCTAGTTTCTTTCCATAACAAAAAGGAATCTGGAAAGGTTTCCATGGTCTGTTTTGCAGAACAGAGGAGCAGTATTTGGATAGAGAAACAGTACATTAGACTTTGCAATGTTTTGCTAACATAGAATCATAGAATCAACCAGAGTGGAAGAGACCTCCAAGCTCATCCAGTCCAACCTAGCACCCAGCCCTGCCCAATCATGCTAGACCATGGCACTGAGTGTCCCATCCAGGCTTTGCCTGAACACCTCCAGGGATGGTGACTCCACCACCTCCCTGGGCAGCCCATTCCAATGTCAATCACTCTCTCTGACAACAACTTCCTCAAAACATCCAGCCCAGACCTGCCCTGGCACAGCTTGAGGCTGTGTCCCCTTGTTCTGTTGCTGCTTGCCTGGCAGCAGAGCCCAACCCCACCTGGCTACAGCCTCCCTTCAGGGAGCTGCAGACAGCAATGAGCTCTGCCCTGAGCCTCCTTTTCTGCAGCCTGCACACCCCCAAGAGTCCCTTGCAAGGTCTTGAGGCCTTGTTTCAATGAACTGAGCTCAGCATCTCCTGTTAGTTTTAGTGCTACCTGGCTGAAGGCCACCAATAAGTCCTTAAACACCGAAATGGGTTTTAGGCTTTCATATCAGCATCATCTGTTTTCTCCATTCCTCCATCCTCTAGGTGATGTAGAAAGGAATATCAGGTGTAGGCTGACTCCAGTCCCCTTGCAACCTAATCAATCCAGAGCTTGGGGAAAAGCCAACATGGTGTTTCTGGAACAATTTCAAAACTTGTGTTGAACTTTTGCCTAGGAAAAAAGCTCTTTCTTCGAGGAGAACAGAGTTATCAGGGAAAATTGTTCAAAAAACCCAATTTTTTGCCCCCCTTTTTCTTCTTTTCAAGCATGAAATGTATTTTGGGAAACAGCTCTGCTAACGATGAATGTCATGAGGACAAAGGAACAAGCAGGGAGCCAAGCAAAGCCTCTTCAGAGAGAGTTTCAAAGTGATGTGTTCCCTCCCTAGAGTAGCTCTCTGAATCAGAGTCCCCTTTTTGTGCTGCTCCCACTAACTAGGACTAAACTGTATTTCAGGCTCAGAAAGCTAACAGAGCTGTGTGGACACCTATAGACATGCTACAGGCATCCTGCAGGCAGCAATCCACAACATTAGAGCTGGGGCAGACAGCCTGCTCTGTCTGACGTGGCTTCCTGCCTTACACCCTCAGGCAAACCTCCAAAATGTCTTCTTTCCCAGGGTTGGAGGCACCTGAACCAGGTAAACTTGGGGGAAGCAGAAAGCAGGAGTCTATCTGAATGGGGAAAGCTCAGAGGGAGAGGTTGCAATTAGGGAGGTGTGCATTAAAGTGATACCTGGTTGACGAGGTCCCACCAGGTCCCAACTCCTCCCAGCTTTTGACATACGGTGATGCCCTCTGCCTTCAGCCCCTCACCCTGCAAGCCAGACGTTGCTTCTCCCATGGCTAGTGAAGCTAACCACCATCTAAGCCAGGAGTCACGCAGCACAGGACACACCTTACTATGAACACACATTGAAAACAACATTCAGGAGGAAAGGATTTTGTGAGCCACTGGAAGGTGGAGTAAGGCCAGATATAACCATCAGAACTGTATTTGGCTGAATCACTCTTCCCTCCTTCACAAATGATCCTGACGAAAGAAAGCAGAGGGTGTGACAGTGTAAAAGCCATGCTTCGGCACCGTCCAGTAGAGAACAGTCTCTAAAGCTGTTGTGTCTTTCTCATTTGGGTTGGGGAAATTGTGTGCTTAAAACCATCTTGTCAGCTGAATTGATTATGAACACACACATGTGAATATAGACATAAATATACATATCAATATCTAATAACTGTATCTATTAAATACATAGACTACATTTCTATATGGAGTACACAAATGCATATATTTTATATATACACACATAGAATCAGAGAATCAGGCAGGGTTGGAAGGGACCACAAGGATCCTCTACTTCCAACCCCCTGCCATGCCCAGGGACACCCTACCCTAGAGCAGGCTGCACACAGCCTCAGCCAGCCTGGCCTGAAACACCTCCAGCCATGGGGCCTCAACCACCTCCCTGGGCAACCCATTCCAGCCTCTCACCACTCTCATGCTCAACAACTTCCTCCTCACCTCCAGCCTGACTCTCCCCACCTCCAGCTTTGCTCCATTCCCCCCAGTCCTGGCACTCCCTGACAGCCTCAAAAGTCCCTCCCCAGCTTTTTTGTAGCCCCCTTCAGATCCTGGAAGGCCACAAGAAGGTCACCTGGGAGCCTCCTCTTCTCCAGCCTGCACAGCCCCAACTCTTTCAGTCTGTGCTCACAGCAGAGCTGCTGCAGCCCTCTGAGCATCCTCCTGGCCCTGCTCTGGACACACTCCAGCATCTCCACATCCCTCTTGTCCCAGGGGCTCCAGAACTGGATGCAGTACTCCAGGTGGGGTCTCAGCAGAGCACAGCAGAGGGGGAGAATCACCTCCCTGGCCCTGCTGGCCACACTTCTGCTGCTGCAGCCCAGGCTCTGGTTGGCTTTCTGGGCTGCAAGTGCACACTGCTGGCTCCTGTTGAGCTTCTGGTCCAGCAGCACCCCCAAGTCCCTCTCCTCAGGGCTGCTCTCCAGCCACTCACTGCCCAGCCTGGATTTCTGCTTGGCATTGCCTCGACCCAGATGCAGGACACTGCACTTGGTCTTGTTGAACCTCATGAGATTGGCTTGTGCCCACCTCTGCAGCCTGTCCAGGTCCCTCTGGATGACATATATAATGATATATATGTTAGATAAAATCTTGTCTCCTTTAGCTTCCTGAAAGATAAACAGACAGATATTGATAGATACATTTCAGCACTGTGTATGCATACCTGTGTGTATAGATTTGGCTTTGATGTTGTTCTTATTAAATGGAGAATTCAAAATATGCAGAGAAGTGCATAACTCACATTTTGTCTCTTACTTTGTGTTTCAGAATGTCTCAGCCTGATAATCCTAACTGTGGAGCACAATTCTACCTCCACATGGGCAAAGGTGGAATTAATCAGTCCTCATTTTCTTTTTCCATGAGGACTCCACAACCTCTCTGGGGAGCCTGTTGCAGTGCATCCATGGAGCTGTAACAAATTCCCTTTTCTCCCTGCCTGTGGCCACTGATCTCCACCTCTATGCTACAACCTGCTTTCTCCAGGTGTGTTGTCGCTAGTGCTCATGGTTCCACACTTTAAAGAGCAAGAGGGATCTATGCTTCTTCTTGGGCTATATTTTTCTGGCTTGAGAAGTATTTTCAAGTGAGAAGTGAGACTGGTGGAAGGGAAAGGATATGCAGAGCCTGAAGAAAGCCTGTATGAATGATGGAGCAAGCCTATTTACAAAGACCTGTGCTGATAGGATGAGAGGCAATGGCTTCAAACTAGAGAAGAGCAGATTTAGATTGGATGTAAGGAACAAGCTCTTTACTATGAGAGTGGTGGAACACTGGAACAGGTTGCCCAGGGAGGTGGTTGGGGCCCCATTCCTGGATATATTCAAGGTGAGGCTTCACAGGGCTCTGGGCAACCTGATCTAGTTGAGGATGTCCCTGCTGACTTCAGGGAGTGTTATAATGGCTGAGTTTTGGAGGACCCTTCCAACCCAACCCATTCTATGATTCTATGAAGTCAGGAGAAAAGTATGGAGAGTGTCAGGACTGGAACCATCCCTTTCACAAAGCAGGAATTTATAATATCATCATCTCCCCTTTTACCTCTAAATGTCCCCATGAAAATGCAGCAGGTGAAGGGTGGGAGCTGTCTTTAAGAGGGAGGTTGTCATAAAATCAAAGCCTTGGGCTGAGCACTGTTCTCAGAATGCTCCCTTGGCTCCAGATGGGTTATGTTAGTCCTAGGAATGCAGCAGTGTCAGAACCTCTCCTCCTTGAAGTAACAACTCCTGTGTTTCAGTAGCATAAATCTACTTTGTTTGACTCCATTTTTATTTGCTGTTTGTGGTTTGTTGGTTTGTGGTTTTTCCCCCAGCATGGTTATTAAGTGTTAGCAGGAGTATTTTGATGAATAATTTTCAGACATTTGGTTGCTCATGAGCTGTTTGCTGCAACTATTTGATGTTTGTTATTCAAGTTGTATGATTAGATGTGCAAGTCATGCATAATTCTTTCTGATTCTTCTCTTGAAGACTTTTTTTTTTTCAAGTAGATGGTGAATAATGATGTCTCTTACAAATGTTTGTAAGAGTAGTCTGTTGTAGTAACACTTGGGAGAACATCAGGATTTATGAAAGATTACACAGATGCTGACCCTGCATCCATTTCAGAACTGCCCTGAGTTTTTATTCAGGGTTTCTGTGGCTTCTAGAGCACTGAAGGTTTCTCTTGGTACCCTGTTATGGTGTGTTCTAGGCTCTAAAATGGGGGAAATAAAAAATCATAATGAGCATTTGGAAAGAAACCAAAACAACTTTTTTACACATGGATACAGCCACGATTTGCATTGGCAATATTTGGAATCATAGAATCAAGGAATCAGTCAGGGTTGGAAGGGACCACAAGGAGCAGCCAGTTCCAACCCCCTGCCATGCCCAGGGACACCCTACCCTAGAGCAGGCTGCACACAGCCTCAGCCAGCCTGGCCTGAAACACCTCCAGCCATGGGGCCTCAACCACCTCCCTGGGCAACCCATTCCAGCCTCTCACCACTCTCATGCTCAACAACTTCCTCCTCACCTCCATTCTGACTCTCCCCACCTCCAGCTTTGCTCCATTCCCCCCAGTCCTGGCACTCCCTGACAGTCTCAGAAGTCCCTCCCCAGCTTTTTTTGTAGCCCCCTTCAGACGCTGGAAGGCCACAAGAAGGCCACCTGGGAGCCTCCTCTGCTCCAGCCTGCGCAGCTCCAACTCTTTCATTCTGTCCTCATTTCTACAACTCTATTTTATTTCTCTCCTGGTGAGCTTGCTTGCTTAATTTTATGAACAGTTTCTTGTCCTAATTGGAACAGCTGGATGCTGGGCCAGCCACAAAGCCCTCCTAATTAACTGTATTTTCTTTCACTATTTACTATCCTTTGATTTTTCTCCCACTAAGACTTCCATAAAGGGGGAAAAAATAGAAAGAAAATATCAGAAATACGTTCCAACCAAGTTTCTTTTCATCCTTCATGTTGTGATTTTTAAATCTCATCCTCCTGTAGCTCTCAAAGGAAAAAGCACTTTTTGATGCCACTGGAATTACCCCCTAAAATAAGAAATAATAGGTAAAGCAGCTACTGGTTTCCTGTTTCAGTGTAGAGCCTTTGTATTTGCTCACCAGACGTATCAGTGTTGCTTTGTGGCACATTCATCGCATCATAGAATCAGTCTGGGTTGGAAGGGACCAGAAGGATCATCTAGTTCCAACCCCCCTTCCATGGGAAACATTGCAAGGAGTGTGCCAGATCTGAATGTGTGATCCCCAGGAATCAGGGACTTGCACTTCTACTACTGTTTCAGGAAAGGGGAAAGTGAAGGTAAAAGGAGATTTTGTCTGTAAGTGAGGTTGGTGATTCCTCCTTACAACCAGGAGCATCCTTCCTCCAGGTACACCTTTTGTGGGAGCCTAGTACAACTATCAGACTGTAAGGTGTGATGGTGTGGAAGGCAGGCAGTCTCCAAGAGCACTCTAAGAAGGTGCTGGAACAATAAAAAATGGCACATCCAAATTGAAGGCTCAGTTTAACGATCCCTGTCAGACTGAGCAGGACCTAAACTGAGACCAAAGGGCTTCGAATTAATATTCCAGGAGCATAAACACATTCTGCTGCCTCTGGTAAAAGAACAGCAAGCTGCAGCCCATGACTACAGCTGACAGCTTAGCTGGAAAATTCCTCAGTCACAGCAACTAAATTTGACAGGGATTATCAGTCAGAGTCTTTAGTAAGTCCACTTTCCTCCTCCTCCAGAGACAAACTTATGCCATTCCCCTACTTGCTGCAGTTTAAACCTCTGTTCCATCACCTTCACCACCTGACTACTGGAGATTTCTAGGCAGGTGTTTTTTCCCTTCCCTTGCTTCCCACTTCTATCAAACCACCACTGCTTCTATTGTATGTATGTAAGGACTTTAAAAAGTAGACAGTCCTACAGGGGAGCCAGAAAAGTTCTTACTTGTTTCTCTTTTCCCCTTGATGGAAACATTTACTAACTCTATCACAAACATTAGCAGAGCCCAGGAGGTTAAAACCAAAAATACTGAAGCTTCCAACTGCTGGCTCAGTTTTTAAGTGCTAAATTCTCTCGACTCTCACTAATTCTATCCTGTTGATTTACACAAAACCTTAACTGAGACCCATCTAAAGCTGTACTGCCACCTTTGATCTGTGACAGAACAAGCTTGGCAACCTCCCACGTACATGCCAGAGCATCCCCAGAAGCAGGGGAATGCTGAAGTTCAGTGGATGACTGGGTTTATATTTCTAGGTTTTCCTCTGTTGCTCGTTGGGTGTTCATTTGTGAAGAGATGAGGCCGTGTGTTCGCTGCTGCATGATGCCTTGTTCAACTGCAAGGTTCAAGAAGGGCTTTCTTTGTTTTGCCTTCCCCAAATTTAGTCAAAAACTAGGAAGCCTCTCCCAAAAGGGAAATTATTCAAAATCAAGGCCTGCTGCTGTCTAGGTTTGGACTTTTCTTGTTTGGTTGGTTGTTTCAGCTGGTGACCAGGATCATCGCAGCATCAGTTGTGATGACCTCCCAAGCACAAAGCATTTTGTGTTTTGTGTTCACAACAGGATTGCAAATTAAAAGGGTAATTTAGCCTGAGCACTGGCACCATATTCCTTCCCCATTTTTTACATCACCATTTCTATTTCATACTCTGATTCTCTTTCAAAAGACTGGGTTTGTTGATAGCACTTGTGAACAACGAACCTAGGAGCCATCGGACTGCCGAAGCATTGAAAAGCTCTGTCCAAACAGCAGTGTAACATCAGGGAGATCTCCTTAGCGAGTTGTGAATGCAGAGCAGCTGCAGCATGCTAATATGGTGCATTTTCATTGCTCTCAGCAACTGGTTCCATATCTGCTTTTAATGAGCTGACCTTTGATACTTTGAACTCTGAGCTCACAGGCAGCTAGCATGGGTTTAGGCTGGACCTTCATACTGAACACTCTGCTGCATGTACTACAGACAAGGTACCTACTGAGTGGAACATAAACTGGAAGGGCAGTTGGAATAGATGATCTTTCAAGGTCCCTTCCAGCCTCTGACATTCTGTGATTCTGTGAAATGTCATCCACTCCTCGTCAGTTAGAGTAAGGATAAGCACAGAATCACAGAATTAAGCAGGTTGGAAAAGACCTCTAAGATAGTCGAGTCCAGCCTAGCACCTAACCTTTCTAATTAACTAACCCATGGCACTAAGTGCCTCATCCAGCCGCCTCTTAACCGCCCCCAGGGATGGGGACTCCACCACCTCCCTGGGCAGCCTATTCCAATGCTAATCACTCTTTCCATAAAGAACTTCTTCCTAGCATCCAGCCTGAACCTGCCCTGCTGCAGTTTAAGACTGTGTCCCCTTGTCCTTTTGCTGGTGGTCTGGGAGAAGAGCCCAACCCCACCTGGCTACAGCCTCCCTTCAGGTAGTTGTAGACAGCAATGAGGTCTGCCCTGAGCCTCCTCCAGGCTGCACAGCCCCCTCCCCAGCCTTGCTGCCCTTATCTGGACACATTCAAGCACCTCAACATCTTTCTTAAACTGAGGAGCCCAGAACTAGACACAGTAATCAAGGTGTGGCCTGAGCAGTGCTGAGTACAGGGGCAGAAGGACTTCATTAACTGCATCAAATAGTGCCAAGTTGCACACAGAGTAGATCTCAATGTATGCTCAGGTGAGCACGCTGACACGTAACACACACAACATTGAACAGCCTTAGAACTAATGCTAGAGAGGAAAAAGCAAAGTCTGAAAATCAAGATCTGCCTGGGAGTGAAGCCTAAACCAGATGAACAATGCCTCGGCGCAAAGCACAGCTTGGGCAGCAAGTCTGCTGTGCGAGGGAGCATGCCAGAGAACTGTTTCTCTGCGTTGAAGCAGAGTAGGAGTTAAACTGATGAATAATCCTAATGACTAACCCCTGGAGGGGGCTGTGCAGTAGTAAACCACATTCGTGTAATCGGTTCTCATTTAAGTTCTGCTGCTAGTTTAAAGACACGGAATGAACTGCTGAGATTCCTAATGAGAGGAGCCTGCATTTCTGGAGATAATTGATCCAGCAGCTCACAGTAAATAACAGCGACTTTAAATATTGCCAGTGCTAAATGCTGCGAAGTTTAAAGCGTTTTCATCACTCAGGAAAGAGGGGAGCTGGGCAGGGCAGACCTCTCCTTCTATGCAAAAACAAACACAAGAATTGATTGAATTCAGAACATTTGGTTTGTTTTTTTTAGGGAGGATAAAAGCCCCAAACAAGTACTGATAGCTAAAAATATTCTCCCCTAAAAGTTCAGCAGATCCTACAGAATAAACGTTGTAAACAAACTTTGTTCCCTGACTTTGAAGTCCTCCTAACCAGTTCCCCCCCCGCCCCAACTTATAAAAATTAGACTATTTATAAAAGTGCATAAATTGTAATTTAAGTAAAAAGCCTTGAAATTTTTATCAAAAGCATTCAAATTAGTCTCTCCCCAGGTCAGCTAATGAGTTGTCATGAGCTGGCCTCTTACTGCAGTGCACCTCCTGCAGACTAAGACAGTGAACCATGTTTTCATCAAAGGAAATGCTCATTAGTAGAGCTTTCAGAAACTGATTTGATTATAGTTTCACTTGTTAAAGTGAAATATTTTCAGCTCATTAGGATGATTACGATTCAAGGTCATCTTTTGAAGCTAGTCCTGTCAATATAAGATAAATGGGCCCTCATCTTTCCCCCTTCTTTACGTCTCTGCTTTTTAAACTCTTCTGTGCGGAAGTTCCGTCGCCATAATTAATTTTTAGTTCTTCTTTTACAAAGCTGCTTTAAAAAAAAAAAAAAAAGAGAGAGAGAACAAAGATTTTGGCTACCAAAAAGGCCTTGAAGAACTATTAAGAGGAGGAGGAGGAGGCTATCTTGTTTTAGAGCAATCAGAGGAAATCCTTGAAAAGTTCATCTTTTGAAATCCAGCTCTGTTCTCCTTGACCTCTCCCAAAGTTTCTAAGAGGTACTTTGTACATATTTTTGCATGGATCTTTTAATCTCGAAAGTGAAAAATGAAACTGGGAAAAAAAACCCCCACACACCCAAGAAGTCCTGGTGGTTTATTAGATATCTTTTTCTTTCATGGCACAGGATAAATTTTAACATCTTTTAAAGGTTTTCTTTTGTTTTTGGTCTCTCCCTTTTCATATTCACCACTTCATCTCGACGTGGTCAAAGAGCCATTTAAACAGGAAGGGAAACGCTGCTCGCTTCCACCCGCGGACTGACAGACCTTACACTGACATAGGGCTGGCAGCTGAAATGCTCAGGTATTGCCTCACCCAGCGACTGGAAAGAGGAGGGCATGAGGGCGGCTTTTGTGTCAAATGCAGCACACGTGAAAGCCACACTCAAATGGAAAATCAGGAGAGAAAACAATCCAAGGTAATACACAAACATACAAATCAATGCGTACATAAGTAAAAGAAGCAGCTTTGGGGAACTAACTAAAGAAACAAACAGACCAACTAATGGATAGATAAATAAATAAAAGAAGTAGATTTGGGGACCTAAATAAATAAATAGACAAATTAATAGATAGACAAATAAATAAAAGAAGCAGATTTGGGGAACTAACTAGGTAAATAAAGGCAAATTAATAGATAGATAAATAAAAGAGGCAGATTTGGGTAACTAATTAAATAGATAGACACATTAATAGATAAATAAATAAAAGAAGCAGATTTGGGGAACTAAATAGACAAATTAATAGATAGATAATTAAAAGAAGCAGATTTGGGCAACTAATTAAATAAATAAAGGCAAATTAATAGATAAATAAAAGAAACAGATTTGGGGAACTAACTAACTAAATAAAGGCAAATTAATGGATAGATAAATAAAAGAAGCAGATTTGGGGAACTAACTAACTAAATAAAGGCAAATTAATGGATAGATAATTAAAAGAAGCAGATTTGGATAACCAATTAAATAAATAAATAAACAGACCAAATAATGGATAGGTAAATAAAAGCGACAGATTTGGGCTAGACACATTAATAGACAGATAAATTACTCAAAGCAGCAGATTTGGGCGTCCAAGCAAGTGGATTCAAAAGGGACATAGAGTCCAACTCCCACCTTGCAAGTGGCCCCAGCAGTGTGGATTACTGGTCGAGAGTGTGGGTATGTGTATGTGAGTGCTGGGGAATAGAATCTGGGCAGGAGGAGGAGTAAGAGTGAATTAATAGACTTCCAGATTAAGTGTCAAATGATAAATGATTAATCATTTTGTCAACAAATTATCCACAATGAAGCTTTGCCTTTGCACCAAAGCAGTGCCAATTAGGCCAGTGTAATTGCAGCAGGACAACCTCCCTAGCACGAGCTCGGTAATAGAACTGTTTAGCCAATATGGTTTACTCCCAAAAGGGGAATACTCTTATGCAGCATCTTTATAGTAGCATATTGCTGCATTCAGTCTTAGACTCAAACCGTCATTCTTCTGATTAAAATCAAAACCAGTGCTTTTTTTAACTCCCTGGCAGACTAACTGTATATGTGGACAAGAGTTCTATTCACTTTGCTAAGGTATCTTTAGTAAGACATAAAGTTATTTAGAAAGATATAAATTAAGAAGGACATGGAAGTGTTTGAGCCAGGCCAGAGGAGGCCACCAAGATGCTCCAAGGGCTGCAGCAGCTCTGCTCCGAGGACAGGCTGAGAGAGTTGGGGCTCTGCAGCCTGGAGAAGAGAAAGCTTCCAGGAGACCTTGGAGTGGCCTTCCAGGATCTGAAAGGGGCTACAGAAGGGACTACTGACAAGGTCTTGTAAATAAACAAACCATTCTATGATTCTATAACTCCATGTGACTGCACACAAAATAGGAGAAGCTCCTCAGAGCTGGACTCCTGGTGAGAAAGGCATATACCTGACAGAAGTGTGTGGAAGTTTTGGTTCTTCAACCAGCTCTTTTTATGTTTTATTTTACTACAGAATAGAATCACAGAACCATGGAATGGTTTAGGTTGGAAGGGACCTCAAAGCTCAGCCAGTTCCAACCCCCCAACATTGGCAGGGACACCTCCCACTAGAACAGGTCACTCAAGGCCTCATCCAACTTGGTCCTGAACACCTCCAGGGAGTTTGTGGAGCTCCACAACCTCCCTGGGCAACCTGTGCCAGTGTCTCACCACCCTCACTGTAAAGAACTTCATCCTAGCATCCAGTTTCAATCTCCCCGCTTCAAGTTCAAACCCACTGCACCTCGTCCTGTCATTATACAACTAATGACCTAATGAAACTTATCATTGTAAGGGTTTATGTCCTCGGGCTGAGTTCTCAAGTTGTGTCTCTACTGATGCCACAGGTCTGCCTAATCTAACAGATCAATAGATCTCCTTCCTTCTCTTTTCTTTTCTTTTCTTTTCTTTTCTTTTCTTTTCTTTTCTTTTC